>NW_024121521.1:5683904-5795359 GCF_016745375.1 Pimephales promelas
GTGTCCGAGTCGGAGGAGGAGGAAGCGAGGCCAGAGTTTCCTCACCGAGAGCGGCCGTGGTTAGAAGCCGGTGAAGCCGGGGAGGGGAAAGAGGCGTCGGGCTCCCGCGGTCCAGTGCGCGTTTCGTATAAGGGTCGTTCGTGTTGTTGTTGTTTCTCTCCAAACAGCTGCAGATCTAATGGCGTCCAGACGCTCTGACGTCACCGGACATTCCCCTGCTGCCTCACTTCCGGGCGGCGATCCAACCAAAAGGGGGCGCACAGAGATTATTAATTTATCAATAATTATTTATGATAATTTATAGAGTTTACAGAGAACAGATGTTCAGAGAAGTGGGACTGTTAAAAATCTATACTTGTTTTTCTTTGATAAATCCTTACGGTCACCATAGTTACCACAGATGTAACAACGTCCATTCATTCACAACCGATCACAATCAACCATGCATCCAAGATCCATCCAGCAATCCATTTTAATCATAAGAGCAGAATCTATTTTTCAAATTACTCAAGGTTTATAACCTTCAAATGTCAAATATTACTTTTCTAGTTACAATTATTGGATGATTAAAATTTAGCAAGACGGTACTAAAGTTTGGTTCTGTTTAATGTACCTTGTTACGAGTCATTAAATCATTCTTCTCAATTGGTCAAAAAATAAACACTGAGAATGGCATAAAAAGCTGCTAAATCTACCAAAAAATTAAAACCCAAACACATTCTGAGAGCTGTAACAATCTGATCTATAACCAAGGTGTTCACAGAGTATACATGAGACAAAATGAATGTCATGATGAGTGAAATGTGCGTTTATAAAAAGCCATTAAAATATCAGAGTTTGCTGGGATTGAGTTAGACCTGGAGATGTTTGACTATTAAAAATGCTATTTGCTTCGGGACGAAACCCCATTCTGACTACACGTCGTCGTCAATAGTAATATGCTGTTAGTGTGATGTATAAGCTATATGTAGAATAAAAATAGAATAAAAAACTCTGCCTTCTGTTAATGCACATAATGTACAATTCCCATGTTTTGTTCAAAAGATGTGTGTCATCTGATCTGTGAATGTTCATGTGTGTGCCTTCAATCGGACAGTTTGTGAGAAGTGTTTTTTAGCTCCTGATTGTGTGTGTTTTTGTGTTAATATTACAGAATTTCCATCATGGTCTATTTTATGATTCATACTTTAATGTGCTTAATATAGCCAACAATTCAATGTTCAATTCAATTCAAAAGTTTACTGTAATCGATGAGCCCATCCTTATCATAAAGACACATGTGTTCTTAATCACAATTTTTTTTTTTTTTACGAAGGGAATGTGTATAAAGAAACAGATGGTGTACTTGTGATCTGTTGCAATGGTGGAAAGTGTGTTTTTAAAATATAACAAATTATGAACAATTCTCAGTTAATACAACCTTTGGCTGTGGATTCTTCTGAATTATTATTATTATTATTTATGTTTCAGAGCTGTTGCCGGTTGGGAAGTGCATGAGCTGAAGTCCTCATTTGGGGGACACAGGTTTGTGTCTCCTCTTTGTCCTCAATAATTTACTGTCCCCTTTCCTTTTATATCAATAAAAAGTGGAAAAAGTCACAACATGATAAAATATACAATAAAGTGTCATTGTCCTAGTCTTCTTCATTCTTCTCATGATTTGTCTAGTATTTGATGTGGGAGAGAGACTTCGGTTGTTTTTGCGACAGGTTTGTCTTTGCCCTTCATGAAGAAAGTAAGCAGTTCTCCTTTTCCTTTCACGAAGATGGGTCCTCTTTTGACGAAACGGAAACCATACTCCTTCAGGATGTTATAGCAGTCCTCCACCACCTGGGGAGCACCAACACCATGAAAACACACACACACACACCTGTGTTAGAGCCATACTGTGAATATTTTTATGTTCCTATGCTAGGCTAGTTTTGCATCCGAAGTATGAGTATGTTAAGAGAGAGAGATGTTTTAATAGAATCTCTAAATTACATTTCTGTCGGAAAAATTGCATTAGAAGTGGGAAGTTTAATTCAATATAATTTCTGTTTTAAAATTGATTCAATGATTTATTTAAATCTTCACTCAAAAATGTACAGAGGTCTCCAAGCAGGCAGCAATACAATAATAAAACAACTTAAATACTATATACTGTAAAATTCTCTCTCTATATATATATATATATATATATATATATATATATATATATATATATGTTTATATATTTATAAATTGTAAATATATTTACTTCAATCATCAATCAAATAAATAAACAAATAAAACGTATATCACCTGTATGTTACCCATAACCCCAGTGGACTCCATACGACTGGCCACGTTCACAGTGTTTCCCCAGATATCAAAATGAGGTTTGCGTGCACCAATCACTCCGGCTAACACACTCCCCTTATTCAGACCTGACAGTAAAACACACGCATGTTGGATTTTAATGCTTTATAAGATTTTTTTTTTTACTGTACAAACTGTATATTCTCTCCCCTTACATTAACCCTATCCTAAACCTTCCCAACACAGAAAACTTTCTGCATTTTTACATTTAAAAAATCAAAACACGTGACTTAGTCTGATTTATAAGCGGTTTTCCTCAAGAGGGCCAAAAATATCCCCACAAGGACAAGGATTTTGGATATTGCCATCTTGCAGGGACATTTTGCCTCAATAACATAGGCACAGACAGACACACACACACACACACACCTGCTGGGTTTTCATGTTATGGGGACTTTCCATAGCCATAATGATTTTTATACTGTATATTCTGTCCCCTTACACTAACCCGACCCCTAAACTTGTTAATCACAGATAACTTTCAGCATTTTACATTTTCTCATTTTTACAATGATTTATAAGCTGTTTTCCTCATGGGGACCAAAAGAAATGTATATATAAAAGTAACATAGGTCTGTATTTCTGTTTGCTGACCTATGCGAAGCATGAAGTTATTGAATGACTGTTTGTTTAGGTTTCCAAGTATGACTTTCATAGCCAGCGCGAAGTCTGCCAAATCAGCGAAGTGTTGCCAGCGCTCCAGGATGCACTGATCCTCTATCTGTATCACACACACATCATTATCATCAGTATCACAGACTCCATTGTTGTAAGCATTATGCACTGTGGAGTGTGTTGTGTTGTGTAGCACACCTTGCGGTCGGCGTATCCGTTAGTGTTGCTCTCCGGCGTCACGCCTGAAGCTGCCATGTACGTGCTGCCGATGGTCTTGATCTTCGTAATGTGGCGAAACTCTGTGCGATCCAGAAGCTACTCAGAGTCAAAAAACACATCACATGATTTTAAAGACAATTTCCGCTGAGCAAATTATGAGATATATAAAGAAATAAAGAGCAAGAGACACACTCACACTGTCAAAGTCAGAGATTATCTCATTAAGGATTCGGAGGCACTCGATCCCTCCGTTGTTTATACCCTCCTCAGTGTAAAAGTCAGAGAAGTTGGGAATAGAGGCGAAAATCACGCCGATCTCATCATATGACTGACTGTAAAGTTCCTGCAATAGACATCAATATGCACATTTATTATGGATACTAAACGCATTATTCTGAATTCAGGAATAAACTCCCATACCTCATCTCGCTTCTTGGAGCCCAGGAAGTGTTTGGCCACGTGATCAGGAAGCATGTTAGTGACCAGCGCCTCGTTGTTCGTTCTCATTTCGTACACCTTCTCCTTCTGATCGTGAACCTCGACCTTCCACAGAAACAGCTTACGGGACTGTCGTTCCACCTGAAGGAGAGAGGAACATTTACATGCTAATAGTTATGAAAAAACAGAGGAGAGGAATGTACATTTTTAAGCTGTTGTTGGACATACGTGACGTGAGAAGTAGTAGAAACTCATCATCATGATGATAATCATCACGGTCAGCAGATATCTGGTGGGAACCACTGAATACCTAAAGAGCCACAGAAAATCATGCAAAAATCTTTTGTGAACGGCATTTCAAATGCAAAAGCTTGCATTTAATCACTAAACTAGGTGAAAACAATAGAAATACACCATAGAAAGAACTGTGCTGTATAACAAGTCTCTATTCTGAGTAAATTTGGCTCATTATAGATTGTGCCTAATTCACAAAACTCTGTTTTTTGCAGCAGTAAGTAACTCAGAAAATACTGGTCGAATGATGGAGAAGAGCATCAAAAGAGCATTAGAGCATATATATATATATATATATATATATATATATATATATATATATACACACAATTATTCTTAGTTCATTCCCTCTTGAATCCTACATTAAAAAAACAGCAAGTTACAAATCTATACTATATACATTTGCGTTCAGAAGACATTTATAATGCTACAAAAGCTTTATATTTCATAGAAATGCTGTTCTTTTTAAGTTTCTATTAATCAAAGAATACTGAAAACATGTATTAAGGTTATTGACAATAATAATAATAATAATAATAATAATAATAAGTGTTTCTTGAGCTTCAAATCATCATATAATGATTTCTGAAGGATTATGTGACACTGGAGACTGGAGTAATGATGTTGAAAATTCAGCTTTGATCACAGGAATGAATTACAGTTTTTTCAAATAGAAAACAGCTATTTTAAAATGTAATAATATTACTGTTTTTACAGCATTTTTAACTCTTCCTTGCCAGCCACCTCCAGCATTTTTGATCATTTTTAAAAGACAGAACAGAGTCTCTTCTAATAAATATAATATATATATATATATTTATTGTGAAGAAAATATTTATTTATATTATATATATATATATATATATATATATTGTGAAGGAGTTTTTATTCTAGCTTCATACAGTTTTTTAATAAACATTTGAATGTGGGTAAGTTTCATAAAAAGTAACATTTTGAACAAAAATCTGAGAAAATCTTGACACCCCCTTCTCTTTCAGAAGATGTTTTTTTGTCTATTACGATAGTCACTGTGTCTATTACGCGATTTTGGCTCCTAAAATCTTGTCGTGTCGTGGACAAGACAAATGTCAGACTACACGTTGCTTCCTGACCAGTCATCGCATGCCGTCTTTAATGACGCGCGTGATGTCATCGAGAAGGCGAAACGTGATTTCCGGAAACGAATGTAAACAAACAATGGATGAAGCGGTGAGTGTTGTATTGGCTGTCCTGTGTTCAGAAAAAAGTAAAAAAGAAAGAAAACCCGACAATGGACACGTTCCTGGATTGCTCGAAGAGGACAGTATGGGCTGTCAATCCTGCAAAGAGAACTTGAGGTAAAATATTGTTTTCTTATATATTTTTACTTTTAATTTTAACGTTAGCACCATCGTCTCTCTTTCGTTTTGCCATTTTTGAAAGTTGTGTACGGAAAAGCTTCTGTGCTCCTATTGGTCAACCTCATACATGTGACGGAACCATCGTGGACGACCGTTAAAAAAATGAAATGTGCTAGTCTTTTTGTCGTGATGTCTTGGAGCATCACAGATTGTCACCCAGGTTGTCGCCCACTATGACACACTATACGAGATGATACGATCGAATCTTGCGTCCCGACGCCCGTTGTCGTTGACGAATCCCCACGACACCCTACGTCAAACGGATCGTGCCAAAATCGGGCTAAAATCGTGTAATCTGAACCAGGCATAATAGCGCTCCCTACAGTCTAACAGTGAAAACACGGAAAAGCTGGAAAATTATGTCAATGGCGGAAAAAAGAGTTCATTCAAAAAGTAGTTTAACAGTAAATTATATTTTGTGTAAACACAGCACTCTTCAAGTATTCAAGTATTTCTGGAATCAAACTTGAGCTCGACTCACCTGTAGTCCAGGTAGCGAATGAAATCGTAGATTTCGTAAATGTACATCCAGCTGTGGATGTTTACAGCACCTGTCACTATGGTAACCAGCAACATGAGCGCCAGCTTGACGACATGGCTGAGCTGTACGAGCATGACGGTCGCCACCAGCGACAGCACTGATATGTATCCGTAGTGTTTGGGGTTCTCGGCACATCCGCCGTCACCCAGAGACTCGAGCGTCACGCCGGAGGTGGAGTTCAGGAGAAACAGAGGGGGCTGAACACAGCTCAGCTAACAAAAAATGACAAGAATCTGACATTGAATCTTTAAAGCCCTAAATTGCATAACTGAATTGAAAAAAAATGCAACAGAACTGCACTTGAAGTCAGGCTTCCAGCTTGGAAATGTGGGTGCATGACATCCTATAAACATGCCAATCACAGTGAATAATAATAATTGGAAAAAAGGTGAAATGTGTTTTATCTCACCATATCAGCCACTTCAGCCATGATCAGAACAAATATGGCGGCCATGGCCCATGTGTTACGAGCCCAACGTGTGCGGTCGATCCACAGCGAGAAGGACACCAGCCTCCGGGAGAAGATCTGATACACACATTAAAAAGTTACACGGATGCTCTTGAAGCATAAAACTTGAAGCATTAAATGCCTATGGGCTGCTATTTCGGGCAAACAAGACCCAGTCCTGTCTAATGGGGGAATCCTGAAATCTCAAAAGCTGCTGTCTGAGCTCACAATTAAATAACATATTTCAAATCAGCAACAACATCTGATATGAACTATCCTATAAATGTTGTTCCTTATGTCCAAATAGCGCTAAAAAAGCTAATTAGCGATTTTTAAGGAGGGACTTAATCCGCCATGTTGCGTTTTGCATAGGTAATATGAGTGAACCATCTGGGTATATCTAAAGTCTTTGTTTGAACTCACTCGAGGAAAGATGGCCGCAAGTGAACACAGAGTCAGAATCAGAAGTAACAGCTCACCAACAGCCAGAGTCACGTAATTCACAATCAACCTGTCAGAAATCAAGCAGACATGTCACATTATTACACAGCAGAAGCATTACTTTTAATAAAATATTACATGAGTACATTGACACTGATATAATGTATCATGTTGTATTAGTAATTCATTAACTCATTACATTTGCATAGTATCCAGCCATAGTGCACCAGAACGCCCACCAAACACCAGATTACTGGTGAAGAGGAGATATGATGAAGGCAATTACTGTAGTAAATGGGGAGGATTAGGAGGCCATTATGGATAGAGGCCACTGGGTAAATTTGGGTTTTCAGGAAATTTGGGATCTTAATGACCACAGAGAGTCAGGACCTCGGTTTAACGTCTCATCCGAAGGATGGTGCTCTTTGTCAGTATAGTGTCCCCGTCACTATACTGGGGCATTAGGACCGACACAGGCCACAGGATGAGCACCCCCTGCTGGCCTCACTAAAACCTCTTCAAGCAGCAACCTGGTTTTCTCAGGAGGTCTCCCATCTAGATACTAATCAGGCTCAGCCTGAGCCTAATTATTCATGAGCTTCACTCACTGCGGATCTATGAGCATTTCCATGGCTGAGGTGAAGATCAGAACCACACAACAGCAGCTGAACGCAACACCCGTCTGTCTCTCCTTCTCTGCCGAGTAACGAAATTCCAGATCAGAGTCTTTAAACCTCAGAGAGAGAACAGACGTCTTCCTCTCCTCCAGACTGAGAGAGAGAGAGAGAGAGAGAGAGAGAGATGGTGATGTGAGACAGAGGCATCAAAGCAAAACCACTGGGTTCAAATAAGAACAAACGTTCATTACGTGTCCTCGCTCTCTCTCTCCAGCAGAGCTTTATTCAGCAGATGATTCAGATGCTCGTCTTCCAGTCCTTCATCCGTCATACTGGCCAACTGTAGACGCTGAGAAACCACACGCACAGGTCAAAGGTCAAGATAGACAGATAGATAGATAGATAAATAGGCAGATAGAGACAGACAGACAAACAGACAGATAGATACAGTAAATAGGTAGATAGAGATAGATACAAACAGACAAATAGATAGATAGATAGACAAATTGACAGATAGACAGATCGACAGATCGATAGATAGATAGATAGATAGATAGATAGATAGATAGATAGATAGATAGATAGATAGATAGATAGATAGATAGATAGACATATCGACAGATAGATAGATAGATAGATAGATAGATAGATAGATAGATAGATAGACAGACAGACAGACAGACAGACAGACAGACAGACAGACAGACAGACGGATAGACAGACAGATAGATAGATAAATTGACAGACAGACAGACAGATAGATAGACAGACAGACAGACAGACAGACAGACAGACAGACAGACAGACAGACAGACAGACAGACAGACAGACAGACAGACAGACAGACAGACAGACAGACAGACAGACAGATAGATAGATAGATAGATAGATAGATAGATAGATAGATAGATAGATAGATAGATAGATAGATAGATAGATAGATAGATGTCACCTGTGTTTCTGATTCCTCAGGTGTGTTCTTTACTGATGTGCTGCTGCCGCTGGTTTCTGTGGTGTTGATCATCTGAGGACAGTTTCAGATGAGTTTGAGATTGTCAGGATTCTGTCCTCTATCCCTGTTTTATTCTAGTCCTGAGGCAGGATCATGACGGACTCATGTTTTGGGTGCGAACACATGGCCTGTTGTTTGGGCTGTGTGTTTGTGTTGTCCTATGTCCTTCCCACGCCCCCTTGTTCTCCTGGTTTAGTCATTATTGTTTCATCACTGTCGCCTGTGTGCTTGTGATTATCTCCCTCATATAATCTCCTTGTAGTTGTTACTCTGTGCTTGTATCCTGTCTGTGAGTAATTCAGTATATTGTCAAGTCAAGTTTATTGTCAGAAACGCTGTAAGTCCATTGTCAAGTTTGGCGTCTAGTCTTGTCAGTGTTTATTTTCCCTTGTCAATGTTCGTATGCCCCCTCGTGGGTTTTTGTTTTCCGTTTGTCAATAAAACTGTGTTTATAGAGTACTGTCTCCGCTTGAGATGAGAACAACAGATCAGAGAATATGAGTGAAGCCTATGATACTCACTGTGCCGTTGCTCAGTCCGTTTGTTTTGTGTGTTTCTTTGGACAGGCACACCAGGTACGTGTCAATGCCTTTCTCCAGAAGATACTCGCAGCGTTCTCCTCCATTGCCCTCCTCCAGCTCAAACTCACCATGCAAACAGTCCTTTGTGCTCTGAGAGATGTGCACACGCCTGCAGACACAGAGTCATCCACACTGTAATTCAACAAGAAAATAATTGTTTAAATTGAGTTTGAACGGATTTGAGTTGATCTCACCCAGGGATTCCCCCTGACTCCATCTTGTTTGCCACTGTAACATCAGTGGACCAAACGTCAAACTGCCAGCGCTTCTGTCCAAGGACTCCCCCAGTACGGTCCCCGTGTGCACGCCGACACGCATGTCCACTCCTGTCTGAGTTTTTTCACGCACATAGCTGAACACAGGTGAGAAGCATATGAGCCATTTGGACTGTCTGTTTATAGCCGATTCATTCATTTTATTCAATTATAAAATCTATAATAACTTGCTTTCAATTAAGAAAACAATATTTGTATTAAAATATTTCATATTTGCATATATACATTGAATATATAATATAAAATATAAATATCTAAAAATTATTAAACAAATGTGTATATATATATATATATATATATATATATATATACTGTACATAAAACATTTATATTGATTTATTTTTATATGATTCTTTGTATGATTTTTAAAAATGTAAACCAGATTTATATATACATTTTTATATTTTATATAATAATGTTTAAATTTTATATATGATACATTTATTTAAAGATATTTTTTTAAAAATCTAAAAATGTTTGTATAATTTTAAAGATTAATAAAGCCTTAGAAATTATACAAAAATAAGAACTTTTTTATAATATATATATTAGTATGTAATGTACCAAAAAACTAACTCTCTCTCTATATATATATAAATATATATTTGTAGAATAAAATTCTAATAAATTCTAAAAAATTCTAATTATGATCCTATAAATTTTTTATGAAATATTGTTTTCAAATGAACTATTATTATTATTATTATTATAGGTTTTACATATTTGAATAAAATTAGTTCAGCACACAATTATGTCAGCACAACAATAATGACAAAAATAATATATATATATATATATATATATAAAGTGCCCTCGTTTATTCATATTTGAACAATTAATTATAGCGTTTCAGAAGATAAAGCATCTCCAAGTTTATTGTATAATAAAGCCCTTCCCACTAGTGGAAGCCGCTCCCAGTGGGTGTGTGGATTAGATAAATTTTCTCATATTACAGATAAAACCTCTCCCAAATGGCATGCACCCAGTGATTGGATACTGCAGTAAAGCTCCACCCAGTGATTGGATACTGCAGTAAAGCTCCACCCAGTGATTGGATACTGCAGGTAAAGCTCCACCCAGTGGGCGTGTACTCACGAGATGGCATCCACCATAGACAGGCCCATCATAATGGAGCAGACCGCGTGATCTTCACGGTAATCTGGCAAACCGCAGATACAGTAATAACAGTCTCCCAGAATCTTGATCCTCAGCTGGTGGTGTTGCTGTTAAAACATACAGTCAGATAAGAAACATAAGAGCAAATAAAATGCGTGTGGAAGTGTCAGTGTTTCTTGTATCCTTAATACTGGTGATTATATGCACATTTATACCATGCAAATTGCTCATAACATATGCTTTTGTACTCCTTATGGCTTTTTTTGTATTTTCTTTACAAGGTAGACATTTCAAATGTGTGTGTTGGCTGTTCTTACTCACTGCTGCTAGTTTGTCAAAGCGAGCAAACAGTTCGTTGAGTAGTTTGACAAGTTCTTTCGGAGTCACGGCAGACGACAGCTGTGTAAAACCTACAATATCGGCGAAAAGGATACTGGAAGAGAGAGATCATTACATTAGAGTAAAGTCAGCCTTGTTTTATTTCCGAGTATTTCTGAAGAAACAAAATATTCAGCTAGGGAAAATATGTAGGTTATTTATTTTTTATTTTTTTAAACAATCATTAGGACCAATTTCTCAATACTGTTTCATTCATTACAGACAATTCTGCAAATATGTTTTTCAGTGTATTGAATCAATTGACATATCTGGGTGAATCTTTTGGTGAACCGATTAAAAAGAATCACTGTGGTGAATCAAAAGCACTTGGATTGAAGACAGGATGAAAATCATGGACAGTTAGTGTTTTACCTGACATTTTCGTGACGGTACATGTACATGGTGTTGAACTGCTGAGCATCTGATTTCTGATTGGCTTCTTTTTTCATGCCCTGAAGCATCTCATCTGCTATGTGCTTCGGCAAGATAGACAACAACAACTCCTCCTAAACACACAAATAGAGAGTTTGGGAACATTACAATTTTTTTTTTAAAGAAGTCTCTTTTGCATTAATTTAATCAGAAATACAGTAAAAACAGTAATATTGCGAAATACACCAACAAATTAAAATATTTTCAAATGTAATTTATTCCTGTGATGAAATCTGTATTTTCAGCATCATTACTCCAGAAATCACTCTAAATATGCGGATTTGATAATCAAGAAATATTTCTGACTATTATCAATGTTTAAACGTCTTTACTCTAACTTTTGATCAATTAAATGCATCCTTGATTAATAAAAGTATTACTTTTTCTCTTTTTTTTAATCTTACCACGAGTGTTTGAATTGCATCATTGTTTCCACAATAATGTCAAGCAGCAAAAACTGTTCAACGTTAGAAATAAAACATTTTTCTTAAACATCAAATCAGCACATCATAATGATTTGTGAAGGATCATGTGACACTGAAGACTGGAGTAATGATACTGAAAATACAGCTTTGATCAAAGGAATAAATTAAACGTTTTACATTTATTAAAATAGAAAACAGTTACTTTTAATTGTAATCATTTATCAGAATGTTGCTGTTTTACTGTATTTTTGATTAAATAAATGCAGTCTTGCAAGCTAGATTCAGATTCAGTATTTTTCTTATTTGGGGGTAGTTTGAAAAAAATAAAAAATAAATAAAAGATGTGCTCTTTCTAGTTCATGAACAGAAAAGTGATGTGGGATTTTGGGAGTTCGATTGAAGCACATTAGTCTCTTGATGCGGTTGCCATAGAGAGCTAAACTCATCAGCTGTGCTCTGATTGGCTGAATGCACTCAACTCCCACAAGCCCCCACTGCTGCTATGGCATTCTGAGAGTGACGGGGTATCTGGAGACCATGTGACCACACAAGCAAATCGGACTGACAAAAAAGCAATTAAACTGGAGAACAGACAGTTTGGTGTCAGCGATTAACACTGAAACACTAAACAGCAAATAATGGAACATGTTGTCAATGGGAATGGGGTAAGTTGTCACAAGGGAACCTGCTATTAAATTACAAAATTTGAACAGCAAAACAACGATGAAGCACAATCCAATTCAATAGCAAAAACGTAAAAGGTAGCATACAAAAAACAAAATATGTTAAAGTACTTGAGACAAACCGTTGAAACCGTCTCCCCATATAACAATAAGCCTGTTTCAATATTGCTGTTTGTTTGAATGGTTCAAAATATTAAAATTGAGCAATGGTGGGACTGCCACAAACAAAGGTGGAAAACATTATAAAACACTTTCTATGTTTGAAATTCGGTTTTATGAAGCGAGTGGACCAGAAATTACACTTCTCTAGATTTGAAAAAGAAAAAGATGGCCTTTTGTTGTTCTCCTTTTCAGAGGGTTTTTATAAAAATAAAAAAAATAAAACATATAAAGAAAATCTGTAGTTGCAAAGTTGATGTACTAAAAGGACTAAAACTGAAATACAAATATATAGACAGTTAAAAAAAACTAATAAAATTTGCAAATACACAAAGCTAAATTACCAAAACTTTACCTTAAAATGAAAACTAATTTTAAGTATTAATAAAAACGGTAACACTTTACAATTAGGTTTCATTAGTTAACTACATTAGTCAACTAATACTGAACAACACCTCTACAGCATTTATTAATCTTAGTTAATGTTAATTTCTATATGTACATATACATTATTCAAATCAAATATTGTATTTGTATGAACTAACAATGAACAGCTGTATTTTTATTAACTAACATTAACAAAGGTTAATAAATGCTTTATAAATATATTTCTGACTGTTAGTTCGTGTTAGTTCAAATGAGACCGTGTTGTAAAATGTTACCATTAAAAGCTATAACAATATCTCAATCTGCTAAAATAACACTGTTGTCAGAACACAAATCAGTTTATTATAACTTCCTTGTTTTCTAATAAAAATCTTGAAAATTAAAAAGTAGAAAGTTAATTTATTCACATAAAAATATGAAAATATAAGTTGATATGAATGTGTTTTGGTTGCATCTAAAACTAAAATGACACAAATATCAATATAAACTGAACTGAATTATTGGCCTCTATGCAGCTCTTAAAAGAGTTCAAAATTTAAATGTTTGGATGAACGAACTTATTGCATTACCCAGCATATTATTTATATATAGGACTGATCTTAAAAGTTAGTGTGTACTGTGTGACCAACATAAAATAATATGTGATGGCAAATTTGGACTCTTGAGTCTTTAGTATCGCTGCTGTCACAATAACAGCAGCCTGGGGAATTACTTCATTACTGCAGTAAGAGTGACAACAGAACACAACCTGCCGTGTGTGTGTGTGTCCTTGTCTCTATTCTGCTCAGATGTACCAATAACAGGTAACACAAGGGCTCCAGAGCAGAGCTCCACCGCTGAGCCCAATTAGAGCATCTCATTACTCACACACTCACAGACATGGATTAAGCATCCGGTGCACTTATTAGAGACACAATTTGTATTTGCAATGCATGTTTGTGTGTGTACCTGTTGTTGACCTTGTTCCTTCAGCGTTAGACTGACTTCCAGAGATTGTTTGGCCTCCAGGAACGCCGTGCGGTACTTGCGGTCGGCCATGAAATATGACATCACGCCCACCAGCACAGCAGCAAAATACAGCATCAGATTCGCCACAAGCTACCAGAAACAACACACTTCTGCTTGAACACACACACTCCAGCGACACAGAACATTATGTTTGTTTATATGGAAAAGACGCCTGAATTATGTTTTTGAGCCTGTCCTTTGACGTCAGTGTAAAACTGTTTCTTGCAGACACATGTGACCCTGGATCACAAAAGCAGTCACAAGTCGCATGGGTATATTTGTGGCAATAGCCAATGATAAATTGTATGGGTCAGAATTATTGTTTTTTCTTTTATGCCACAAAGGATTTTAAGGAAAGATCATGTTCAATGAAGATATTTAGTACATTTCCTACAGTAAATATATAAAACATCAGTGAATCACATCGCAAACATAGATAGACAACATTAAAGGCAATTTTCTCAATGTTTACGTTTTTTTGCACTTTCAGATATTCAAATAGTAGTACCCGGACAAATATTGTCCTATATATTGTCCATAGGCCAATGGAAAGCTTATTTATTGATGTATACATCTCAATTTTAACTAATTGACCCATGTGACTAGATTTGTGGTCCAGGGTCACATATTTCATCACATTACATCAGATCCTTCTGTGAGCTCCACCTCCATGATCATGACATGAATCACTTGACACGTTTCTCTCGCAACCCAGTTTAGAGACTGATAGCATAATTATACCACAGTACCACCACAGTATTGTTTATAAGGTTTGGTCAAATAAAAAATAAAAAACAGTTAATTTACATTAAACATATATTTAAAATTTTTTAAAGTGTCAAAGTTCACTTTAAGACTTTTTAAAGTGTTTGAAAGAAACCTCTTAAGCGCACCATGGCTTAATTTATTTGATCAAAAATGCTGTATAATTTAGCAGAAATTTTGTAAAATAATAATATAATTTAAAATAACATTATGAATGTTACAAAAAATGTATATTGTCTTTCACTCTCCTTAAAAAAATCTTTTGGAACATCAAAAATGTCTTTACGGTCACTTTTGATCAATTTAACATATCCTTGCTAAATAAAAGAATCAATTTCTTTTTTTAAACATCTTACTGAATGGTACTGTATGTGTAAATTACATAAAATATATTAAAGTTTTCTTTCAAATTGAAACAAAAATTGTAGTATAAAATTGAAATAAAAATGTTTTTATAGATATTACAATTTAATAAAATGATATTACGTAATTTATACGCTATCATGTGAAGTACCATTTTGACATACTGTGGCAGTAACAATAATATTAGATTTGATAAACACCATGGTAAAATGATCCCAAGATATCTGGAAATGGTAATCAACTTTACAATGAAGGTACTGTAGTGAAACAATGGTATAAGTAAAATGCATTCAGAACCATGATATAAAGGCCTAGCTATCCGTAACAGAAGGAGTGAGGAAAGTGAAGGAAGAGAGAGGACCAGACCTGGACTAATTATGTTAGTGTTTCGTTTTTGTTTAAGTGGCAATAGTCTGTGAGGGACTGCTGCTTTACTTTCATTTTGTTGTTTATTTTATTAATAAAATATGATGTTGAACTTTCAGTACCCCCTCGTTCTTCCCTGAGCCTTAAAACCTTGTTACACTATCATCACTCAATATCACTGTAAATAATTTCTTCACTTACAGAAAAGTTTTTAATAAAAGTTTAGGTCTGTTATTTGAAGAACCTTGGAGTATCTGATTATGTAACCTGACAAAACAATAGTAGTAGTGTGTAAGTGTGTTTGTGTCACCTGTCTGATCAGCACTGTTAACTGTAGCTTATCTTGCTGTCTCTGTGCAACAGTGAAGCCCAGCAGCAGCGTGTGCGCGCAGCACGAGAGCGCGCTCAGTAGCGCGATGCGCGCGAGCGTCAGCGGGAGCGTGAGGAAGAAGGAGAAGGTGAAGAATATCTGCCACCCGACCGTGTCACCGGCTTCGTAAAATCCCGCGAAGTTCAAACTGCAGTAGCACAGCACGTGGACCGTGATGAGCAGCCACAGCGCGTACGGCACGAGGCTCCGGGACAACCCCTCCGGCAGCAGACGGAACCGGGACATGATGTAGAGCAGAATATTCGAAACCAGTCCACCTGCCGCCACTACGATCGTGTTGAGTTTATCCTGAGAGTAAACAACCGCGCACATGATGACCACATAACTGTTGAACAGAGCCGCGAACACGATCAGCACCAGTAGCGTCTCCTGCCGCTGGCGCAGAAAATACGTCTGATAAACTTTCTCGAGAGACTCCGGATTAAACTTGAGACGCATGAAACCCGGCAGAGACAGAGACTGGACCCCGCCGGACGCACGCGTGTGCGACTCCGCCACGGTAACCGTTACCGGACCGTCCTGAATCCCGTCCACGGACATACTGCAGCTCTAGTCGAGTTTTACGTGTTATAGACTTCTGCTATCTGTGGTGGATCCGTCACGGCTGTCCGAGTTTATTCCGCACGGGTTTGAGTTGAATCACACCGGAGAGGTTCAGTCTGTCATCCCTTAATGATCTCCGGCTCCGTTTCCATGACAAACACCTCTCGAGCTCCTCTTCCACATCCTTTAATCACAACAAGAACGAATCAGAAACAAAGCAAATTGGTTACAGTTACAAAATTTTTTTTTTGTTTGTTTGTTTTTTTATTGCATGAACAACAATTACAAAACATGAACAGAAAATAAATTTAAAAAAAAAATACAAAAAAAGGTACAAAAATAAAAATGCCAGGGTTAAAGATACACAGGTACACAATACAGAAATTAGTTACAAAAAATGTAGTTCATGTCTCTATTACGCGAATGAACAAAATGAAAATTAACAATTCAATATTTTAAAGAGAAGCCTAGGCCTACACATGACCACATACATTTGCTTAGATTTTAATTGTATTTTAACCACAAAAACGCTAGTGTTTTGTTGTTGTTTTTTTCGTTTTTTTAAGAGTAGTGTTTGCCTCAGTCATTTAATGTCATATTTGCAGGTCAAAATAAATTGCCCAACTAGGCATGTTAGCTATAATTTTTTATGTGATTGTGATAAAAGCTTATAGCCTGCGGTATTTTCACGATATTGATTTTTTAAGTGATGGTCTACTCTACAATAACTGGTTTAATAACTTTTTTCTTATAACAAAAATAAATTAACATTTAAATACAATAAAGTAATAGGCTACATAAAATTGTATAAAATAAGCTAACGTTTCAAACATTAAATTGCAATGCTGTTCCATCAGCGCCATCTGCTGCCTGTCAGTGAAAGTGCACTTTCGCCATGCAACGAGTTTATGGGAAAATCATTATTAAAATGCATTCAAAAAAATCGGAATAATTCATCATAGGCTATATAATTATTCACGGTATTTTGAAGTGGCCGCAATAACAATATTGTGCATGTTCATTATCGTGATATATCGTACCGACACATGTAACCTACACAATGTAGTTGTGAAAAAAATAAAAATCACTACCAACACAGATATGATTGTAGGCCTATATTATATTGGTTTAAAGGGATAGTTCACCCCAAAATAATTGAATAATAAATAATTTCTTATGCGTTACTTTTCCCATGGAACACAAAAATAGATGTTAAGGATCTTTACACAGAACTCACCATACAACAGCAAAGGAGCTGTCAAGCTTTAAAAAACAGACCACAACCACAACAAACAATAAAAAACCAACCACAAATGTATCATAGTCCATTAAAATGATAAAATAGGTATGTTACTATTCAAATTGACAAATAAAAAACTGAAAAATGGTATCTTACCTGATTAAGGTGGAAACTTGATTTGAGCTCCCACTGTTATTGTGGCAAAAGACTAACATTTCTTGTTATTCTTGGTCCCCCACCAAAAAAACATTTTAAATTAAAACGGGATTATATTAACGGAGATTTACGATTACTTCTCCTGTTAAAGGCAAATATTCCATCTTGTAGTTTTGGTAAACAATCCATGCGTCACTTAAGGTTTTTTAATAATCTTCATGTTAAACATTCAGTATCAACACTGAACCTCTGCAACAAACAGCTCCAGCTCTCTCTCTCTCTCTCTCTCAGACAGTGTTGCTGTAACCAAACCCAACTCTTTCCAGGTTGCTACAGTGTGTTCTCTTGTGAGTATAATGCTCATACTCAAGGGAACTATACAGAAATGTGTTGTCACACTAAGTTTTCCATCCTATAAAATGTTGTAATGATCCATATTTAAAGGGTTCGTTTACCCAAAACCCCCAAATTCTGTCATTATTACTCACTCTCATGTTGTTCCAAACCTGTACGACTTTCATTCATCTTCAGAACACAAATGAAGATCTTTTTGATGAAATCTGAGAGCTTTCTGTCCCTCCTGACACTTTGTCACATCATAAAAATGCATAAACTAAAGAGATCAATGTTTCCTGCTGTTAAAGGGACATTGTGTAGGAATTGCTGCCATCTAGCGATGAAATTGTATTTCGCATTCAATAGAATTGTGCTCTCCAGCGGCTTGCTTTTTCAAATGTGTGTTGCATCTACGGTAACCATTATGTACCAAAAAGCTATGACAGGAATAGCACTTCGTCGAGTGTTACCTTCGGGTGAACTGGTTTGTTATTTCAAACAAACAGCAACTTGACACAACGAACAAACGAATAAGAATGAATTACTGACTAATGTAATAAGTAGTTATGCCTTCTTTATTCGTTATATTTCCTGAAGTAGCCTACGTGCACTAATATCATCAACTTTTAACCATAATTGTTCATCTGTCTATAAAATAAAGTACACAACCAAACAATGAAAAAAGGCTTTTAATGAAGACTGTAACACTGACTTACCTGTCGAGAAGAAAGCAGGACTTCAGCGTCTCTTTTGAAATCTTTCTCCTGCATTAGCTCGTGTTTTCTCCTGCTTTAACTCGTGTTTTTTTGTAATCTCCCGTCACGTTTCCTTTTACGATCTATTTTTTTGACTTTTCTGGTGACGAGGATTTGCAATGCAACCTTTTAAACTTGCCGGGCCGTGAAGCACCCCTCAAGGCTCTGCTGCTTTCAGTCACGTGACACACTGGCTCTGAACGAAAACACGTTGTGGAAACGCGTTAGCCTGGTACTTTTTGTCCCTCTCTGCTACTATAGTTTTTCAAGATGGCGGAACTACATGGAAGCCTCCGTAGATTTACCCGTCCCATGTATATAAAGATAATAAATTCTTCGTTTACGAGGATAAGTCAGATAATTGGCATAGGTATTTGTACACCATTGAGGACATATTTATGAATAAAAATATTTGTTTTAAATAATAAATAACATAAAAAGTTACACAGTCTCTTTAAAACTCAAAAGCCAAATGAAAACAGGACTGAATGAAGGCACACCAAGTAGCCATATTATAAAATATTGTTTGATAAATAATACTAATAGTTTTAATGCATGTAAATTAATTTAATATTTTCTTCCAGTTATTTTAATGAGATTTTTGAAAAAAAAAAACACTCCAAACTCATCTGTACATTTAAAAGGACTACAATTCATGTATTTAGTACCTTTAGCAATAGGTGCTACTAACACTTAAAGATGTATTAAATTAATATTTATAAAAAAATTGCTTTAAACAAACAAAACAAAAAACACTGGTAATAGAAGAGATATTAAAAAATATGGGAATAAATATTGCAGAGTATGGACAAGAAAATTAATTAATACAAAGGTTGGTTCAAATCTTGCATAATAGCAAAGCATGACAATTATAAGACTAAAATGATTGTTTTAGCACCTGTAAAAATTCTGAAGAGACATATTTGAGGACAAAGCATTTTGCTTTCTGAATATTTCATGTATATGATGTGCATAACCGTTTAAAACAATTGTTCTGCTTGATGAATGAAACAGAGGGGACATTATGTTCAGATTCATGAGATGTGTCTGTATATTTTACATTGATTTATTCCTTCACATGTGATCACAGAAGATCACAGATTTTCCCTCCTCCACATTTGAGATATATAGCACAGCAGTTTGTACAACTTTAGAAGATCCCAACATGTTTAGAATAAAAATATTCAGCTAGAATTGTGTGTATAAAGTACATTCAGAATGTTTGACCAATGAGTCAAAATAGAAAAACATCCACACATAACATCTGTGAACAGGACACACATCATTTTCTTAGAATAAAGTCCAGTCATTTCTTTAACATTTCACAGAAATAGAATAAAATAAACGATCGTATGAATCAGTAGACTGGCTTCTAATGAAATCTAAATTGAAAACATTCATTGTGTCATTGTCTTTGCAAGTACAGTCTAACACATTTGCATTTTTCAGACTTGAGGTTTTGTTCTGGGATTTAACTTTAGACAAAAAAAACTAAAATTATATATATATATATTTCACATAAATCGTTTCATCTGGAGGCGTTGGTTTTATTTCTATGATACTCATGATGACTTCAAGATCATTTCAATCCCCCTAATGACTACCAAACGTGGTTAATGACTCAACCAAAGTTCATTGCCCGTCGCCCACAGGCGGGTTGCGTGCGCAGTTTAGCGGCCTCTGGCGGTCAGAGCGGGTAGTGAGGCACGCTGATGCCGTGGAACGCGCCGTGATGCGCGCCGTACAGCAGCTCCGTGGACGCGCCGCTCAGGCCCGTGCACAGCGGCTCATGGTTACTCAAGACCGTGGACAGATATTTGGCCTCTTCTGTGAGTCTTTTCACCTCTTTCCTGAGCGCCGCGTTCTCCTTCTCCAAATTTTCACTCTCCTACAACACAAACAGAAAATAAAGGATATTGATACAAGCTCAACAGGTAATTTTCTGAAGAATATTTAAGCAAGTATTCATTCAAAAGGACATGAATTATGAGTTCCGTCCTCTAGAGGTCCTCAAAGTTACAAACACCGCAGAATTAGCACACTCTATCCTATTAATCATGGGTTACATTCATTTCTGACGCGTTTATGAGCTTTTTATAATACTGGGTTAGTAACTAATCCTGGGAATTGAGTATTCAAGATTTCACTCTGTACAGTGTACATTAACGGTAAAGGGATAGTTCAAAATGTCCCAAAAAGGAACATTTTGTCATCATTTACTCACCCTTGTGTGGTTTCAAACCTGTGCGAGTTAATTTCTTCTGTTGAACACAAAAGAAGATATTTTAAAGAGTATTAGTAAGTTGACAACACCCATTGATTTTCATACCAGGAAAAAAAATTGGTGCCGTCAACTTTTTGGTTACCAACATTCTTCAAAATATCTTCTTTTGTGTTCAACAGAAGAAATAAACTCATACAGGTTTGGAACAACTTGTTCCAATGTTCTTAAAATGTTCATTTTGGAGTGAACTATCCCTTTAATGAGGTAAGAACGGTTTGGTTTATGGTTGGTTGTCTGTTGCTAAACAACTTTGTTAAATGATGTAAACCTAAGGTTTAGCATATCATGTAAAATATTTATAAAATGCTCAAAAGTCAAGTCATTTTTGTTTGTATTGCAGGCAGTTTTCACAGCTTCAAAACAACCCTAAAGAAGACACCCCTACAGATGAGGAAGAATCCACGACTCAACTGCATTGTCCTCTGACAGGCACATTTCTACATAAATGTCCACAGGTAACATTTTAACTAGCTACATTTCTAAAAATAGAGAGCTAGAAATAGATGATTGCGTGCATTTGTTAATTGGCCATTATTTTTAGTTATTTTAGGGGGTCATGAAGATTCCCGCTCAGCGGGACCTGGCAGCTCGACTCTCCGCTTCGATGCCTTCCAGTCACTAGGGTAAAACCCCTCTGACAAGCGTCATTCAACTTTATCTGCCCACGGCCTATAGCGACACCTTACCAGAAATGATAACTGAACACTCCCCTTGACGGCCCACGTTTCTCAGGCAGGCCTCAACCAAAAAACACACCATGAGAAGACACTACAGGAAACGTGTCATACGGAGGGAAATTTCAGCTTCCTGTTTATCATGCATAGCCGTGAAGAGTGAAACCACATACTACACTGAACACAGAAGAGCGAGTCTCCCTTACACAGAACTGAGTTGATGACTTTCCTCTGTGACATATTCAACTAAATTTTTATCATTTCATATCTTTAGATTACTATTAGATTAGTTTCAATTAATCTGTAATATCAACATGATGCTGCTGTGGATACTAACACTGCATGCTTCTCATTTAAAATGCACACCAGTGTTGTTATTGTTAACGAAACTATTAATAATACTTTTCGTTAATTGAAGTAAAGCTGAGATCAAATCAAATAGATGACAAAAAAACAAAATAAATAAAAAATAAAAATGAGAAATGTTGCTGAAGTACTAAAATTACTGAAAATAAATGAATGTTAAAGAGATAATAATAATAATATAATTTTAGAAATTAAACAAAAAAATGTATGAAAACTGAAAATGTAAAAAATAAATGATCACTTAAAATGATTAATATTATAATAGTATATTAATAATACTACTGCATACACAATTTTCATGCAGTTTTGCTTCAGCCATGACCTTTACTCGATAGAAGTTTGAGGCGTTTACACATCAGGAAACTAAGCATTATCGGTGTAGACATTAATATTCATATCTGCTGAAGTGTGACCTACATGTGCATTTCTCAAAAGCTGTGAAACCACAAAATTGAAATGATATGCGGTTCCTGTTAAGTGGTATGTTCCTGTCGGGACAGCGTCTCCCACTTTGTGTTTAACCGGTTGAGTTCAGGGGAACTCACATGAGGTCAGTGTGTGTGCTATCAGATAACTGTTACTGAGAATTACAGCGGGGGCTGTCGGGACTGACAGCAGGTCAACTAGCTAATCAAACCAATCTCTTGCTGAGAGAAAACTGCTTTGATATCTGCATTTATTCTGTGAATCAGACCAGATCTCGTTTTCAACAGAATCCCTTCACACTAATCACTAGAGGATAGAAGCTTATTTAAAGGTGTAGTTTACTCAAAAATTAAAATACAGGTTCATGTTGTTCCATACATTTTATAAATGTATAAATAAAAGTTGGGCTGAGGGATGGATGCAATCTCAGAAAAAAAGGTACAAAAGCTGTCACTGGGGCTGTACCTTTTCCAAAGGTACACTTTTGTACCTTAAGGGTGCATATTGGTACCTTAATGGTACATATTAGCACCTAAAATGAACATATCAACACTTAAACTGTACATATTAGTACCTGAAATGTACATATTAGCACCTATTAGCACCTAAAATGTACATATCAAAACTTAAAATTTACATATTAGTACCTGAAATGTACATATTAGCACCAAAAATGTACATATTAGCACATAAAATGTATATATTAGCACCTAAAATGTACATATTAGTACCTGAAATGTACATATTAGCACCTGAAATGTACATATTAGCACATAAAATGTATATATTGGCACATAAAACGTACATATCAACACTTAAAATGTACATATTAGTACCTGAAATGTACATATTAGCACCTGAAATGTATATATTAGCACATAAAATGTACATATTAGTACCTAAAATGGACAAAAGTGTACCTTTTGAAAAGGTACAGCCCCAGTGACAGCTTTCGTACCTTTTTTCTGAGAGTGTGTGTGTGCCACCAAGTTGTGCCGGTAGTGCAGAAACACGGTCTGGACCCTTCTGTTTTTTAACATTTTCGTCCTATTTCTAAACTTCTTTACATGGCAAAAATTCCTAGAAAATGTTGTATTTTGACCATGTAAACTGTGTTGCTCTTGTCTTATACATGAGTGTGGCGCTCAATGCGCTGGATCGTGTCCTTTTGTTAGGGGTACCTCAGGGCTCTATTTTAGGGCCGTTACGTTTTTCCCTTTACATGAATTTGCTGGGCACTATGTTTTAAAAATATGGCATTTTAGGCTATATCATAGTTATGCAGATGATACAGAGTTATATCTTCCTTTTAAAGCAGGAAGTAATGTGCCTTGAGGAGGTAAAAAAGTAAGTTGTGTTTCCCAGTAAAGAGTATGCGGCAGTTTTCAACCTGTTTAAAAGCTCATGTCACTGATCATCTCCTCTCAGCTGTATCTATCATATCATTTCTCTCACATTTTCAAACTTAGCGTGCCATGTTTGATGTCTCACAGTTCTCATAACTAAACGTGACGCAAAATTTGAATGTGCGGAAACGTGAATGAAAATATCTTGTTTCAGGTGTGGAACGACATGAGCGTGAGTAAATGATGACTTGGCTTTCGTTTATGGAAGGACTGTCCTGTTCAAATCGATCATAGAGTTTGGACGATCTATTCTTGTAGTCGATGTATTGATGTAAAGATGAGCACTGGGTCTGTTCTCTCGAGTCCTTAGTACACCATGTGCCGTTATCGGAGGAGAGAAAGGACATGAGTAATACCAGAGGGAAACACCCATATGAAGCAGTCACACAGATGCTGAATGAAAGTGATAGAGGGTTTTGGATTTGAGTAAGAGCCAAATGCAATCCAAACGGTTTGATGGCTGTTAGACAGGCGTGTGCTCGGGTCAAGAGCACAGTCGTTGAATGCACGGATGCAAAGCAACAGAATTCTGTTAGCAGACCTAGAACAAGTCATGCAGATTTGAGGATTGTTGTTGTTTTCTTGATAAATTACAGAGAATTTACTAGGTGCCGCAAGCTGAGCGGTTCACCCACGCGATGTAATTAATGCCAGAATCTGAAGCAAACAAGACCAGAGCCACAACAAGTGTGAAGCACGACAGAAGCCATGACGCATCACCACATGGTCAGTAAAGCTTCATGTAAATACAGAGCCGATCAGCATCACGCCTGTAACACAGCTGGACTCTCTTCTCGTCTCGGATTTGTCATCATTTTATTTTCGGTTTTCTTGAAATGTTTGTTTGTTTTTGCTAAAAATCTATTTGTTGTCTTCCTAAACCTTTTTTAGGGTCTGTCTGCCCAGCTAAAGCCGCAGCCACAGTAGACTTAAAGCTTGCGAAATGCCAACGGACACTGCAGCGATTGCACATCTTGCGACGTCTGTGGCATATCAATCTTCAATTGCTCACACATCTTTACGTGATACGAATTCGCAGGTCAGAGTTCAACATATAGTTAACTTTGGAACACAGCGAAATGCAAAACTTCTTTGCTTGTGCTTGCATTTCCTGTCTCTCCTGCATGTGTATTCATATAAATGGAAGTCAATGGAACGAAAAGTGTAGACTTTCTTCCAGTATTGTCAATAGAATGTTAGTTCAGAGTTATCTGGTCTTTAATAATGTTCTCAAAACATTAGCAAGAAAAATGATCTATAAATCACTCATGGAATGTTTTTTTCTGCCAAATTTTTAGATGTTACTACTTATGTTACTACTAATGTTCAAAAGTAACAAGCCCATAATGTAATTTGCAATATGGAATGTTCACATAACCGAGAAAATAATCAACGTTCAGAAATAATTCATAAATAGGCTAATGCTATCATCACTTAAAGGAGTAGTTCACTTTTATAAATTTACTCACCCCCATGTCATCAAAGATGTCCATGTCTTTCTTTCTTCAGTCGAAAAGAAATTAAGGTTTTTGATGAAAACATTCCAGCATTTTTCTCCATATAATGGACTTCAATGGGAACCAAATGGTTCAAGGTCCAAAAGACAGTTTCAGTGCAAACTGAAAACTGTTAAAAGGGCTTTAAACGATTTCAGACGATGAAGGGTCTTATCAAGCGAAACGATCGCTCATTTAAAAAAAATAATAACAAAGTTTAAGTTTATAAGCTCAAACGGTCGCCTTGCTATGTACTGTGATGCGCGTTCGTGTCTCTCCTATTCGAACTCGTTCATCAAAATGAATGAATCTTTTCCCGAGTCAACTCGTTCATTTCGTTCGTTGAATGAACCAAACGACACGAAAAAAGATTCGTTCATTTTGATAAACGCGTTCGAACAGGATAGTCACGAATGCGCATCACAGAACAGAGCAAGGCGAGCGTTGGAGCTTATAAAACTTTCTTTTTTAAATGAGCGATCGTTTCGCTTGATAAGACCCTTATTCATAGTCTGAAATCGTTTATAGCCCTTTGAACAGTTTGCACTGAAACTGTCTTTTGGATCTTGAACCATTTGGTTCCCATTGAAGTCCATTATATGGAGAAAAATCCTGGAATGTTTTCATCAAAAACCTTAATTTCTTTAAGGAGTAAGTGAACTACTCCTTTAAAGGGAACGTTAGCAAAACGTTCTTAGAACATGTTTTTGTTAGCTGTGTGTATCTTCTGACTGTTCAGAAGTCACAGTTTGCTGCACGAAACAATGCATTGAATGTCTGTTTTGTTCCAGAGCTGCTTATACGGGTTAATTAGAACATGTTTGTGTGGAAATTAATGTATGTATGTTTGAAAGTTCTCACCAGGTGCAGACTGTCGGCTTTCTGCGTCTGTCTCATCCGGCTCTTCTGCGCCGCGATACGGTTCTTTTCTCTCCTCATGACTTTCCTTACGTCATCCGACGAACCCTAAAGATCAGCAAGAGTTCATGTGTATGTCAGCACAAAAACATGAAAAAACATTTGCAACACATTTTACTAGATGCTCTCTCAAATCAAGAGTTTTCGTCATGATGGAATGGGCCGCCACACATTTCTGAGGAAGCTTCTTGACCAGGAGGAGGCTGAAGGTCCAGAGCTTGTTCACCAATCCCAATGGTAACGTTTTTTAAAGTCAAATCGTAGTATTATTTCACATTTTTGCATTACAAGTTGCATTACATCACTGTGTTGACTATTGGCAAGAATTTAGCCTAAAAACGACTTTTGGTTAACAATTTTGGTTAAATCAAAGTTGTTTTAGGGATATTATATTTGTATGAAACTCTTTAAAGACACATTTTGAAATGACATGCACCAATTAATTTTGCACAATGAGACCAAGAACATTTTTCTCCATCAGTGTTATTTTAGTATTATTTATATACTATTATTATAGAATTATTTATTAGTATTTTAAATATGTTTTAATTGTAGTAATTTTGTTTTGTGCTTTAATTCATTTCTAATGTCCGTTTCAGTTTTAGTTATTCGGTCTAATTTTGGACTAAATTGAACTTTTTCATCTAACATTTATATTTATTTTTTATTTGAACTTTATTTCAATTACTGAATTTCTTTTTAATGGTTTAAGTTTTAGTTAACAATAATGATAACACTGTTCTCCATTAAACATGTTTTTTTTTTATTTCCTTCTGATATCCTCCTCCAGATCTGCAGGTGTATCACATGTTGTGGTAGACAGGTGACATTTTCAAAGATCTTTTCCCACAACCCCTGTCTGCAATGACGTTCTTTACTGAACCCACAAGAATCAGTGACTTTTTCCATATGACAAATTCACCAGAATTAGAGACCCTCTACGAGAAAATGTGTGTGTGCAATGTCTACGGGTAGCTCAGTTTCAGTTGAATTTCGGATGGCATCCTGCTGCCTCATGCTGAAAGTGGATTTGTCAATGAAGCATTTAGCCACAGTTCACAAAGCTTCAAAGTACATGCAATGAATTAACTGGCACTTATTTTTAGTAGATGTACAAAGTCAGTTCAAACACTCTTTGGTGGCCATTGCATTTGCATGCATAAGGCATGTAACCAAAACATGATTTGCACTGTTGCTATGTCTGAATCCTGTACTCTCAGCGATTAACATCTCTATCGCCCGTCGTGGTTGCAGAGGATGTAGTGGCCGTTGAAGTAGATCACCTCTGCTCGTATGGCTTCGTGCCATCTTCAACGGCAGTTTCACAATCACTAGCATTCTGTCAAACTCTCTCTCTCACTGCATGAAGCTGTGTGCAACTGGATAGTTCTGGTCGGTTGCTCAACACTAAAGCTGATTACCTTTTTAATGTTCGACAAAGCCTTTCAGGGTTACGGTAGTACGTGAAAATCACCACCAGCCTCATGACTTCCATTCAACACAATCATAATCGTTCATACACATGTGCAAACCACAGAAACATGCTGAATTGGAAATGCATAAGATGTCAATCATATCATATTTAACTTAATATTTAAGTTTTGTACATCTGGTTATAGAAGCATGTTGCATCATTTATTTCAACATTGACTAATTGAATAAAATTCAGTTTAAGATAAGTCAATTAGTTATGTATAAAAAAGGGTTTTATTATTATATTTATTTTAAAGTTAAATGTTTATATATTAAAAAAATTAAACATTGTGTAAAATATTATTTTATATTTTTATTTTATTATTATACTTATAATATAATAAAAAAAATATTTATATTATATTTTAACCACAAAATACATAAAAAATACAATTTTATTACATAATCCTGTATATTTGCATTTCTAATAGAGCTAATTAAATAAAATATTATTATATTATTTAGCATAATAATAATACATCATGTAAATAAAGTCATGTTTTTAATGCATCTCTAGAGGGTCGTGAAGTGTGTGCATGGTGCTGGTGAAGTCTCTCTTACCTGTCTATTGCCCGGTGAGGGTGATTTGGTGTAGCTGGTGTCGTTAGTGTCAGAGCCCTGAGCCATGCCACTTCAGTCCCTGTGAAACCTTTGACCTCCTTCAGAGTCTGTCTTCTGCTGGTGTCTTTCTCTCAGCCTGTTTATCTGTCTCAGTCTATGTGAGACTGCATGTGTTCGGAGGAGAGATGTGAACTGATGGCGGTCCACTGACGAATGAGTAGAGACGGCAGCACTCGCACTCTTTCTTTCTTGCTCTGCTTCACTCCCTCTCTCTCGCCCTGCCTAATTAGCGACGTGTGATGTGGTTGTAGATAGAAAACCTCTACTGCACTAGACTGGAAGTCACATGGTTCCTGGAAACTTTGCATAAAGACTCTTATTCGCAGCAGCTGAGCTGATGAACCTTCACAAACAGGACACACAGACAGTCGAGTATCACATCTTCTCCACGTGCATGCATGCTTACTGGCCTCGGCACTTGAAAATAAGAAGGGCATTGCATTAGTGTAATTTACATAAAGAAAGATTAGCACAGGCATATTTTTCAAGCTCACTTGGGTTTGGGTTTTAAATGCTAATACAATAGGTGAAATTAAATGTATATTGTGTGACTTTATGTTTGTGAAACATTAGTTGAACCGACTTCATACACCCATTAAAATAATACAAAATTATATTTAGTGTGCAAATATTGTTTGTAGCCTCTATAATATCTATTTAACTTCCTCTGAGTTAAATTTAACTCTATCTGAGATGAATTAACACTGCCAAGTCTGCTGTGTACACTCTTAGAAAAAAAGGGTTCATTGGAGTTCTATATATGAAGCATAGGGTTCTTTACTCAACTCCAAAGAACCTTTTATGCTAAAAAGGTTCTATAATGACAAGAAAGAACCCTTTTGCCACAAAGGTTCTTTGTAGGATATTATTCATATTTCTGCAACATTTTGTAGTTGTAATTAAATTATGGTTTATTAAACTGTTGTAGTAACTTAATATCACATTTTAATCGTGCTGATTTTTGGAGGACAAAACTGAAATGTCAGTTTTCACTCTTCGTGTGATTTTGATTAACTGCATAAAATGATAGAAATATACATTTTCTAAACCCCATATCTTGAATTTTGTGATCATTCACATGCATTCATAAATACATTTTTGGCTCCTGATGTTTGTCAATAATATGAAATATTTAATCCAGAAAGGACAAAACAAATGATAATGAATGAACCCAAAAGGTTTCTTAAAAAGGGTTCTGGATAGAACCTTTTAAGGGTTCCAAATACATAGCGCTGATAGAACCTTTTCTTCTAAGAGTGTAGTAATCTTGGCAGACAGCATCCCTACCGTGGCATTGAGAAGATTGAGAGGATGGGTCTCATTTCTAAACTCATCAGTGGTGTTTACCAAGTTAAACATAAGTATTCCTATTGCTCATGCTGAGGGTTAGTGATCTGAGCAAACCTATAACACCTATAAAGTGTTATTTTTCACTGCTTAACACGTGGACATGCATGATTTCTCATAAGGTGAGTGTTTTAAGAGCACCCAAACAGCCACACAATGCTAAAAATACTATAGTGTCAGGTTCATGTCTTGTTCTGTTCATTTTTGTTTTGGTTTCATAGTTTTTATTCTCACTATTTTTAGTTCATGGTTTCTCATCAGTTCTCACCTGTTCCCTGTTAAGGATCTTCCTCTGTGTATTTAAGCCCTCTGTTTCTTTGTTCATTGTCTTGCGTTAAAGGTTATGGTGCAGTGCTCGAAGTGGCACGAATGAAGAGAATATGGACTCGGGCTAGGGAAAAGAGAAATTTCACATCGCATTTTGAATGGCTTGTCAGTATATCAATTGAAAATATCAAAATTGAAAATACTGTGGAAACAAAGACACCTCTTGGATGCCTTCGACATCAAAAAATAATTTCAAAGAGAACTATCCCTTTAAAATGGAGGACTAGGTAGCAGATTGAGCGCTGCGCATTAATTTAATTTATTTGTTAAATAATACTTTAATATTTTCACCACTCAAACTATATGGCATTAAACATATTTTATTTTGTTTCATCATTTTAATTCCTTAATATTTTATTTGTTTAATAATATTTTGCACATTTGCTAATCACCAATTTCACCTGTATTGTACCGCACATGCGGTTATTTAATCAGTTTTGCTTTGCCAGTAATTAATTGAAAGGTTGGAAGAGAAAGAGAGAGTGTGAGAGAGAGGGGGTGAGAGGTGCTTCCCCTTCTGATCTGGAGTATTTCTGCAGGTGTACACTGATACTGTATTGTATTGCTTAAGCTCAAAAATTCCATCTGACTTCACCCTCCACATTACCATAAGACTAACGCCGCCAGAATTTTTTAAGCAGCAGATTTTCATAAACACTGTTGGTGACAGATCTCCCACCAGAAGTCCGCTAGCAATCCAGTGGCACCAAAAAACAGAGCAGTTACTGTCAGTGATGCAAATGACAGCCAGTGCCAAGCAGTGAAAGTTTAAACAAAACCAGCCTCATCTTTTCTTGTTTTCCTCAGCAAAAGAAATCGTGTGAACTGCTGGAATTTCTGAGCTTTAGAAATAATATCCTATGCTGATGTAAACTGTGAAAGATAAGACTTTCATCCAATGCTTTTCATGACCAATGATGTTGCTCATACTTCCCAATTAAACCGCTCAACTCAGAAGAGGACTTTTGTGCTAGTACTTTTCTAAGCGATAAGACTTAAAAAGGCCAGATCTACTCTTTTGGCGTTAAAAAACAACTGTCAGGGTTTACTAAAGACACGCAGTGAAAAATGAACGCTGAAAAGGCGTGAACAGGGTTATTTTTGCGGCTGGCCTTACTGCATGCATTTGTAGGAGTTTCCCATTCAGATGCAAAATTTATGGGAGAGTTTTTAAATGAATCATGCAAGATGAATTACGAATGTTGGCGCACGTCAATTTACTGGTTTTCGCAAGATTATTTAACGCCCCCCAAAAAAGCATGTCTTAAAAATGCGATGTAGCCTACTTTTCTTCTAAAATGAATCCTTTTTTATTGCCTGTGTGTAAAGGGGTTGTAATCACGCATTACAATGTCGGGTTTTGCTATTACCTCTGAAGGCCAGTATAAGTATTCCTATTTATGTGAAGTCTCCGGGTCGGATTATCCGCGAAAGCCATCGGGTGTGACGTGCACGCGCGCTGCCGTCCCGAGCCTCTCTCCTTTTCTTGTACACAGTCTCAGTACGCGACAGCACTGCAGCTGACTACATGAGTCTGATAACACCAAAACACTCCTGCCTCCAGAACAACACACACACTCCAACACAAACTCCAAATATACAAAACAAAACAAAACATCTACTGAGGCTCGTTAGGCCAAACGTGATAGGGCTTGGGCGTTGTGACGTCATTACTGCTAATTTAGTAACTGTTGAACTGTTAGTGGTAACAATCATTCACACATTTACTTTTAACTATGTGTTTCAAAAGTGTAGTTAGTAACGTTAGCTGTCAACCCTCACGTTTTTTTCTCACGTGACTCTCGTACTTGAGCTCTCCCGCTGTCTTCCTGTTTTAGTTTTTTTTTCCTGTAAAATAGCCCGTATTTTAATATTCTCATAATAACCCTTCCATCGGACCTGTCCGTGACAGTCTCTGTTGTCCTGTTGCTATACCCTCTTGCTTTAAGCATTGTTTTGCTTACTAACTTAAGTTTTGCTGAAAAAAGCTAACGTTACTATTTACACTTTGGAAACACATCTAGTTAAAAGTACGTTACATGTGTGAATGGTTGTTAGCACTATAACTGTTACTAAACTAGCATTTAGGTGGAGCGCAGTTTACCTTTGTCCGGATGCGTAACTTACTGTGCTCCCACCGTTTGTTGGGAATTTCAAATGGATACAACCCGTTAAAATTGCGGTTTTATCCACATACCGGTCCCTTTCCCTATTAAACGTATCCCGGTAAATTCAGCATCCTTTTAGGGATTTTAACAACTTTTTTATTTTCTTTCTCCCAACTCAGCTGCTTCTCCTCGTTCGACTTGCTGGTATGTTTACATTTGCGAAGAGCTGTCAACATGGCTGCCACGTCCCAGAATGCAACGCGGCGCCCACACTGATCAACATCGGCAGAGCGTTCGAATTATGGAAAGACCTCCGCTATTATTGTGTGATAAATTACCTCAAGTTACTTAAGAAATTAAGTTTTCAGATGTGCTGAAATAATGGTAAACTGTATGAAATAGGTAAACTACAACATACATGACTCATGAGACATGAAATGAATACAGACTGTTCCTGTTGCTTTAGGATGTAACTTTTATTTTACGTACTATATCTACTGTCTAACATCACTCATCCCACTATTATCATATTGTTTATAATACACATTTCCAGACACGTAGAGTAGGCTAATGTTAGCTAGCCTGACTACGTCAGACCTCCTACTTCCGCTAATTTCATTTCGCTCCTGTAGACCTAGTTTTCTGTCTACGAAGCAAAGTGAAGGTATTAGGCTAAATGTTAGCTGCATCCTACAATCTTTACTGTTACACTGAAATTGATCAGTCTAGTTCACTAACTGTTTTCGTTATCATATACATTCACCTATGTTGACATTGCTGATTTTGAAAGATACACGAATAGTTAGTGAAAAACCTTATGCTAGATAACACTACAAATGTAACGTTATCATGGTACGAGCATGGAGCATTAGTTCAGTCAAATTGATAAAAGTAGCCTATTGTAACATTGCAGTGGGAGTTTACATGAGTTTCCAGTATGTTGTGTGACGCTTTCTCCGCTGTGTTGAAAGTCTCAATGTGGCCGTGTACCGCTCGCTCGTGTTCGAGCACGAGCGCTCTTGTAAAAATGGTTTGCAATCTGAAACATCACCGATGATAGAGGCCGCTAAAAATACATAAAGCACCTTTAAAGCAGACGCCAGTTTGAGCTGCTCTTGCTAGCTTGGGTGTTCTTTCATTTGCATGTCGTCAGAAGATCACGTTATCATGTTAAATTTAACATCTACGCTTTTATGAAATTGTGTTCTCATGCTAATTTGCCCTGTTTAGTAAATCGGGCCCCTGATAAAGCGGCTAAGAAAAGACTCCAGAATATAATATTATATACTTTGGGTTGATCTCGTTTGATTTGGGCCAGATGCTTAGCAACACCCTAGCAACCACTCTGAACACAGTACCAATGGTTTGAATACTAAAGTTGTCAGACCAACTGGAGAATTCTTCAAAAATGTAAAAACATAGTTTATAAATGTAAAAAATACATATTTTCATTACTATTTATTCATTTGGCAGATGCTTTTACACAAAGCAATTTGCACATATATTGCATATAGTTTATGAAATTAAGACCAGATCATATACAATTTTGATATTCAGTACTGTTCAAAAGTTTGGGGTCAGATTTTTAAAATTTCATGCTCACAAAGGCTGAATTTATTTGATCACAAATACTGTAAAAACAGTAATATTGTGAAATATCAGCGGTTTTATTTCCTGAAAATATTTGAAATGTAATTTATTCCTGTGAATTTTGAGCATCATTACTCCAGTCTTTAGTGTCACATGATCCTTCAAAAATCATTAAAATATAATGATTTGCTGCTCAAGAAATGCATTATTATTAACAGTGTTGAAAACAGTTTTGCTGCTTAATATTTTTGTGGAAATTGTGATGCATTTTTTTCATGAGTCTTTCATGAATAGAAAGTTAAAAGGACAGCCTTTATTTCTTGTAACGTTATTAATGTCTTTGATCAATTTAACGCATCCTTGATGGGAAATAAACGTAATTTCTTTCAAAACAACCGACCCTTAACTCTAGTGTTTGCATTTCTAGTTGCGTGCCTGGTTGTGTTGTCGTTTGCTGAGCGTGTAGGAAGCGACAGGAACAGATCTGATGGGAACGGGTGCACTCAGATGAGAATCTGAGGATGATGTCTGTGATCAGAATTCAGTGCAAGGCCTTGTGAAGAAGCTCTGACTGATTCGTGATCTGTATGTGTGTGTAGGTGGAGTATATCCAGTAAGCGCAACACAATAGCAAAATATCCATTCACATCTCTGTGGCTTCTCATCTTACTCATACACACTGCCCAAAAAAATCACCAATGACTTCAGACGATTAGGCGTTAAATGTGTTCGGTAAAGACGCGGCTTTCCCACACTGATCACTGCGCTAACCTTCAGATCCGATCCCAGCTCAATTCAGAGTTTGTTTTCACTGCATCACTTTGATTTCACTTTAAACTTAAAGGCAATTAAAGAAATATTTCTCCAAAGCAAGACAATGTATAGTTTACTCCCCATTATATTTCTTCTGAATATATGAAGTTCTGTCAAGACAAGTCTCTGAGAGTTTGGGATGGGACAATGTTACGACAACAGCTTGTGCCAGTGCTTCAAATGTCAGGATTTACTAAAGACGCACAGTGAAAAATTAAGCCATGAACAGGGTTATTTTTGTGGCTGACCTTATCGCTATGCATTTGTAGGAGTTTCCCGTTCAGATGCAAAATATATGGAGGAGAGTTTTACTGGAACTGAATTACTAAGGTTTGCGCTCATCAATTTACTGGTGTTTGCTCCATTATTTACCGCAGCATCCATATAACCCTGTAGCCCAAGACTGGTTGCCCACTGGAGCTAAGAAGGGTTTGGGCCTGGTTAGTATCTGGATGGGAGACCTCCTGAGAAATCCAGGTCTCTGCTGGAAGAGGTGTTAGTGAGGCCAGCAGGGGGCGCTCATCCTGTGGCCTGTGTGGGTCCTAAAGCCCCAGTACCACACTGTACTATCAAAGAGCACCGTCCTTCGGATGAGACGTTAAAGGTGCATTATGCAACATTTTATGTCAAAAATAAATGTTTTTCTAACCCATACATGCTTAAATAATTGCCTGATGGGCTGAATGAGCCCTTCTCTGATCACTGCAATTGCCTCTATAATCCTGTAAAATAAATAAGAGGGATTCGGGCTCGAATTTGAGATTGGGCGTAACACTCATGCCAGAACTTTATATTTTTTTAAGCAGTTACGATTAATCAGATTTTCAGCTGCACAAAGCTAATATATGCATAGTATAATATGCATTATATATATTATGTCTGTTTATCATAATCAGAGTTTTTTTAAACTGCAGTTTTATGGGTACTTTTAATATTTTGTCAACATCAACCAGGCAGAGAACAGCTCAGCCCACTGAACAGACTTTCGTTCCTCACAGCCTCATTTTTATTCAAGCCCAAATATGTGTTTATATGACTAAGGACCTTTGCGATGATTTGTCAGTAAACTCATGGATGATTAAACAGACATGCTTAGAAACCTTTGGTGTCGAGTTTAGACGGCCATTCTTCAGAATATCAGTTAAATATCAGAGCCAAGCACTTACCCAAAATTCCCATTGATTACTAGAAGTGCTTCTCCATAGATTCCCACATGGGTTTGAGATGCAAAGATGTTCTGGAAAAAAAAGAGGGGTCATTTTTTTTCCACATTATATGATTCAACATATGAAAAATGTAAAAGGCAAGTCTAATGATGAACGACTAACTAAAAATATTGTCTTAAAACATTTTGATGCTTGATTAAAATAATTAAATATTAAAATATTGAACAGCCTGCTGAAATGCAGAACAATGAAATAAATAAATGAAGAAATGAAAAACTGAATTAACATATATTGACATGCTGAAAAATTGAATAACCTACTGAAACAAAGAAAAGAAAATAATATTTAAACAGAGAACACTGAAATAACCAGATAAAATGAACTTTGAAAAATGCAGTCTTCAATCACTAACAATAAATAAATAAATGCTACATAAAAACCAACTGTCACACCGAAATATTAAATTATTCAGTAATTAAAAGTAAGCACTGCATGCTGACATTAAATATGAATGAAATCCTAAATAGGAAAATTGTGTCTTACTGGAATATTAAATTACCGAATAACCAACAAAATAATGAAAAACAATGTTTTTATATATATATATATATATATATATATATATTTAAACAGACATTAAAAAAATATGAAATACACTGAAATATTAAAAACAAAAATATAGTCATACTGCAATATTAAATTACTGAATATCCAACTGACTAATGGAAAATAAAACACAAAAAATAATGATATTTAAACACTGACATTAAATAAATAGGAAACTGAAATACTAAAAACAAAAATATTGACATACTGAAAATTACTAAATAATACTAAATAGTACTTTATAGTAGCTTTACAAGCTCTGAAATGTAAAAAAATATATAAAATACTAAATACACATATATACTTACTTAAATAATAAATGACTGAATGACTGAAATACTGACAATGAAAGGCTAATAAATATCAAAACACTGAGAAATCCTCAGCACTGAAAACTCTAAATATAAATGAAGATGAAGGTAAAGTGAGATTGACCTCCGCTATAGCAAACACAGTTTTTAGGTCACTGCGGTCGTTCTCATGAGTGATTTGGAGCTGTATGTGTTGAAATCACACAGTTCTTGAGGTAGCACTCAGTGGCACTCAACCAACATTTTTTTCTCTCTCGTGTGCTTGAAGAAACAGGGTGAGGAGCAGATTTTGACAACCGCCCACGTGAGAAACATGTTCTGCCAAAAAAGACGCATTTTTAAAAGGCTGGAACTGCTAAGCAGAAGGTCAGACATTTGATCAAAGCAGCTTTCAGAGCGAGCGAGTCTGAAGCCAGACCTCAGGAAAGCTGATCAACCCAATTCTGACGTGACAAAAGGCACTAAGGACAGAAAATGAACAAACAAGCAGCAAGCAACCCACTCAACCCGCCTCAGAAATGAGGAGAATACAAGTGAAAACTACAAATGCTACAAACCTTTCACAAATGATTAACCGATAGATTTACCATTCAATATAAATACCTGAATGCATTTTGGTGATCAAATATGTGTGTCATATTACTGTCCAAATGCACTATGACAGTAGAAAACTGTTACATTGACAAATCTGAAAAGAGAAATAAACAGGATTAATGGGAAACAGATGCAAGTCAATGGAAAGCTCAGTGGAAATAATCTTGGTTTGGTCATGTAAATTTCTCTGACAACATCTAATTTCCACAAACAGAGATTTTCAGAAAAACAATGAAAGTGAAAGAGGAAAAAAATGAGAAAGGGAGGCATACACAAATATCAAATCAATCTAACCATCCATTCTACAAACCGCATATCCTAATGGTGGAACTTATTAATGATGTAATTATAAATTTAGGGGGGAAAAAATAAAATAAAAAAAGTAAGAAAAAAAATTAAAAATAAGAAAATAATTATTTTAGTACACAAATTAAAATAATATCAAATCAATCCAACCATCCATTCTACAAACCGCATATCCTGATGCTGGAACTTAATAATAATGTAATTATAAATTTAAGGAAAAAAGAAAAAAAAAAATCTTTTAGTATACAAATTAAAATAATAAAATAAATAATATCAAATCAATCCAACCATCCATTCTCCAAACCACATATCCTGATGCTGGAACTTAATAATAATGATGTAATTATAAATAAGAAAAAAAAAATTTTTAATTTTTTTTAATATATAATAAGTACGCTATATAAAATGTCTTAAAATAATGTAATAAATATTTTTTTAATAATAAATAAATACTTGTAAATTGTATTTGAAAAATAGGTTTTATTTCAATGTGCTCTATGTAACAGAAACATTATTTAGTAACAAAAAGTGGCCGTTCAACAGACACCGATCATAAAACACATGTAATTCACCACATGATGTGATGGAACAATATAAAAATAGCATATAATAAACAAGGAGTATAATATATACAACGCAAACAAATGTAAAGTAAACAGTCCATCCATGGAGACGCCGGCGTCAGAGAACAGTGGGGTTTATCCGACAGCGCCATCTGGAGGCTTCTGGGAGAACGTCACGCTTCAGGTCAGATCAACTGGCAGAACACGTGTTCCTCAAACAGAACTGACGCAGCGCTGAGAACGTGTAAATGTGATTTACAATAGTCTGTGAGCTTCCTGGGATGTTTGTTTAATATCCATACAAATCGGTTCCCTTTTTCTTCTTCTTCTTCTTCATGGTGAAATTGACACTTGGATCTTTTTAAAAGACGTTTGTAGAGTGTCTGCGTTCAGTCGGACAGCTCGGCTCGCCGCTCGTCGCTCTCGGGGCTTTTCACGCTGTCGGTGCGGACGATGCACGTGGGCCGATGGAGGTTGAGCATCACGATGAGCTGCTGCCTCTCTGACTTCAGCTCCTCGATCTGAGACTTCAGGCCCGAGTTCAGCATCTCCAGACGCTCCGACTCCTGAGAGGACAGAGCAAAACGCCTTGGGTTAATTCCACCGTAGCCTCAGCCCACACGTTTGAGTGAAACACTTATTCAATCACTGTTTTATAGAGTTCGTGTTACTGGTTATTTACAAAGGTTTAGGGAATTCATGTGACATCTCTGGTGTTTGCATAATACAAATATTCCATTCATCACTCAATTGACGTCATAAAAAATAAACATCATAAAAATGGCATGCATCTTTTTTTTATTCAAATAAAAGTGTTTTAATGACTTTTTAACCTTCACTAGTTAATTTTAAATTGCTTTATGATGTGGCGAAATATAAAATAAAAATAGTAATATAAAAAATGGCATGCATAGAAATTACACAAGTGTCAGATTTTTTTAAAATAAAACTTTTTAAATTAATAAAAATTATATTTTTATCTTGCAATGTGACAAATTCATTTTAATATGATCAAATATTCCATGTAATACATCAATTAATAATAACATAAAAATTGCATGCCTTACCATTTTAATTATATTTTTGAAATAAAATGATTTAATCACTTTTTTTACCTTCACAAGTTCATTTTAAATTGTTTTATAAAAAAAATGTAATATAAAATTGGTATGCACAGTATTAGTTTTTTTAATAAAACGTTTTAAATTAATTTCTTATTTTTGTTTAATAAAAATAATTTTACCATCACTATTTTTATAAAATAGTTCTAAAATGTCACAAATAAATGTTTATAAGCACAAAACTCCATGTAATACCTCAATTAATAATTGAAAAATAACATAGAAATTGCATGCCTTAAAAATAACATTTTAAATATATTTTTGAAATAAAATGATGATCTAATCACTTTTTTACCTTCACTAGTTCATTTTAAATTGTTTTATAAAAAATGTAATATAAAAACGGTATGCACAGAAATTACACAAGCATATGTTTTTTTTTAATAAACCACTTTAAATTAATTTCTTATTTTTGTTTAATAAAAATTATTTTACCATCACTAGTTTGTTAAATAGTTCTAAAATGTCACAAATAAATGTTTGTAAGCACAAAAACTCCATGTAATACCTCAATTAATAATTACAAAATAATAACATAAAAATTGATGCATGATACACCAGTATCACATTTAGAAAATATTTAGAAAATATAAAATTATGATTTAATTATGTTTTACCATCAATAGTTCATTTTAAATAATTCTGCAATGGGACTAATTACTTTTAAAAAGCACAACTATTCCATATAATCCCTCAATTAATATCATACAAATGACAAAATGATAATATCATAAAACAATGAATAACCCACTGCTACAGAAGTCAATAATAGTAACATGTAATAAGAGTAAAACACAGTAAAATAAAGTTTAATGCCCAAAATGAGAAAATCTGAAAAATTAATACATTTTCAAACTCACTTTCTGGAGAAAGTCGGTCCTTTCCTTCTTTCGGTTCCGACAGCGAGCGGCTGCAACTTTATTTTTCTCTCGCCTTCTTTTCTTGCGATCATCGTTGTCACCTCCCTGCGGTCAGAAAGTACACGTTAGTTTACACATCTGCTTTAGTGTAAACCGAACCATTATAAATCAACCTATGAGCATTCTCAACAAAAAAATAATAATCGGCAGACATTAACAATGGTGTCCACCAGGTGTCACTCTTGACCAGCGAGTGAAAAAGTTTCAGTGGAGCTTCACAAACAGTAGAACAGCAGTTTGACTTTCTCAAGCTATCGCACATAACAAAACTTAACAAAAACTGTTGGGATTTTTATGAATGAGCAGAACTGGGCTGTGATATCTAAAGCTGTTAGATGTTCAGTTCTCACCTCCTCACTCTGGCTGTCGTCGAACGGTCTCTTGGCGTGTCTGTTGAGGATGAGAGGAGACAGAACGGCACCGAAGCTGTAGAGCTCTGCCAGCTTCAGCTGGTCCGTCAGGGTGGTGGAGGGAATGCCGGCCAGGGGACCGACACTGGGAAGAGACCCGGCCGTGACCATCGGATCAGGGATTTGACCAGGCATCATTGCTGCTTCAGAAAGAGAGACTCATTAGTTTTGTTGATCGTGCATGAAATGCCTTTTACAGATATAGAAATGCAAATGCATTAAAAAATATATATATATATATATTGAGCATTTAACAAGTTAAAGAATTCTATTCATATTTATTTGTATAGCGCTTTTCACAATACACATCAATTTCCAGTGATCTGTTATTATCAGAGATGACTGTCTTTCAGAAATATACAAATCACAGTAGCTAAAGATTTAACAAAAAGAGTTTTTTGCTTTGGAATAAGTTTACTAAGGACTGATAATGTGTGTTTTCAGTGGAAAATCTCAGAAAATAATGAAGTTTCCATATGAGGAACACACTATAAGTCTGCTTCTTAGAGAGTTATAGGAAAACTCAAAGATTCCCAAGAGCAAAAACAACACCTACACATGTTCAAGAGCGAGGCTTAAAACAGCTCTTGAATTGTCTGTAAAGGCCATTACAAGATTATGTAACAGTCAAACATGTTTCGCAGCAGCTAACGGCTACTTTCTGCAAGCTTTTCGACACTAACTTTCCTTGCACTGAAGACAAACTGTCTTTGGGCCACATTTCTGCAGGGTTTTTGGTGATGATGTAGGCTAGTCTTTCTTGCTGCATTTGTTTGAACTTTTTAGAAGTGAATCATTATAAAGTGTTCCCAAATGTCCTTTTTGTTTAAGATTTTATTAGTTATACCTAATCATGAACTAAGAAGTCTTAGCTAATGTTCATTTCAACAATACGTTATTAAAATCAAATGTTGCATTTGTTAACATTAGTTAATGCTTTGTGAACTAACAATGAACAGCTGTATTTTTATGAAGTAAAGATGAATTATCTGCTGTAACTGGTGACTGTTTTAAAAGTTATAGGTGTTTTGCAGCTGACTTGCAGTGTGACGAATGAATTTTAAAGTATAAATATGCATGTATAAAAACAAATGCGTATGAAAATGTTGTTGCAGAATAGTTTCAGATGGAGTGTTACATTGCAGGACATGACATCACCATTCAAACATGGGGTCTCAAACTTTTCAGGAGCCCCATCGAGACCCTCAGCCAACCATATTAAAAGCAAGATTACCAAAAATAGCTATAAAACTTCCATTAATAACATATAATTGCACCTTCTATAATGCTTAACAGATCATTAATGCATAGAGAGAAAAAATATGGGTTGTTTTAACCCATATTTGACCGTTGAAACGACCCAGCATTTTTGTTGAGTGTACATAATGTAGCTACTTTAGTGTGCAGTAAATAACCTGGGTGTTTCAGAAATATAGCTACATAAGTGATGCATGAATATAATTTTCTTCTTCTCGAGGTTTTATTTAATCTCATTGTCAGCAGTTACTAAATACACACGATAGACCTTTAAAACGCGTCTTATATCTTGTCTAATTCAACTCCGCTCTTCTGTGCACGATTTTACCAAATGTGAATGTATTAAAATAACGTCTGAATAAAGCACTTACTTGTTTTGCTCTGGGAGTCGACGGTTGCTCGTCCGTTCAGCTCGTTTGTGTGTTTGTGGTTTGTTCTCGTTGCATCAGCGCGTTTATGTATCGCTGCGCGGTGGAATGCGGAACTCTCCAGTGACGCCAGCAGGGAGATTGAGCCTTGGCCACGCCCATAGCAACCAACACAACACAACACAGCAGCGCGGGACTCCCTGTGTGAAGCGGGATATCCCGTCAAAACAAAAACAATTCAACATGATGAGCTCATATGGGTATCTCTCTATTATTAAGAGTTTCAATACTCAGCCCACGATAAGAACGAACCTATTTTTAGCTATTTTCCTATTTGCACGATGGTCAAAAAATAAATAAGATGTGGAAAATCTTTTTGAATTCATTTTATGATAAAAATGACAAATAATATTCGGGAAATATTTCATTTCTATTATATTACATTGTTATATTTGTTTCAAGTAACGGTAGGGTTAGGTAGGCCTACTCAATTATTTAAATGTTTTATTATTATTATTATATTATTTTATATGAATCGACCCGTTTTGAAAATCCTTGGCCTATGCTATCACAAAACAACCAAACAAAAACAATTAAAGAAATGAAGAGTTCAGATGCAAAAGCCTCTAAATGCCATTTGAAATTTTCTTCTTTAATGATGATTTTTATCAAACTTGTATATTTAAGTTCAGTAATTTGACTTAAATAACAATTAATAGGTAATTATCATTGCCATTTAAGTGAAATCACTGAACTTAAATATACAAGCTTGATAAAAATGATCATTCTAGAAGAAAATTTCAAATGGCACTTAGAGAGGCTTTTGTATCTGAACTCTTCAAATATAAACTAAAGATCCGTTCACAACAAGGACGATAACTATAACAATATAGTTGTAACAGATATAAAGGAATAGCAGAGTGCGGTGACAAATCAGGTCCTCCCTCGAAATTGTGTTTCTGATATGGACTTCAAACCATCCCATTGGATCAGATTATGTGTAGCCAACTCTCTTTAGAGCCTGATTACATTCCGATCGCTTTCGGGATGATTTTTTCCAGCTGATTAAAGATTAAAAAAACATTGACAGCCAGTCAAAATCCATTCAGCATTTAAAAGGTTAGTTAACCCAGACCTCACCATTTACTCACACTCATGTTGTTCCAAATCTGTAAGACTTTCGTTCATCTTCGGAACACAAATGAAGATATTTTTGATGAAATCCGAGAGCTTTCTGACCCTCCATTACACAAGTGACACTTTGACGCTTCAAAAAGTTAATAAAGAGATCGAAAAAATCCAATCTGTAAAAAATATTTTCAAGATTTGTTATCACAACATATTTTCTTTTGTCAAATCAACTTTATAATAATTTATTTAGTTGAGATAACTTATTATTTTGAGTTTCTGATGGTTAAATTAACCTCCTTCATTGTATTAACTCACTTTTTCCAGTTCAATCAACTTAAAATTTTAAGGCAACCCAGGTTACTTACTTTTTTAAGTTAAACCAACAATATTTTTTTACAGTGTAGTAATCACAACATTTTTTCTTTTGTCAAATCAACTTAAATCATTTATTTAGTTCAGATAACATATAATTTTGAGTTTCTGATGGTTAAATTAATCTCCTTCATTGTATTAACTCACTTTTTCCAGTTCAATCAACCAGTTTACTTACTTTTTAAGTTAAACCATCAATATTTTTTTACAGTGTATGAATTGAGTGGTTTAGTCCAAATTTTCTGGAGAGACAAGATTTCTTTATATGATGAACAGATTGAATTTAGGCTTGTATTCACATATAAACATATAAACATAAACTCTCAAACTTCATCAAAAAGATCTTCATTTGTGTTCTGAAGATGAATGAAGGTCTTACAGGTTATCATAGTAATACTAAAATAGTTATCATTATCTTCATAGTAATCGTTCTTGGTGCAAAAGTGCCATTACTGTCCATTATAGTATAGAATACAGTCAGAAAGCCTAATCTAATGGCATTTATTTAACAGAAACACAGCGCAAGAACACGTTTCCAAGAAGAAAACTGATAAAATAACAAATATCGTGTTCAGAATGAAGATAAACATGACAGTTTGTGGTTATGAAACACAGGTGTGAATTGCAGCTGCTGTTCGCCTGAAACAGGTTTGAACTTGAGGGAAAATTAATTTACATACACATACAAAATCACTATGTTAAGCCCGATAAGAAAAAAAATACAAAAATAAAGAAAGAATACATTTCAAAATATAATAAATACCATAACACGAGGCAAATGATGTGGAAAAGGGCAAAACCGGCTCTGAAATATATAGTTTGTTAAGAGAAAAGCAGAAGCAGACACTTTCTTCGATATTTTGTTATCTTATGCAAAGACAATACTATATGAATATATTTGTATATTTGACAGCGCTGTTTGAATGCCTTCAAGAGAAAATACAGACTTTAAAGGCACTCATTCTCCTGCTGTTTAACAATTTCCATTTCTTAAAGGGATAGTTCACCCAAAAATCATTTCATTCAAAAATCATAATTTAAAATGGCTCCTGACAGAACCCTTTAAGATTCTATATAGAAACTTTTCTTTGAAGAGTGAGTAATTTATAATTTTTTTACACAACCCTCTCAATATTTTACTGGTCAATCATTGCATTCTTCGGTAAAAAAAAAAAATCTGTTCTCATAAGAGTGAAAATCGTTGAATAAAATGGGCGTTTAATGAGCATCTCTAGTTTGAATCTATAAGTATAGCTTACACGTAGCCTATGTGATTAAACCCATCCATCCGACTGCTTCCTGGATATTGTGCACTGGCATGCACTGAAATATACAGACAGACCGCAGACAAGATCACCTCTGTGCCTCACTTCTTACACACAGACAAACTTCCTCTTCCACATTTATTGTGCGACAGCATTTTTTGTATCATCAGAAGAGTCATCAAGATTCATAAGGCCTGGAATTTTCAGTCTCAAGTTAATTTTAATCCATAAGAACTTCAATATGCGTCTCTTTTTTAAGATTTAACACACAAAAGTGCAGGGAAAAGTGCAGAAATACAAACGACCCAATATTAAAGACAAAAGAGTAAAAATGGCATGAAACGTGACCAGACATGATTTCAGCTCAATTCCTCCTTCAATGGCTGTGCGTTCATATTCAGATCCTGATGAGCAATGCAACACTTCTGCATTTCATGATTAATAAACTCTAGACAATGATAAAGACTGAGCGACAACCAGACATCGTTGCAAACTCAAGCCCATTTCCGACCCTGGAAATATGATATACCGGTAATTGGAAAGACACACACACACATATCAATTGTGGTGGTCAATGCACACTTTTTCACTATTAAACAAGCGATAATGCTGCAGTATCAGCAACACAGGCACGGTGCTTTCATATCGCTTACTTGCAAAAGATTATTTCCTAGCAAAATATGATGGGTTTATAATGCCTTTGCAATCCTGAAAAAGTTTCTTCACACATGCCTTGTTTTTTCTCTATTAAAGAATCAACATTTCATTTAACTAGATCATGGACAAAAGCCTTGTGTATTGTCTTTATTGCATCATTAACATCAGGATTTAAATATGAACTCCACTGACATCTAAAAATTTGTAAGTCAAATGTAAGGGAAGTATTATTGAAAACAAAAGCCCGATTCAAGCTATTGTGAACCTCAGACGCACCAGACATCCGGCTGGATATAAACGTCACTATATGCTGAAAACTGAATCATGCAAAGAAAAGAAGAAGTCCAGCAGGACATTATTTTATTTCGGCAGGTTGAATCATTAGCGGTCGCATAAGTTGACTAATGCAGAGCTGAACCTAAATAGACTGATACTGTCTATCAGGACAAATAACTCATATCTATTTCCCCTTTTATATTTTAACAAAGTGGCCTGCATTAAATGTTTATATTGTGTCTGAGCCAAGAACACTTTGTAATGTGGGCTGTCTTCCAAGAGAGACACGAGCTGTGCATCTCGTATTGAAGTGTGTGTGGGAAGAGTTTCAGCTGCTAATATTGCAGTATTGAGATATAGAGCGATACAGCAGAAAACTGAGTGAGGCATGTTATAACATGAGCCATTATTAAATAGGCAATTAATAATCAACGATATAATGATTAGCCTATTTGAACATAAAGAATCCATCAGGATATAGGCCTATTGGCAACACTTACACAAACTAACAGTGAACAATATACTTTTGCAACATTTATTAATATTTGTTAATGCTAATTAAAACACAGCTGTTCATATTAGTTTACAGAATAACAATACAACTAGTTTTGATTTAAAAAATGTATTAGTAAAAATGTATTCAACAAATGTTGAAATTACTATTAACTATGATTAATAAATACTGTAGATGTCCAACGCTGTCTTGTTCATTTGTATTGATATTAAGTAAGGTGGTTGTTAACATATGCAAACTTATTATTATTATTTAAACAGTATAATGTAAGTTTGTCAGTCAAAACTGTGACACTGACCAAGTAAATTTTTCAGTTTGAACATTTCACTCAAATTGTTGAGGTAAAAATATAATAAAGTTAATTTAAACTGCAAAATAATTGAATGCCCAAGCAGCGTTTAGTGGCCCTCGACTATTGTTATGGAAACTTGTTCCGCCACGGAACAAAAAGGTTTAAAAGATATTTGCGACTTTTTTTTATCTCAAGTTACATTATTATGTTTTTAAATTTAGTAAACAAAATTCCATAACTTGTGGACCTGACTGTAAACTGCAGCTAACCAAACACAAAGTCATGCATTTGTACAGTTAGTTCGCTAGCTTTTATCCTTGATATCATTTCAATTTTGCAACGGGGCAGTGTCCATTTTATTCAAACAGGTTGTTTCGCGCTATGTGTGACACCATTAAATGTTCAAAATCTACGCTGGATACCAAAAGCAACTCAAAAGAGTTGCGATACAAAAGAGTCCCGTCACCGTGACCTACCGAGAGCTTCTCTCCGCTCCTCTCTCTATTCTCTCCTAAATCTTCCGGGAACATCTCCATTGCTGAAACAGGACAATAATATCACTGTTTCTATAGTGACAAAGCAACAGGCCATTTTCATTACCAAATATGGACACGGAAGTAGAACCACGAGAGCGAAAAACGACATGGCGTGCCAATACGCAGTGACGTCAGACGCTCTACGTTGCGTCCCGGACGTAGCGAGAACGTTCCGACCGACCGTGACAACAACCTACAACCTCTGTATCGACAAATCGATGTGGGTGAATCTCGTTGCACAGAAACCTTAGAAATGAATGGATCTCGAAACTCGGTGAAAGGATAATGTGCACATGATAGACATGGATGATGTTTATTCTTTATCGAAACGAATGTCCTCGCTGACATTGCATGGAAATGAAAGAATGTTCTTGAACGGGAGGCTTTTAATTCTGCCTTTTTTCACCCCAAAAGAGAAGAGAAGCCTCAATCTTATAAATAAATAAAAATAAATAATAATACAAACATCCACATGTTTTCTAATTGTAATATCAATTATTTGTTTATTAGAAACATGCCAGACAACAGAAAAGGAAGCAGGAAGAACAACAACAAAAAAACTGCATAAAGGTTTTTTTTTGCCACCATGGTCAGAATTACAGAATTACACAGTTAGTCACAGACTTAGACACGGTGTAACAGACTGCACTGTACTTCACCACATCAACTGATACAGTTACACGTACCTATTGGTACAAAAGTGCATGAAAGCAAGTCTTTCACAGGATGAACAACGTACTCAACAATGTCAACATCTGGAAGAAACAAACAGTGACTTCACTCACTGGATGTAAAGATCACATTACATCTACTGCACAGCATCCACTATATATTTTTGTAAATGTTGAGACTCGTTTATGAAAGCATTTTTTTTTCTGAGGGGTTTTCGGTTCATCAAGAGAATATATATATTTTATACCCTTCTTCTTCTTCTTCGGAATATTTTACTCTTAAAAATAAAGGTTCTTTATTGGCATTTATGAAGCATCCACGGAACCTTTCACTTGCACAAAAGTTCTTTAGATTATTCACATGTTCTCTTTGGGAAACTAAAAAAGTTCTGTTATGGCATCACTGGTAAAACCACCTTTAGGAACCTTTATTTTTAAGATTGATGTGGCAGGGCCTTCATAAAGTCTTCAAGATTTCTTTGGCTGCATTAGGTTTGCCCTCTTTGCCGGTGTCATGCTTCTCCTCCTCTGCATTGTTGAAGCTGAAGACGGGCACAGCGTCGGTGCTGCTGCATGCAGGCGAGCTGAGAGGTTCTAACCCTCCACCCATTGACATGTACAGGGTTTCCCATTCACTCAGGCCCAGAGAGCTAGTGAGGTCGATGTCTGGCACTAACAGATCCATGTCATCGCCGCTGTCCATCACGTTGCTAATGTCTTCCATGGACACATCCCTCATATCGATGTACGGTTCCACCTCAGCGGCGCCCAGCTCGGCACTGGAACACAGAAGGACGTCCGAGTCCCCGAAGATGGCAGTGCTGGGGGGGTCGAGCTGCTGAGGGGAGCTGGGCACCTGTTCTGGGGATGCGGTGGGAGCTTGAGTCTGCTCGTCCTGGGCTTGGGTTTGTTCCTCGGCCTCCGCCTCCCTCTCCTCCGAGAGCTTACAGAGGGGTTTGTGAGCAGAAAGGATGAGTTCGAGACGTTCTTTCTCCTTTAACAGATTGGCGATCTCAGACTGCAGAGCTGCTTTGTCCTCCTCGAGACTATCGGTTTCCTGGACATATGCAGATCATAGTCATATCATGCACAAAGTCATGTTTTTGGACGAATGAGAGAGCAGAATTGTAAACTTACAGCTTGGAGACTGTTGGTTAGTTCTTGCCTACGATTTCGACATTTGGCCGCCGCGAGTTTATTCCTTTCTCTTCTGATCCTCTTCCTCTCCTCTTCCTCTGGAGTAAGCTGAAATGAAGAAACACCATGCACTTATACATATGTGTGTGTGTGCATCGCTAAATGCATATTGCATATATATTTATTTATCTGTAGTTGATATTGAGTGACAGCTAATGTCCAAAAAAATTACTTAAATTCATTAAACAAATTTTACCTACTACCAATGGTTCCAATAGCGGGGTTTTGCAGCGATGGCACATTTTAGATTTAATTTTTAGATTAAATCAAAAAGTAATCTAAAATCTAAAAGATTTTAAATCTAAAAGATCTAAAAGATTTTAAAAGATGTAAAAGATCTAAAAGATTTTAGATTCAATTTTAGGACCCTTTAAGTGAACAATTCTTAAAAGAAACATTTGAATGACTTTATTAAAATCTTTATTTTTAAGCGAGTATAACATTTAAAACAGGGAATTATCATGGATATATATAAATACAATCAGATGAATGTGGAATTCTCCAGAAAGCCCATGCATTAAACACATATCACATATATAACTAGCGTATGGTAATAGTTTTATTTAAAAAAGGCATGTATTTACCTGATCTTTCACCCCCTTTCTCCGGCCAGTGAAGGTCTTTCGAGCTGTTTTGGCGTCTGTGGAGTGAGATGAGCTGTGTGGTTTCTCGTGTCTGCAGGGTGACACTGAAGAGATGTCAGTCGACAGGACCATCCACTTGAGATCTGGAGCTGAAGCTACAGCAGTGACCGTTGGAACAAAGGGAGCATCAGCATCCTTCAGAATACCTGTCTTCTGAGAAAGAGCATGCAAATGTGTTCATCATGTATTGCTCATAGCAAAACTGCATTTTAATACAAATCATGATTGTATTCAAGAAATTGAAGAAGATGATCAAATAAGCATACATCAATATTCAAATAGTCCATTTAGGTTACATTCTAGGTAGACATGAAATTGATTACCTGCGTATCCTTCATCTCAGCAGCTGATGTGTGCAGCAGCTGTTCTGCAGACACCTGAGAAACACTCGCGGTTTTAGGCATCACTTCTGCCAGGAGATGCTGGGAACCAGATCAATATGTGACTAATGTCAACAAATGCTATTCTGCAGGGGGTGTTTTTTTATATTAGAAAAAAAAGATAGATTGAGGTTACTACGCTAGGAGGCACCAGCCATCCGCGCTGCTTGTCTTTATAGTGAGGCAGATTTTTATGAATGAAATCTGTGAGACTGTACCACTGATCCGGAGGGGAGACTGCTAAGCACGAGCCACATAAATATACGGCATTTCATAAACATCCCAGGCACAAAATGATGCTCATTTTAATTCAAAATGTTATGCATTCACTTAATGTCTAATACGTAGGCTAAACTAAATACGAAAGGCGTATTAGGCTTTCACATGAATGAACAAGATACGTCATTTTACGTGCCTAGTTTGCAAGTCTGTCGTTTGCATCCCTCTGTGAGCTTACGATTTACGATTAATATCTTAAAAAGATGGTTTATATGCAGGTGCGTGATTCTCACGAGGAATATTATTATACATTTGCCATGATTAAAGTAGCCTACACAAATTGACAATAATTAAACTGTTGAAATAACAGTTACGATATTTCAACCGCACCCTTTCTATTAAAAACTTGGATTTTTCGTATCCCTTGTCAATTAGAATGATGGATCTCCCACTCAAAGCGCTCCAGCAACAACCCTGTCGCTGATGTGAGCAGCCAATCAGAGAGCAGCGTGTCATGACCATATTTGGCATATCCGGTGTGGACCCTCTAGCTGCAGCGCTACTGCGGCACAGCCTATTTTTATCATTTCACATTTAATTCAATGACATTCTTATGACGACATCTTCGCCAAGCACCCAAAATATCTAAGAATTGTTTCATGAACGTTGGCTATTTCATAACTGTCTGCTGACAGATAAGATTATGTCTACTATGAAGGATCTGCACAAACAATAAATCAAAGGATTTCTGCTTTAATGAACACTTGAACTGGAAGGAAACGCCGTTGTTCTTCTCCATAACCTGTGTGAATATCTCTATTCATAGCTCAGATGAGGTAACCCTGCTTTCAGAGGGCGCGTGAGTGGGGCCTCCCTTCTGTCCACAGTCCAAGAGTTTCCCGGCAGATCCGCCCCTGGTTTCTGATCTGTGAGGCTCATGAACGGAACAGCGATAGGGTCATTTGCAGGAGGGTCATTCCGCAAAATCAACAGCATTCAACAATCTATTTTAAAAGTCTTATTTTTAATTGATTAATTGAATAAGAATATTATTTTGAAAATAAATTCAAGTAACTATTACATTATTTTATTCTTTCTTCATGAGGCTGTCCTCAGTCCTGCATGTGTCTCTAACTCATAATGACATCATCATCATCATCTTTAGAATATTCTTCAAGGACATTTAAGTGTTTTATCCCCCTCAGGACATTTTCTTATGTGTTTGTCACAAGATGATTTTAAATAATCACTGCATGAGTTGTGTACTGTAAACAACCAGATATGTGTAAAGATATCATGCAGCAATAAAGTGTCTAAAAACACTGTGGTCTCATGAACTTACGCACTAGGCTATAGCATTTAAAGTAAATAAAAATAAACTGTAAATCCTTGTTAAAGGCATAGTTATATAAACATATGTGAAGATTAAAAAATCATTTTGAGATGCCACAATGTAATTTCTCATCCTTGAGAAAGTAGCCTAACCACATTTTCAAAATGCAAAGGTATGGAATGACCTCGGTCGGAGCCAGTAAAATATCTGCATCTTTATAAATGCATAAATAAATCTAAAAATAAAGGCATATTTCTAAATAATGGTTGTATTTTTTTTTTTCCAAAAAATGATATTTATTTGCAGTTAATATTGATAGAAAGTTGCTGAAAGGCGAAACCTCTGTGAACATTTGCACAGGCTCGGCTCGGGTGTCAGTGACGTCAGTGGGAGGGGCGTTGCTTTGACAACGAGGAAGTTCAAACAAAAGACAAACACCGAAGTGGAGCAGTAAAATATGATGACATCACATGGGAACGCTGATAGAGCTGTTTTCGTTTGTTAATCAATAACAAACTACCGTCAGTCATGTTTACCGTAGCCAATGGCAGAACATTAATAAAACAAGACTAAACACGAGCAATTTATAAGCAATCCAAACATTAGAAATTGAGTGGCCTCATTGCTTTCGTTTTAAACACAATATAGAATACATTCATAAAAATATTTATTTTAAAATTAATAATAATAGTATTAGTAATAACAACATATAAAGTTGCCTAGTGTGCACATAATAAATGTAATGCGTATATTCACGTTTAAAAAAATGTAGCCTATAAGTTTGAAATATTACATGATTGTTCAATGGTCCAGTGATGCAATACACAGAGCTAAGAGATGAACTCAGCATTTTATTAAAGGAATCCCTCAGTAAAGGTGCGAAGTAGGTTACAGTGGAAATATGTTACTCCCCCGTCATTGGACACGCCTTTCATTATCGAAGGTACGAACACAACCCGAGGCAATGAATGTTTCGAGGAAAGTATGGCATTGAACAAGCGTGAAACAAAAAATAATATTTGAGCGTGTATTTTAGGGTCTGGATCACATTTTCTTATGTAATATAATATAATATAATATCCTAGTTATTTAATTTCATGTCTTTATAATATAAATGTATACAACAGGCTATAATCATACGGTAACAAATGGCTGTTAACGTGAGATAAATAAGTTTTCTCGAAGTATCTTTACATAATGCTGTAGCAATACAGACTGCACAGAGTGTTTCCCATCAGCGGTCCGCCTCTTCAGGATGTTTTCCATATAAGGTAAATGACGTCGTGGGATACCCTGCTATGGGACGTCATGGATTCCACTCCGTTTTCACTCAAAATGTTCATCTACGAACTTTTTTGCAAACATTTTGTTATGTATTAAGCTTATAAATGTTTATTAATTAGGTATCGATCATGTAATCAGTAAAATGCTTTCCCGGAGACGTGTTTGTCTAACGGTTTCTATGCAACCAGTGGCACTGGAAGCCCGAGTCGCCACGCCCTCTCTCTGACGTCAGTCACAGCTTCCATATATACTCGGCAGAGCTGAAGCTCGCCACTCAAACTTTGGATACCGAGAGCAGACGAACGGGGAACTAACAAACCGAGGCCTTTCAAACCGTTTTTTACTTTCTGGATATATTCGCGCTGGATAGTTCTTGCTTCTCGACTTTTGACAGGATGATGTTTACAAGCCTTAACGCTGACTGCGACGCGTCTTCCCGGTGCAGCACGGCGTCGCCGAGCGGCGAGAGCGTCGCTTATTACCAGACTCAGGTATATATCATTATTGAATTCACTAATGTATAATTATTCAGTCTTAAGGGATGATTTATTCGTAGTTTATGTATAGCTCAAGTGTTTGAATTATATTATAGCCCCAGTCTAAACAATAAGAAAAACTAACGTTAGGCTACACTAAAAACGGTCAAGTATGGACAAACCCAACCGTTGGGTTTAAAAATGTAACGTTAATCATGTAATATAACACATATATGTAAATATTTGCCATGTATTAAATGATTTCTTATTTACATTTTAGGATTTCACAGACTTGAGTGTCTCAAGTGCCTCTTTCGTGCCAACTGTCACTGCGATCTCTTCTTGCCCGGACCTGCAGTGGATGGTTCAGCCCATGATTTCATCTGTGGCGCCCTCCAACGGCGGAGCACGACCTTACAACCCGAACCCTTACCCCAAAATGAGGGTCACTGGAACAAAGTCCAACAAGAGAGCCAGAGAACAGGTACATAATGCACTGACTTTGTTTTTAGGGATTGATCAGCCAGTGCACCATACATTTGTGAATAAGTGCAGAGTTCAGAAAGTAAAATATCCATGTTTTTGTTTCCACAGCTTTCTCCAGAGGAGGAAGATAAGAAAAGAGTCCGCCGGGAACGAAATAAGATGGCTGCCGCGAAATGCCGCAACCGCAGACGAGAGCTCACTGACACGCTGCAATCTGTAAGTATTTCGCAGATCTTTGTGGAAAAAAAACGCTTCATGTACTCCACACGTTAAATGTCTAGTGTCTGACGGTGTTTCATTTTGTCTGTAACAGGAAACTGACATTCTTGAGGATGAGAAATCTGCTCTTCAAAACGACATCGCCAACTTGCTCAAAGAAAAGGAGAGGTTAGAGTTCATCCTCGCCGCACACAAACCCATGTGCAAGATCCCCGGAGACGCGGACCTCAGCTTCCCGGAGCCGTCCGTCTCTCCCGTCGCCTCCGATTCAGTCCCTGAGATCCACAGCGTCACTACCTCAGTGGTTTCCACAGCGAGCCCACCGGTTACAACCTCTTCCAGCAGCTCGCTGTTTTCCAGCACCGACAGCTTCAGCTCCACGGTGAGGATCTCAGACCTGGAGCCCACCTTGGAGGAGTCTCTAGAGCTCTTGACCAGAGTTGAGCTGGAAACGGCTCGCTCTGTCCCAGACGGCGACCTGTCCAGCTCCATGTACACTCAAGACTGGGAACCGCTCTACACGTCCGCTAACATCGACCTGGAGCCCCTTTGCACACCCGTCGTCACCTGCACTCCGACTTGCACCACCTACACGTCTTCCTTTATGTTCACCTATCCAGAGAACGACATCTTCCCAAGCTGCGGGCCGGCGAACCGGAGCAACGACCAGTCCTCCAACTCCTTGAACTCCCAGACTCTCCTCACTCTTTGAGAACTCACTATAGACACTTAGAATTTATATTTCCGTCACACGACTTGATATGAAAAGACATTGCAGGGCTATAAGGGACTCTATCAAGCAATCATGATTGCTTCCTATATTTATCTGAACCATATATGCCTGCCAAATGTAGCAAGATAAGCATGGATCAACTGATTATTATTATTTTTATTTTTTATTTTATTGTTGTTGCATTAATGATCTGGTTATTGTTAATATAGTGTTTTTTGTTTACTGGTGCTAGATTTCAATTGTTGTATTAGTGTGTTCTGAGCAATAGAGAACTAATATGTTTTGACTTTACGGTTGATTTCTGAATGTGTGAATTTATTTACTCAAATGTGTGCCGTCTAACCATTGCATTAAATGGTCTAACGTCCAAGTATGAAGTTTTCTGTGAAAACGTAGTCTCTTTAATTTATGGAGTTTTTATTTTTGTACTGAAATGTGAACTTGCGAATTGTTTGCAAAACTAGAAACAAATAAATATTAAATGTATACCAAACAGATTTGCTTGTGTGAGATACTTTTTATTGCAGACAAGATGTATTGATTCAACTGCACTACGGTACAAACGTTTGGTGTCAATAAGATTTTATATATTTTTATTGAAAGAAAATGCTTTTATCAAGCAAGGATTGATGAAAAGTGACAGTTAAGACATTTATAATTTACTTATTTGCATGTTTTTATTAACAGATTTTACAGACATTATATTTTTGAACAAGTAAATGAAGCCTTGATGAGAAAAAACATAAAAAAGGTCCTGACCTCAAACTTTTTAACCTTAATGTATGTCCATCAGACTAGTATCACAATCTTTTCATAGTCATACTTTGTTTTGATATTGAGCTACACCCTTCAAACCACACCTTAATAGTGAATGGGCTTTTAATGTTTTGCTCTGATTCAGACGTAAGTAGTGCTGATAAACGTCAATTCATCGGAATAAATCCTAAATGTGTCAACAAGATTCATCGAAGCGTATAAGCACCAGAGCCCATTACGATTAGTTTGCATTATTTTATCTAGCCAAAGTAATTGCAGCGGATATGATGTCGTTCAAGTGCGTAAGAGACTGTGACGCAATCACGCCATTATACAGAGGTCACTTCCTTCCCCCTTCACACTTATCGCGGTTGCAAACATAATAAGTGACTGTGAACTCAAGAACAAGAGGATCTTCTTCCCTTTTATGGGCTGTATGTTTTTTTGCTGATTTATCATTAAGTTTGTGGCTAATAAAATGATACATTTTAATAGCCACATTTTTCCTAGCTACATTTTTCTAAATGTCATTCTGCCTTAAATTATTACATTGTTTAAATTCATCCATTTTTAGCTAACTCGCTGTAAAAAAATATTGTTGGTTTAACTTAAAAAATGAAGTAACCTGGTTGCCTTGAAATTTTAAGTTCATTGAAATGGAAAAATTGAGTTGTTACAATGAAGGAGATTGATTTATCCATCTGAAACTCAAAATACTATGTTATCTGAACTACTATTTAAGTTGATTTGACAAAAGAAAAAATGTTGTGATTACAAATCATGAAAATATTTTTCTGAAAGATACAACTTACCTCTGATAATCACTTTAGATTGTAATGTCGGCTCATGCATTTTGCTGCTGTTGTGAAAAGCGCTATACAAATGAATGTGAATTGAATATTTAAAAAAAAAAAACTGGGATAGAGAGATACTGACAAAAAAAAGGCAATTGCAAAAGACTAAAAAAATGTAAAATATTGGTAAAGCTCAAAACTACAGCTCTGTATCTCCATCAGCAGACACAGCCAGTCAGTGAGATTGTGGCCCTGACGTGAAATCACATAGCATGTAATAATTCCCTGTCTATTAATACAATTGGCAGACCCCAGAGAGAGGCAGAGACAGAAATAGCAGGTGCGCTGCTTCACCATCAGCATCAACAGCAGTAAAATTAGACCACGGTGACGCCGACCTGCGTCGATGCTGCAGCCCAGGGGAGGAAACAGACTGGAGGAAAAAGCAGGAGAAAAGGGAAAAAAAAGCAGAGAGAATCCAGGCTAAAGATAGACCATAATGCACTGCTCCCTCACTGATGAAGACACACAGTTGGATCGCCGCCATTTTCTACATCATCTGGTGGATAATCACCAAACTGAGGCACAAGCAGATTGGCTGTTTGTTTAGATGTAGACACTTTTATTAACGTATCCAGGTTCTCATTGACTGATTGTAAGATTGATTGTAACACTGATTTTACAGTAGACAACCCTTCACCCAGAGATCATATACAGTAATAAATATGAGCAGCTGTCGGTGACATCACACTTGTGAATGAACTTAGGTCCACAAAGGCTTGGCTTTATTAAAGCAAGGACCTTTTTCGCCTATGTTTAGTAAGAAGTCATTTTCCAGATGAATGCAGATTTGAAGTTCACTTCTTTAAATCTGTTTGAGAAGGTCGCTCATGTTGTGTCAGTTGGCAAAACCTCTCTCAAGGAGACCAAAAATAGGTGCAACAAAATATGAAAATTAAAAATAGCAAATTTCAAGAGTAATTTGCAGATTCAACTGAATGACTTTATCATGAACTGGTTTTCTGGGAATTTTCTAGACTGTGTGATGTCAATTTATTCATTAATGGAAAAAAAAACTCAATCTAAACGATTATGGATTTTACATATTAAATCAAGAAATAAAAAAGGAGCTGTTAATAATGTACAGGGGTCAAGATACCATAACCAGTGGTTACTGATTAGATGTTATCTTACTTGTAATTAGATTATATTATGTTTTAAAATACCAGTAAGACAACTATTACTGTTTTTATTGATTACATGTTATTCTCACAATAATAATAATAATAATAATAAATCAAATTAGGTTCATGGTTCTCTGATGTCGGTTAATGGTCACATGACATGCAAGTAAACAAAAACAATCTTTGTAGATCGTTTTTTTAAGTGTTTTTTTTTTATCGTCACTTCATTTTGTTGATAGCAAAGAAAGGCAAACATTTTCTTTCTTTTTGTATTTTTATATAAATATGTTAAGATTATCCTATATCAATGTGATAAACAAGTTAAAAGTCATCTAAAAGCAATTAAAAAGCAGCCAGATTATAAAGTAATACAATACGTTACTAACTTCAAATTTTGTCATTCAATTTGGAATCAGTAACAGACTATGATTTGTATTCATAACTAATCATAACTTATATTAAAATAATAAGCATATTTATAATCTAGTGGGCGAAGCTTTAGAGAGCGTTTGATTGATGTAAAAGATGTTATCCTTGATACTGGAGTCTAAGAAAGAAAGTGTTTTCTTTCACTATTCTTTATATTTTTGATGTTCTTAATATTTATTGTTGTGTTCTAATTTTGTTGTTTCACACTGTGAACTGAATGTTCACTAAAAACAATCATTAATATTGGCAGAAGTGAGAGACAGTAGGCTACGTTTTGAATGCTTATATCTTCTAAATGATATTGCATAACATCTTGAATGGAAAATTTAAATAAAAGAACTTCACATGAGCATTAGCCTATTTTGTCCCACCCAATTTCATTTAGTCACATACGTGGGTATTATCAGTCAGTGAAAATTTCAGACTTTGCGTCAGAATGCAGCGTAGGCGATCATATTATCTCAAAAAAGTGAAAGAACAAACATTTTGTAAACAGGATATGTGCAACGTGTTGTAGAGACGTCTCCGCTACTCCCTGCATCTCCACGAGGTGGCGCTCTCGATACACAGAAAATCGCAGATGCAGTGCGCGTGCGCGGAATGAGGAGTGCGCAGGCGCAGTGCGCAGCTCGACCCGGGCCTGCAGTAGTGGAGCGATCAGCTCGTCATGGCGCGGTTCAGTGTGTTCTCGCTCTCTATCTCGCTGTTGTTTGTGGTTCATTCCGTCGTGTCGATCTCGTTTTACCTGCCGGTGCGCAGCAGAAAGTGTTTGCGGGAGGAGATCCATAAAGACGTGCTCGTTACCGGAGAATACGAGATCAGCGAGCAGCCGAACACGAAAACCAACCTGAAGGTGACGTCACGCGACACATCTACAGGATTAACGATTTTAAAATAGTCACATAAACAATCGTTACACTAATAATCAACAGTTACATCACGTTTGAGTGGAGTTTTCAGTTAATTTGTGATGACTGTAACGGTTCTGTGAGTTTAAATCCAAGGCCTTATGTTAGTGCTACATGGCGCTTCCTGGTTGGACGGTGATTTAATGATTGAATTAACTTCGTTTATAAGCCGTTTAACGTTAAATGAATCAAAACTCTTGTGTAAATTATATTTTGCCTTTACTTATCAATATAAAGTAGGTAACTAATAAATGTAGGTTTAGTTTGTGTGTTTTCCTTCGGATCTCATTCACTCAAGTTATAACACGTCAGTCTTACTTCCATACTCGCATGAACAGAACAAGTGTTAAAGCTTATAATATACATATCAGTGCAAGAAGATTTAACTGAACATTATTGATTCGTGTTGCATTCATTAATCATTTAATTATGATAATAACACATTGGTTACCTTTCTGGACTTTTATAATGTCTTTTGATCTTACATAATACCTGTATAACGTTAGATGGTTCACATATATTTGTCTGCTGTTTGACTTTTACTGAATATCAAATGTTGTAACCCTGTTAGATCACAGACTCCTCTGGACACATCCTCTATGTGAAAGAAGATGCAACCAAGGGCAAGTTTGCCTTCACCACAGAAGACTACGACATGTTTGAGGTGTGCTTCGAGAGCAAGTCGCCTATGGGTGAGTGTTTCACACATCCTCACACTTCTCCAACTGATGCTTTTGATAAAACCTTATGGACTTGGCTGCCCTATGGTCAGCTTAAAGTTATATTTGCTGTTATCGCAATGGTAAGTACATGTAACATATGTAACTGGGACACTGTAAAATTAAGTGTTACCAAAATCAAATTCTGAATCAGCACTGATGTACTATACATTTATTCATTTTAAGCTGACGCCTTTATCCAAAGAGACTTACAGTTGCTATATATGTCAGAGGTTGCATGCCTCTGGAGCAACTAGGGGTTACGTGACACATTGGTGGCTCGCAGTGGATTTGAACCCGGGTCTCTCACACCAAAGGCATGTGTCTTATCCACTGCGCCATCATGATCACCTGTATGATTTCAGAAATCATGTCTTTTTTTTAGGAACTGGAAGAGTTCCTGACCAACAGATCAACTTGGACATGAAGCATGGTGTTGAGGCCAAAAATTATGAAGAGGTTTGTTTTTGTTTTTCTCATGCTTTACATGAGCTGATATTTATTTGCTATTTTATATAATTTGTCGTTTTCAAAATTGTAGATTACATCGCTATTCAAACCTTTAGGGTCAGTGAGATTAAGTCTCTTCGGCTCACCAAGGATGCATTTATTTGATCAAAAATACAGTAAAAGGTTAATTTTGTGAAATATTACTGTAGTTTAAAAGGGATGTTTTTACATTTGAATAGTTTTTGAAATGTAATTCATTACTGTGATCAAAGCTGAATTTTCAGCATCATTACTCCAGTCTTCCATGTCACATGATCCTCCTTTATCCTTTACTTTAAGCAAAATTGGAATATTGCATAAAACATTTGGGAATAAACTTTTTCAGTATAGAAAGTTCAAAAGATCAGTATTTATTTGAAATAGAAATGTTTTGTAACATTATAAATGTCCTTACTGTCACTTTTGATTAATTTAAAACGTCTTTGCCGAATGAAAATGTATTTCAAATAAAAAGTCATACTGACCCAAACTTTTGAACAGTAGTGTACATTGCATTTGGAGATAGTCTAAACCTACTTTTACTGGCAGATGTTGTTTTGAAGTCATCCTGATTGTGCCACTTTGTTCAGATTGCCAAGGTAGAGAAACTGAAGCCCCTGGAGGTGGAGCTCCGTCGGCTGGAGGATCTCTCCGAATCTATCGTCAATGACTTCGCCTACATGAAGAAGAGAGAGGAGGAGATGAGAGATACTAATGGTAAGAACAAACCTACTGAAGTTTCTTTACAGCTTTTAAGCAAGATTGGAAAAAAGGCCCTGTTTACACCTGGTATTTAGATGCGTTTTGGTCGATCGGATCACAAGTAGACGAGGGAGACACGTTCCCGTTTACACCCGGTGTTTTAATCCGTCTCTTGTCCACTTTCAACCACTTCTGTCCTGATTTTTCGAGGAGAGGGTCTACATGTGGTGAATGAATGGGCTTTTTCAGATCTTTCGATCTAATGGATGAAATAAACTCACGCAATTTACATATGAACACGAAAGGAGAAAACAGAAAAACACATCAGCTTTAGTTTCTGCTCTGACAGCCACAACACCAGCTGAACGCAGTGAGTGTGTGTTAGACATCAGGAGAACATTGAGCTTGGTACGTTTCTCGTCTTTAAACCAAACTTGGCTCTCCAGCCGATAAAGTTTAAACCCTGTCTGGCTAGAGCTCTTGTCATGTTTACGCCTTAGGTCTTTTGTGGCTGTTTGAACACCTTCGATCACATGAGCGTTTACACTACGAAAGCAATCCGGTCTGTGTTTTCAAATACCTCTGAAAGTGGACGAGCTCAAAACCCTTTAGACCCCGTTTACGCATCTTAATACCAGCTGTAAACAGGGACAAAATGTCTTCTAAATGAACCGATTTAGATGTAAATGCCGTATTTTGTGTAAGAATGGTTTCTGATGTCCTGTGGTGTTTTGCAGAGTCCACCAACACACGCGTGCTGTACTTCAGCATCTTCTCGATGTGCTGTCTGATCGGCCTGGCCACGTGGCAGGTCTTCTACCTGCGCCGTTTCTTCAAGGCCAAGAAGCTCATTGAGTAAAATCTGCCTGTACAATCAGGGACCCAGAACTACTTCCTGACACCAGAACCTCCGGCCCCTGACATTTGCTTTGCCTCGGCGATCCGTTCTGGTCGCCACAGCCGACCTGAAGTTTATCGGGAGTGGACGTGCATCAGGGAATTCTCTGGGAAGCGATTGATCCTTGACGGCCAAATTGTCTTTCAGTGCGTGTACATTTTTGATACAAGCTTGCTCGGTATCATTTGGAAAAAAAACACCCAATCTTTCAAATTTTTTTTTTTTTTGTATTTATGCTAAATGACAGCACAAGCCCCAATAATTGATAAAAGATGCGCTCCTGTGAGAGAAACGTTGTGGTCATCTGTCTGTCATTGAATGTGTGTGTTAATAGAATGATTGTGTCAGCCTTAAGTTTTCATAAACTGATGTGTTTAGCTATCTTTCAAACACGAGTAGAAAGACTTGTTTGAAAATGCAAAGCCATTTTGTTAAAATGAAGTCCCACTCACTGCAAGTGAACCGAGCGAACGCACATCAGAGCTTCAAGCTGACATATAACATTCTGACTCTAATTTTTATTTTGGTGGGCAGAATCTCATTTAAGTTTGTTCATGGGAAAGCCTGAGTTGATCTGTAATTAAAGTCTTTATTTGTTGATTGTTAGTTAGTTTCTCCACAGACTGAATAAATGTTCGATCCAGCAGGACTCCTGCAGTGGGCTTGAGGTTAAAGGTGTGTAACGCCATTATTGCTGCCCCATCCATTCTGGTGTCTTTAATGGTTTGATTTGTTAAATCTACCCATAATTGACAGATCAAACTGGACTTTTAGTTTAGGGTTTTCTCTTCTTTTCAAATGCTTTTATGGAATAGTGGTTACACGCGTCCTGGGTGAAAGGTTTGGATCAGATTTATTATTATTATTATTTGCTACCAGTGGTTTAATTCTTTGCTCCAGTGTTCAATCTTTTTCAGCAGCAATGTTTTACATCTGATTAATTTTGGTGAAAGTGGATTTCAGAAATATAATTGGCTTGTCATTCAATAAAAATTGTTAGAAAATAATTTTGAGTGTTTGTCAGTTACTATCGAATGAAGTTATGTAATCTCGGACATGACGGTTATTATCGTCTGAACATCTTAAACTATAATAAACTATACAAATATTTGAAGTTTGTTAGACAGATTGATCTTATTATAACCAATATATTTACACATTAGGAAAATTGAGGCAATAAAACAATTTAACTATTAAAAGCAAAGTTCAGCATGAATAATAATTACAGACATGCTTTCGTGAAGAGATCATTATGAGATGATTAATATTCAGGGCCACAATAATTGTGCAAAACTGCATAAATACTTTTTGTTTCAATTGATTGTGTTTGGTTTCAAAATGTTCCTGTTTCACTAGAATGGTTTCTAAAAGATAATGTAACACCGAAGAGAGTAATAATGCAGAAAATTCAGATTAAATCTTAAAATATATTTATTTTAAATTGTAATAAATATTTCACAAAATTAGTTTGTGTATTTATGTTTAAATTGTGAGCATGAGAGACTTTAAAAAGAGATCTTACCAAACCCAAACTTTTGAACTCTAATGTATAATTAAAATCATAAACCACCATTTTTTTTCTATAGCCACCACTTTAAAATGGTAAATAAATATCATACAATGCATTGTGCACAATATTAAAACATGCTACCTGTTTAATTTCAGATGCAGAAAACTAATTCTATTCAATCCCATTATAAAAATACATTTTTTTTTATTTACAATGTTTTTCATTTGAAGAGTGTTATTGAATATTAACTGATTTCAATTCCTAACATCTTAAATTAAACAAATGTAGATTTTTGAACGTAATAAGATTTAATATTATGATTTTTTAATTTATTTAGCAAACAATGCTAAATAAGTTGCTGAATGTAATAAAGGGACTAGAGTGATATGGCTGGACGGTTGGTGGGGCTGTTACACAGTCCTGATCGCCGTTAAACAGCAGAAGAAGAGCCGGTCGCGGTCGCTCATCGTGACCCGGAGGAGGTTCTTCTGTCTGGTTCCGCGAGGGTTCAAGCTGTCAGGAGAAACAACTCGCTCTGATACAGTAAAAATCTTTACTGAGACTCAAGGCAAAATGCCCGGCGCCGATAAAGAGACGGATCTGTCCGAGCGCATCGAGTCGTTTCTGTCCGAGCTGAAACGCTGCGGGAGCGGGGCAGGATCTCTCCGGGGCTCCGCGGAAACTGCCCGAGAAACGAGCGCTTTACTCCGCAGAATCACCGCACAGGCCCGCTGGAGCAACGCCGGTGAGTGAGAACCGCGAGAATCCGAGATCGGGTCAGAACCAGAACCCGAACCCAGATGCTGCTCGCATTCTTTATTTTTTAACGGAAATATACCGAAAAATAAACATACACCACTTAATATCAATTACAACAATGACACACTAATAAAGAAAACAACAGAAAAAAATATTAAATAATAATACAAAATGAATAAAATAATTTTGCTATCCTATGACATCCTATTCATTGTGATTTTTTTATAGATGTATATAAAATATGATCATCTTCGTGTGAGCACCCTCCTACAATTGAAAAGGCAGCTATTTATTTTCATGTATACAATTTATAGGAAGAAAAGTAAATAATTATTTAATTATTTTAATTATTAGTTTAGTTTCTATTTAGTTGCGTTGTTTTTTTTACATTAGTTAGATTAAGCTGTTTTCTAATATACTGTAACTTGAATGTAATATTTATTGCTAATTTTACTCTCTATTTATATCTATTGTCTAATATCTATTTTATTATCTTAGTATTTTTTTTACATTTTAATCAAAAACTGTTTTTTATTTTACATTTAACTTATTTATTTTTATCTCTTTTTATTGTTATAATATACAAAATATGGTTTATTTCAATTTATTGTTTTTTTGTTTATATTGATTTATTTTAGTCTCTTTATTGTATTTATTTTTTGCATTTGTAGACTTTGACCACAAATTTTTTGTTTATATGTATTTATTTATTTTAGTCTAAAAATGTATATTTTATTTTAATCTTATTTCTATCATTTATTTTTACATCTGTAAACACCCTATGACTCCCTGGACCCCAGTTTGAAGTGCCCTGCCCTGGTGTAACAGGATCTGGACTTCTCTGTGTCCTCTTTCAGGTGAGCTGATGGAAATCATTCGGAAGGAGGGCCGGCGGATGACAGCAGCCCAGCCGTCTGAGACCACCGTGGGGAACATGGTCCGCAGGGTGCTGAAGATTATTCGAGAAGAGTATGCGAGGTGAGACACTCAGGACGTATCCGAAATACGAAATAGCCCATTTAACTTTATTCGCTCTTCCCTTCCTCTAATATTGAACTCGAAGAAGTGAACAACAGCATTATCTTTGGTAGGCCTACACATGTTCGTTAACTAACTCATGCTAACTGTTGCCTTTGGCTTGCTCAGTTGGGGATATTCAAATTAATTAACCAATCAGTATTACCTTTGATTAGCTCGACCAAACGTGGATGTTTTTCCACTAAGAAACGAACATTGTTGTTTTGATTGATACTGTGAAGCTGCTTTGATGCAATCTATATTGTGAAAAGTGCTATAAATATACTTGACTTTAAATATCACTCAGACAAACCAACAAGAACAAATATGACCATCCAATCAAGTGTCATCATTTTGTCAACATGAATAACAGATCGCAGTTAATACCAATTTTGTCCACTAGGAGTCACTGGTAAAACAATGCTTTTAGGTCTAATCGTTTTCCATCAATTTGAATTCCTGAATATTTCTTAATTTCCTTTTTAAAGTATCTTTTGAGACTATCTTGTATTTTTCTAAGCTGTCTCATCAAATCCTATCATCACAGTATCAGTGGAGATTTACAGACTGTAACTTTAAGAATATTTGTAAAGATGCATGGTAATTGTCACGTATTTGCTTATATTAGTATAGGGGAATATTATTTGTCTGGACGGATTTTGCGGGAAACGGCATACTTTCATAATTTGTCCGCACATGTTTATGCAAAGGCTATCTGTAAATAAAGAAATGAAGGGTCGGTGACGATCCATTATATGCAACGACGGTAACTTAACTTCAAGCCAAAACAAAAAAGAGTTTGGAAACGAAAAGGGAAAGCGACAGTATTGGTAGTAATAAAGTGCGAATCAACATCGTTTGCATAGCATCACAGTGCAATGTTTATGTTGGTAACAATGTCAATCTCTAAAGAGTTGGAATATTAGCCTATAAATGAAATAGCCTCGACATGTTTCCACCGTTAACTTGGGCTATATGAATAGCAATTGCTAATGTCAGCGTTACCAAACTTTTGTAATGTTATTGTTAAAACTGTTGATTTACAAGCCACTTAGCACTTACCTTATGACATTTTCAGATATTCGTCTTTCATTGTTGTAAGTTTTGATCATCTGAAAACATCGAGCAAGTTACAACAGCTCGTTTCAAACGGTTTCAAACTATCAGATCCATCCGCGCCGAACTACAACTCGCAACCAAAACAATATTCCTCCGCAAGTAGGACAATAAATAGTCTCTGTTGCAGTTTATGCTTCAACCGCTAGAGGGCCTAATTTGACAGTGTAGCTTTGATACAGGCATACAGGTTTATGAACGTGATATAGTGAGTGAATAATAGCAGAATGTGAATCATTAGAGATCACGTGTCTCTCTCCTCAGGTCCAGAGGGAGCAGTGAGGAGACGGATCAGCAGGAATCTCTGCACAAGCTCCTGACGTCTGGAGGATCCAGCGAGGACAACTTCAGACAGCACTTCGCTCATCTCAAAGCCAACGTCATCGAAGCCATCAACGAGCTGCTGACAGAACTGGGTGACAATCCAGAACGATCAAGGCTTTTGCTTTTTTATCCAGTAGTGGATAAACTACAGTCTTACCAAAAATCATTCAGACACCAGATATCATTTTTGATATGTGCAGGACACTATAGTTCATTTATGTAAGTGAGGATAGCAATATAAAGTAAACTGACATATTATACACAAAACTTCGTCGTGCAGTGGACTACAAGTTAAATTAATTAATTGAAATTATTCAGACACTTTGATCTGAGCATGTGGTTTTTCTTTAATTGCTAATGCGAACTTTTTACGCCACAGACTGAACAAAATGAAGTTGATAATTGGTTGACCTTATTTGTGTAGCTGACAGCTATTCAACATAATTCATTTGTGAGACAGCAGGATGGACAAAACCAGTGACATATCAACTGATTTGATAACTCTCGGTTCTTATCATATTTTATTACAATTTTCTAAACTATTGCGAATAAACTGTGAGAAATGTTGAAGGTGTCTGAAGAAATTGTGGTTTGACTGTACTGTATATGTTCTAGTAATGCTAAATATGATTGCTGAATGTTTGTGTGTGTTTTCAGAGGGCACCACAGACAACATCTCCATGCAGGCGCTGGAACACATCCACTCCAACGAGGTCATCATGACCATCGGCCGCTCCAGGACAGTGGAGGCGTTCCTGAAAGATGCCGCGCGCAAACGCAAATTCCATGTTATCGTTGCAGAGTGTGCGCCTTTTTGTCAGGCGAGTACATGCTCTCGCGATACACACATCTCACTCCTGAGTCCTGACAGATTTAATAACAGCAGAACAAGCCAAGAATGAACAACTCTGTCATTATACATTATTACCATAATGTTTAAACATTATTACAAATTATATTATAATTATGAAATAATATAATATTATTTAATCATTTATAATCTTATGAAATAATATAAATTGACATAATAATTAGAATGTAATAAATAATCATCATTATTATTATTATAATTATGTTCTTGTCATTAATACATAAAGAATAATACATTAATCAATAATAAATTATAATAATATATTTAAACATTTAATAATATTTTAATATTTTATATATATATATAATTTATAACATTGTAATATTTAAATAATATACTATTGTTAAATAATATAAATTATAAATGTATGCATTTATAAATGTTATAAAATAATACTAAAACATTGTATTGTAATAATAAATGTATATTATTAAGTCTTGGTATTAATAAATACATAATGATAAAAATAATAATATTAATGTTTAACTATCTTTTAATATTATATATATATATATCACATTGTATTATTTAATACATTTTTAGTAATCTTTTAATATATATATTTGAATGACATTTGTATTTTAATAAATTTTTAATAATTGTACTATAATTTTTTATCATTATTAATAAATGCATAATATATTCAATTTTACTATTTAATTTTTTTAAATGACATTTTTTATGTTATTATCTAAAAATAATTTGTAAAAATATATTTATATTATTAGTAATATTTATTTAAAAAATAAAGTTTAATATGAAGGTTTTAAGAGGTTAGCTTTAAGCAAGTGTATTTGGTGACGTACATTTTCAGGTCCTTGAAAATAACTCGACTTAACTCACATAAACTCCTTTTGTCCATCAGGGGCATGAAATGGCCACAATTCTTTCCAAAGAGGACATCGAGACAACGGTCATCCCAGACGCTGCCATTTTTGCTGTAATGTCAAGAGTCAATAAGGTGAAATAAAGGATTGATGCACCAACAGAATATAACAATTGTCCAAATTACCTAGAAATGTCATCACATACTTCCAACAGTGTTATTTAGTTTCATGTTAGTCACACACAGGCATTTGTTTCTTGATGAATGATCGTAACCTGGTAAATGCTGAAAGCGCTTGTTTCCGTGTGTGTTGTTCAGGTCATCATCGGCACACAGACGGTTCTGGCTAACGGCGGTCTGCGGGCTCTTAATGGCACACACACACTGGCTCTGGCTGCAAAGCATCACTCGACTCCTCTCATCGTGTGCGCTCCCATGTTCAAGCTCTCGCCACAGGTATCCGACGCCCCCCACAGTCACACTTACACAGTGCAGTCAGTACATAAAATCCTTAAGTGTGTCTTTGTTGTTGTAGTTTCCTAATGAGGAGGACACGTTTCACAAATTTGTTTCACCACACGAAGTTCTTCCCTTCACTGAAGGTAACGTCACGCAGCATTTTACTCCTTTTTAATGATTTTTACACATGACCTATACTAGTACAGCCAATAATAATAAAAAAGACCTTTTTGCTGTGCTGGCCTCTTTAATAATGCTGTTTCTGTTAAAGGTTGAAATTGTGAAATCAATAATTTTTTATATGTTTTATCTTACCTCAAGGGCATCCAAGATGTAGGTGTCTTTGTTTCCACAGTATTTTCAATTTTGATATTTTTAGGTCAAACCGTTCTTGTCTGTCAGTCATATAATGGAGGTCTATGGTCACCACCTCAAAGAGCATGCACAAAGAAGTCCAGATTAAACATGATTTAATGACTCGTAAATGTAAGTACACATTGATGGCCTAAGACACGAAACGAGCGGTTTGTGTGAGTAAACGAACAGTATTTATATCGGTTTTAAACCATTTGACCTAAAAATATCAAAATTGAAAATACTGTGGAAACTAAGACACCTACATCTTGGATGCCCTTGAGGTAAGCTAAAAACATATCAAAAAATTATTTCAAAGTGAACTATCCCTTTAAGATGGTGAATAATATATCTGAAATGAAATGTGTTTCTAGGTGAGATCTTATCTAAGGTCAACGCTCACTGTCCGGTATTCGACTACGTCCCTCCTGAACTCATCACACTGTTCATCTCAAACATCGGTGGAAACGCTCCGTCGTACATTTACCGTTTGATGAGTGAACTTTACCACCCTGAAGATCATGAACTTTAGTCTGGAAAATAAAGAATCTCTGACTCGCACGTTTGTGTCACACTTTGGCTTTCAAAACTTCTGAGATGAGAGTGTGTAAATAATAATATTCAAGTTAGATCCACACTGTAATATGTTTATAAAGTAAAGACAGCGTTCATCATGTGTGTGTATTATTGACATTTAATACACCAAAGATATTCTGCAAACGGTTTACAGAAAGTTGCATTTTTATAAAATCATTTAAAAAGTGATCAAAAAAATGTGAAAGCACAAAACAAAGATGTTCAGGATGATGTCAGACGAGACGCTGATCAGCTCAGCCGTGAGTGTTGCTCAGCTGTGGGGGAAGAAACAGAAGTATTACAGAAGTCTGATTGAAACGCTTCACTGCAGTCACATGTGAGTGTGCTGTTACCTGCTCTGTGTTTTAGTCCATTTCAGAGCGCTTCTGGGCGGCACTGCCACAGATGGATGGTAGAAAGTACAGTCCGCTCGCTTACACTGCGCCGCAAATCTACACGGCTGAAAAACAAATATTAAGGGATTTGAGCAGATTCATAAATGCATTAAAACAAGATTCAAAAAATCTAAATGTGGAATAACAAGCTCACGATAAGTAAACTGATTTTATGTTGACTCAAGTATCAGCTAAAGTTTGGACTAATAAAGATTTTTTGTTCTGTAGCCCTCAAACCGTATTCACTTTATAGTAATTGTGGACAAATGGTGGGCACAGAGGACTCAGGTGTGATCCTAATTTTTATTTATTATAAATGTTATATCACTGTCTTCGATAAAGTTTTGTCTATCCATTTATGGTGTTTTTTTTAATTTTGAGGGACTTTTTGAATTTATTTACTTCAAAAAGTACCATATTTTCTATGTAAATTAAGCTTATTTTTATGTTTTATGTTTTTAACCACATTAAAATATCATTCCAATAAGTTCTTAGAGCTAAAACCTGAAGATGAAGTGACTTTGCTGTCACCTGGTGTCTTATTTTGGCTTATTTTATAATGCTCTAAATTACAGTTTTTCCCATTCATTTCTATGGGTGCCCATTTTTGACCAAAATACAAGATTAAGGAGTTTGTTTTTTTCACCCGCTCAACATTGTAGAATTGAGTCAAAACAAAATGTGTGTGTTCAGGAGGCAAACTTAGGAAAAGTTGCCAAGTCTTGTTACCGCTCAGATCAAGGGAAGTATTTTAAAAAAATAAATCAAAACTATTTTGCCCACATTTGTCCAAAATATGGTTTTAGGGTTAAAAAAAAAAAAAAAAAAGAGTTGAATTTGTTAACATGGACTACCGGTAACAAACAATACTTCTGTAGCATTTATTAATCTTAATTGACTAATATCTGTTAACATTAATTAATGCACTGTGAACATACATTGACTAATGTTAACAAAAGACCTTATTGTAAAGCGTTTTCTCTTCTGCTCACCAAGACTGCATTTATATGATCAAATACATTAAAACAGGAATATTGCGAACTATTATTACAATTTAAAATGACCGTTTTCTAGTTGCATACATTTAAAAATTAATTTTCAGCATCATTACTTCAGTGTTCAGAGTCACATGATCCTTCAGAAATCATTCTAATGTGTGTATATGTCTACATCTTAGCTTTATCAGAGTTTGTTTCTCACTGACACTATTTATGATGTGGAGTTGGAGTCAAAACATCCCTCAAAGTGAAACGGGCTGATGTAAAACTCACTTTAGGGTGGTAGAACGGACACTCTGGCTTTTTACACTCTGGGAAGAAACGGCACACGCTGCTGGCCTGAGCTGGAGCTGAAGCTACGGGGTCAAAGGTCACAAGGTCAAATGTTAGCGGCTGTATCAAAGTGGCGTTTTAAACGCTATCCCATGTATTTGTCTTACACACCTGCTCTTGGAGGGTTGCTGTTGACTCTTCGGCTGACGTGTGTGAACGGACAGTCTGCTTTGGAGCACTTCGCATCGAACTTACAGTTTGGATGAATAAACAGACACTTGTCTGCAAATTTACAGTTAGGAAACAGTCTGCAACAGAACCAGAACACAACATATTTACATACCAGTTGTTCCTAAGGAGGCCTGTATAATTAGGATACTTCTGAAGGGTGAGGATTCTGGAATCCACAGCTGCTTTAATGTATTTCTAATGAGTGATTATAATCAAGGGATTAATCCAGTATTTTTCCTTCTAAACATCAAATGAGTTGAATGACTTCTCTAAGCCCATGTCAGGAACACAGCAAAAGAGCTGGCCTATTCAGCCTGGCTTCCAGAGATGAAATATTGACTCGTTTTGTGTTTGAGAAAGGTCTTCAACATGTGTTAAAACATATCTGTTCTTCTAGCTCACCATGACAGCTATTAGTCAAAAGCATAATTGGAACCAATAGTTTAAGAGACCATTTCTTAGTTAAAGTGTCCTCTCACCGAGAGAAAAACACATTATCTGGATGTTTTGGGAAGAGTCTCCTGTTGATAGTTAGAGCCTGACCAAATCCAACCTTGAAGAAGCTGCGTGTCTGTGTGTTAGTATTCTTGTTTACAGGTTATGGAAAACTGGCATTATTGGAGATTGGCTGGGACCTGGACACACAGTCTTGTGACCTTGGAGAGTCACTCGTACCTAACTCAGGGTCCTGGTGGCAGACGTACAGACTATGAAGATGTGCTACTGCCTATCAGTCCATGTGTGAAAATTTACTATGTTTATCGATTTCTTATCCAATCAGAATCATTCACCCTGAAGCAATGAAGTAGCTTAGACTTTGATGAAGGGTATAATTGCTGAGATTGTTGTAAATGGGTCTTCTGAAAATTAAAAAAACCTCTAAATTTAGTCGTCTAAGAATTTTTTTGATTTTGACTCTTAAATTGACAGCACTTTTAACTCCTGGTCTTCATTTATCATATCTGGTCCTTGACTGTAAATTCCCGTCACAGGCTCAGCGCTCATGGCATTAGATGCTGAAATGGTCAAGGCAGTGGATTTGATACAAAAACTCACTGAATGCGCTGGCAGTCCAGTGGTTATTGTTCAAGTGAACCGGACTAAAGCGGTCTAAAAGACAATATTCCTCGTTTAAATAATTGCCGGCCGAGGCATATGCAAAATAAAAGGGCGGGGCTTGGTGGAGTTGAGTCAGTAGTGTTGAAACTGGCAGTTATGGTAAGGGGTGTGACATTTCCAAACATGGTGGAAGCGGTTGACCAATCACACAACACACTGGTCCAGTCGACCAATCAGAGCACATTACGCATTTCAGAAGGAGGGATTTCATGGAACTGCACAGAGCTTCACTGCCAGACTGGGAAGAGAGGTGCTGCAAATATTTGAACATTTAAGCATGGAAACCTCTTCTAGTAGAGACTAAAAGCAAAAATCAAGACTTTGTAAAAAGGCATAATATGGCCTCTTCCATGTTCTCACTTGCACTGTGTGTTGGGGTGATGGTACAAACAATCGTCTCCGCTCTTGCACGCAGGCCAGAACTTGCAGCGTTCTGGAAGTTTCTGCCGTTTAGCCTGAACCGGCTCCACGTCCATGTCCTCCACCTCATCCCTCTCTCCATCTGCAGGAGAAACAGAGAATGAGGGAGAGCAGGGAACAAACTATTGACTACAGCTGGAATAAATGAGTCGTGTGACTCCAGTACAAGAACGGTCTGTGTTTAGTATTCAAATTAAACGGGCATAAGCACAGAAAAACTGAGCAATTCATTTTTAACAAAAACAGACAAACTTCATGGTTGTGCTATATAAAACATAAGGGAATACATTTTCCAGAAAAATTGTGATATACACTGTTATTGCTGTACAAGATACAAGATCCCCAAACAATGAGTATCTTCATCTTACCGCCACTGTTTAGAAAGTCAGTGCCGAGTCTGAGGCGGATGTCAGGTTTGGGTCTGTTATTTTCCGGGAGGTCAGATGTCGTGTTGAACTCGTCCTCAGGCTCCATCTCCTGATCTGTGCGGTTGGCTAACGGACTGGGAACTCCATCCAATGTCACGATGAACTTTGGACTTGAGCCACCTGCGACCTCCGCTTTCTCTCTGTGCAGGAAGAGCACATACACTACCGTCAGAACGATTTTTTTTAATAGGAAATTAATACTTTATTCAGTAAGGGTGCATAAAACTGATCAAAGGTTACAGTAAAGATATTTCTGTTACAAAAGATTTCTATTTCAAGTAAATACTAATGCGAAAAAAAAACATTAAGCACCACACTGATAATACTAGTAAATGATTCTTGAGCAGCAAATCATCATATTAGAGGGATTTCTGAAGAATCATGTGACAATGAAGACTGCAGTAATGATGCTGAAAATTCAGCTTTGATCACAGCAATAAATGACATTTTAAAATATATTCAAAAAGAAAACATTTATTGTAAATTGTGGTAATATTATGTTTGATCAAATGACGTCATTCATTATATAGACGAATCCGGCGAAACTACCGGAAGTAAGCGGGGCGCCATTACTGAGCTGTTGCTGGGTAGCGTTGCGCCATTGCCTCCTATTGTTTTAGTTGCAACTTGCGTCCACTGGAATAAACAGCTCGCGATTTACGACTGTCACTAACGTTACAACGTTAGCCCTTGTATAATGTCGAGTGGGTAAACAGTTTCCGTTATAAATTGTTTCAATGGTGGCAGTAAAATTTCAATTTTGAAGAGAAAACACTGTGAATACCCCGGGTCGAGTGCCCCTGTCTGGTGCCGTACGGTTTACAGATTTCCTGGGCGAGTACAAGACGTGGACATTCGCGTATAATAACAATTATTTAATGACATAAGTAAAAAAAATATAATAAATATGTGATATAGTGATCAGCAAAATCTCCTCTCTTGCTATTTTTTCTATTAAATTAACATGCTATGGTCATTAAATGGCTTTCCTGAGCTAAATGTAACGTTATGTGACATAATTGTTCTCCCGCTGTTATATTGACCTCTTTCCATGGTTTAAAAACACTAATTGGTCGATATTATGTATACTTTCTAGCTGTAACGTTACCTTACCCTTGCCTGTTGCAATGTGAAAATGAGATAAATAATGGACACAAATGAAAAACATGAATTTGTTTATTTGATTTCATTCATTTATTTATTTATTGTTGCCAAATGGACAGATCTTTTTATAGTTTCCTCGTTAGCAAACGTTAGCCTAGCTAGCTTGCCAAGCTATTTTCATAAATAACGTTAATCTGTAAGATCGTTTGTACCTTCATCTGTGACTGGAGGCCACTGCAGTCACAGATCAAACCAACAAGTCATTCTGCCTGGCTGTAGCTGTCATCGAGGGTGAGTTCGCGTTATCACCGAGGTTTGTTTACATACCGGTGCATGTCTATATGCCTGTGTAACAGCTCAGTAATGGCGTCGCCACAAGATGGCAGCCTACACAGAACGCTCGTCGGATTCGTCTATACGCACTTGACTCACTATCGTAAAATGGCGGAAGGAGGCAAAACTGAGTAATAAAAAAGGCATCCACTATTTTAACATTTACAGTGTGCGAGCGTGTGCATGCGTGCGAGTGTTATTGTCATTTAAGTACACTACTTGACAGTTTCATGCGCTTTTAGTAGTGTTTATTAATGTTCCTGTCGTCTGCTGTTCAGACTTAAGTGTTGTTTGACTATATTCAGAGAGTGTACTTTCTTGGAGCAGATAAAATAAAAAGGGAGTTCATCTTTCTGACTGTTTAAATTCAATGACGAAAATGTCGCCATGTGTAGTAATATTGCTACTAGGGGTGTAACGATTCACTCGTTTTCTCGATGCATCGATCCTGAAACATGTATTTTGAATCGTGAATCGTTTATTTACGTGAATAATCGATTTAAAAGGCTAAGAATCGAATTAATCACGATTTTATAGCGATTCAGTGGTTTGAAATATATAAACACAACTTTAAAGTGTTCCTGGTACAAGCTGCCTCACGCATTGCCGTCATACGACATCCGCATTTGATTGGTTTCAGGCGCTCACACACCCCTGATTTCTCACGCTGAAGCCCGGTCGGTCAAATGCCTGAAAGATGAGTTTATCTTTCTACCTGTTGAGCTACTCATGTCGTGATCAGCTTGTATTACCGCAAATTAGTTAAAATCTCCCGGAATCTAGAGCGAGCGTGCATACGAGACAGAGGTTGTGCTCCAAACCGCGTATCGCGCGTTCACACACGGCTGCACGCACTCGGCAGAGAGGGAAAGCGAGCGAAAGACCACCTTGCGTGTACGGAGAGTCCATGTAACAAATGAATGAAAGCGTTTTATTTCATAGTGCCCACGCAATGGCATGGCAGCTTTATCAATGGCTTGAGCGGTTTGCCTCAAAACTATTGCTTTCTCGACAGAGAGCTCAGCTGGAGATCGAGCTCAAACATGGACTGCTCAAAAATCTGTAGTTAACGTTATGAAAGCATGCGAGCTATGGGACCGAGCGCGAGCAAAATCCAGTGAAAAGATGATAACGAGTGCACTGAGAGGACGCAAAATGAAACTAATGAAAACGTCTCCATTAATTTGTGCATGTAGTCATTTAATGCAATAGTTTAAAAGCCTTTTTCAAAATATTTGCTACTTGCAAATGCTAATTTGTAGGCCATTGAATGTTTTTTAATAATACTATATTCATTAAAATTAAAAACAAACATGAACTAACAGTAACAATGGACAAAATCCCCACTATCTGATCCCCGAAGGCCACTGTAGGCTAATTCAAACCCAGACAAAGATGGGTGAAGCATTGAAATGCTATAATGCATATAAAAAATTAAGAATCGAATTGAATTAATCGAATCGAATTTGGATGTGAATCGCATCGAATCGTTCTGAATTTGCACAAATCGTTCATGAATCGCATCGAAAACCTATGAATCGTGAATCGAATCGATTCGCTGTCTACCCAAAGATTCACAGCCCTAATTGCTACGCATCGTGATATCGAATCGAAGACATGATAATTGTAGTAGAGTTGAATTGTGAGATCAGTGACGCTTCACACCCCTACAGTATATGAATAGAAATATGGACCCGAATGTTGTTTTTGATTGAAACCTGTCTGTCCTACCTGGCCTGCACCATTCGGGATGTGGTGGGCGGGTCTTCAGCCTGAATGACAGGAGTAAGCCTGCTCCTGACTGGCGGAGTCTGCTCCAGCTCTGGTTTCCTCATGATGAATGAACGCGAGTCCAAGGCCTTGACTCTCGCCGCCTCTAAGACCTGCAGCTCTGAATCAAAACAACCACAAATCTTAGTTAGTGTAAGTTTTGCAGTCATTTTAATATGCTGATTTGCTGCTTAAAAAACAACTATTATCAATGTTGAAAAAAAAATAATTTTTAAAAAAAAAAGAAAGTTTACAAGAACAGCATTTATTTAAAAGATTTTTTTAAATAATTTAGAAGTCTTTACTGTCACTTTTGACCTTTTGAATGGTAATGTATATTCAAATGACTAAATGCCAAATAAAAACAAACTGGTTAGTTGCTTTACATGTTGCTCAGAGAGTCTCTTAATGTCTACGTGGGCTGTTTTCAAATCAAACAAGCTGCATATTACGGACCATATAGTCAAAGGTCTGACGTGACTCAATGACATCCATAATACAATTAAGATGTACTTTGCCATTGAGAGGTCAAAATGAGGCCCTCTCTCTCACCGTATTCACTGAGCTGCTCTCGGCTGTCCTCTTCTGGAAGCTCCAACTGCAGACGAGATGCTAAAGGTCTGGATTGGGCTGCAAAACACACAAGAGAAAGATATGTGTAGTCTGATTTCTAGTTCCTTATGACGACACAATATTTCTTTAAGCAACAGATTAAACTCACTACTGTGCAGCGTTTCCTGGGGAATGAGCGCGTGCAGGTGCTCCTGGACCAATCGGATTGCAGCATTACTCATCTCGTCACTGGCCGAACGTGTCCGTGGCGCTACAGGGACCGTCTGCCGCTGGGGAACTGGACACGAGAATATAGAGACCAAAGTCACATTAACTAAAACTAATAAAACATTTCTTACAATTGAAATAAAGCTAAAATAAATATAAATATTTGATATAATTATTTGAATGAGGAACATTGTGACGAGCTCAGCAACAGTGCGCACTGATATCGAGAATAACTCCCTTTTGACTGACCTTTTTTTATGATCAAACGGCAACATTACACTAAAGAAAGTTGAACATGTAAAAAGTATAATAGGACCCCATTAAATTAAAAAAACAAAAATGAGAAAAGTTCCCTTGGCAAATAACTGAAATAAGTTTACAAATGGAAAATATATATAAATTAAAGCCGAAATAAAAATAAATTAAAACCTAAATAGTAATATAAAAAAAGACAAGTTATAGATATGTAAAAAGCTTATAAGAAAAAAAGTTATATAAATAACAACGGACACACAGATCGACTCTCAAATATTTAAGTCAATAGGTCATTTTTCAATTCAATATTTAATAAATGCACTGTTAAGTAGGGCTGTCAAATGATTAATCACAATTAATCGCATCCTAAATAAAAGTTTGTGTTTACATAATATAAGTGGGTGCACTGTGTATAATTATTTTGTATATATATATATATATATATATATAAATACACATACATGCATGTATATATTTAAGAAAAAAATATTATTTATATATAAAATATTTATATTTATATATAATATAAATTATATATAAATCCATATACACTACAGCATATACATGAAAATTTTTCTTAAATATATAAAATCATGTGTGTATATATTTATATATATAATTATACACAGTGCACCCACATATATTATGTAAACACAAACTTTTATTTTGGATGCGATTAATCGTTTGACAGGCCTACTGTTAAGTTAAAAACACTGTTGGGACCCGAGCACCGATGGTGTGAGGATCCTATTGTAATTACTCTTTATTATTAATTGTAATATTAAATGCAAATGTTGAACCTGTGTATGTAGTAGTCTTGCTGATGGATTGCTGAGCTTCTGAGATTGCTTTGAGGATAAGATTTTTGTTGGCTTGTTTGGCTAGTGGGAGAGAAGGCCTGTGAAATACACACAAAACACACATTTTTTACTAAAGGACTAAATCAATCTTGGCAATAATATCCAAATACATCCTTATTTCAAAAATGTCTTCTCCATCATTTTAAAGAGGGACGTACTTGCGCTCAGGTTTGGATGGCAGAGATACTTTACTGGCCATTCCATAGTCCTCCTCATCTTCATCCTCCTCCTCCTCATCCAGATCGTCAGCCTCCTGCCCGCGGTGGTCATGACCTCTGTGAACCCGAACCACTGAACTGGCCACGGGCGCCTTTCGTTTCCGGTACAAATCCTGCCAGCAGAATGACAATCATTGAGGTGAAGAGCTGTATTCTCAGAGAAAGAACTGAACTGATGTTTCAATGAACGTCACTCACCCTGCTGCTCTCCGCTGAGCCCCTGTAGCCCCGCTCATGGCTGGAACCTGACCTTTCCTGACCTCTCGTGATGTCTGCGGATCTGTAAGCGTCCGCCGTCCGTCTGGAAGAATCCAACGCTGGCCGAGGCCTCTCTGCTGTCGATCGGCTGTATAAAACCTGTGTGTGACCTGAGGTCAAGCTCTGCTCCAGGGGGTCATAGCCAATGAGGTCATCGTCCAGGTCAGGCTTGATGTCAATCACAGCTTCGGCCGATGCCTCCATCAGCGGTTTGACAGCGGATGTGAGTCTGGAGGTTCTTTCAGAAGAGCCTCTCCTGCTACAGTGAGTTTGTAATAAATGGTTATCATGACTAAGTAAAATGAAAATAATAATAAATTGGAAAAAATAAATGGAAAAAAACTAAAAACTGAGGTGCAAATGCAGTGATGCCGTTTTTAATACTCATCAGGTGAGAAAGGTATTTTATAAAACAGATTAATTGCCATATGTAGCTCTAGCAGAGTTGACTGTAAAGCATTATCTATTGCCAAAGCACAACCGAAACAATGTTCTTCCACAAAATACATGCAAAAATGTGCATAGTCTACATTTAAAATAAGAAATACATTGTAATACTATTGTATTAGTACATTTTTTTTATAACCTAAATTACAATACTAATATTTATGTCTAAATTTCAAATGGTGAACCATCAAGCTTTTATTTTGATGGGTTACCAACAAATATGAATATGCCCTACCAGTTTCAGAATGATGTGTTAATTGCAGTTTGAAACCGGAAATGCATATGTCATGTAATTAAATCTCAGGCTGTGTAATTTGACAATCACACCAAGCCATGTCCTGACATCAATTTTATTTTGACTTATCTTCAAATTCACAGTGATTTGCCGATCCGCTCATGAGAATGAAATACCTGGTGCGGCTCTCGTGTGCGGAGCTCGAGACACGTCCCTCCACCTTATCAGAGCGCGAGCTGGAAACGGCGAGAGCGCGAGGCTCCGCCCCCCTCCTTTTGCTTTCTGCTGGGATGCTCGTCTCTGAGAGCAGAACGGATGGACTGACAGACGTGGGCTCTGCAAAAGAAAAAAAGTCAAAATATGCACTATGGGATGCAACAAGTCACATGACGTGAGTGTAAACAACGTCTCCAAAATGAAACATACCAACTGCAACCGATCTCAGCTTCTCCAGAACACCATGTAACCTACAACGCAAAGGATCATGTGACACTGAAGACTGAAGTAATGATGCTGAAAATTCTGAATTGCATCACAGGAATAAATTACACTTTAAAATATGTACAAATACAAAACAATTATTTTAAATTGTAATATTATTTCTCAATATTACTGTTTTATTGTATTTTTGATCAGTCTTGGTGAACAGAAGAGACAAAAATAAAAGTCTTAAGAGACACCAAACATCACAATCTATAGAGAGGGAGACTTTCACCTACCATACAGTGAACTTGATGGTATTATTTCCTAGAAATAAGGACAGATCGTCCGCCATTTGCTGCGGGTTCTTCTTATTGGCCACCATGACCATGATGTAATCTGGAAGCTCCTCGTCTGACAGAGACAAACGGTAATCCAGTGAACCATCAAATTAAACAGTTTAATACAGTTATAATACAACATAATTTACACAGGAAGAATTTACTGCTAATCTAACCCTGGATAGTGATGGTCACAACTAATTTGTTTAATTTAAAAGACTCGTTTATTTAATAATTTCAAGACTTTATTCATTTAGTCAAGCACTGTTATTTTACTTAATGCTACTCATTTTGCTTGTTTAATTACTCTATTGTATCTTAACATTGCATATCTCTTTGCAATAGAAATATAAAGTTTCTGTCATGCCAACCAAGGTAAAAATGTAAGTGTCATTTTAATCTGATTCTCTGGAAAACTTACTGAAGCCCCTATTTACTGGAGATTTTCGTATTACAGTTTGCTGGAGCAAACACTACAAATAATAACTAATGAAAACACAATACAGTTGATCAAAATTAGATCCTGTTGATCTGGACTTCTTACCCACATAAGCGCCAAGCTCCTGCAACTTTCCTTTGATTGCGGCCTGAAAAACATTAAGAGAAAATTATTAAATGTAGAACTTTGTCTGCACTGATACATGAGTATTAAAGAGACAAACAATAATAAACTAACATTGACAAAGCACTGTGGTAGTGCTATTGTACTAGTGACGCCATCACATTACAATAACATAACACTTTAAAATATATCATGGTAAATTAGGCTCATTAAACAACGTCCTTCAAATAACACTCTCGGTTCTAAGTCAAGATATGTTAATGTATCAAAACACACAACCGAACATACTCTTTACTCATACAGAAAACATCCCAAAAACGCTTAATAAAAGAGAAAAGGTGATAAAAGACAAAAACGAGCAATAATGTTGACAAGCATTCAACAACGGCACACATAAGTTACATTGAAACAACTGTTATGAAGGTAACTTAAGCTAGCACGCTAAACAGCGCAGATATCAACGCGTTGTAAAGTGTTTACCCTTATTTTCTTGCTAATCTCCGTTCCGATCTCCATATTTATTTGGTGTGTTGTTTTTCCTCGGATTAAGATATTATTTAAACTAATAGAACATAGAGAAATAAGGAAGAGGAAGAGTTTAGCTGTTGCTAGGCCTCGCGTTCGGCTAGTCTATTCATAATGCGCATGCGCAGCCCTTTCAGACTAAAGAAAGGTCGACAGAATAATCCTTTTTAATTTTATGCTTTTTAAACATTAAATTAAAAATTAAAAATAAATTTAAATAAGTTAAATAAAATAAAATTAAAAATAAATTATAATATGAACAAATTTGTGAGTGAGTGAAAGCTACACTAAAAGTTTTTTTATGTGTTTTCGGACACTTTTTTTTAATTACCCCCATTTGATATAAATAAAACTGCTAAAATGATAATTATATACAATTAAAAATTGCAATACTATAATAATTACAATTATTGTTATTACATTTAGTGTTTTTAGTTTTACTTTATTATATATTTAATTATTAGACCAAATGCTACAAACATTTTGCACATGGCGCATATTATGTTTTGAACTAGATTTTCATTTTTGTTTTTTGTGTATTTTTAATTTATATTTTTATAAATATAAATTTTAAATGGAAAAACTATTTTAGCGTAACTCCTCCTATCCCCCAGGTTGCGCTAATGCGCCCACATACACACTCTTTCTCTCACGCACACACGCATGTCTTCAGCTGTCAAAAGTGGTAAGTTTGATGCGGTTCAGATATTTATTTAGGCATAAATTAAATAATCGAGAGTGAGAAGATGAGTCGGTTTTATATCTTTAACTCATATCATGTATGAATAAAGTGACGGCGAGTTAGATCCGCGTCATCCGCGCGAGAGAAACGCAGATGTACTGATACAGGAGGATTCAGATTCAGGGGGATTTTACGGACAGGACACGATGAGCTGGTTCGGTAGGAACACACTGATCGGTCTCGGCGTCAGTGTGACTCTCAGCACCGGCCTGATCGCATTATTGATCATTAAAGAGGCTCTGAGGCGGAGAAACAGACGCCTTCTGCTGCACAACACGAGCTCCGGGTCACAGAATGACGCAGGTATGGACCAAAACACCAGCATAAGACCACCATCATCATCATTTATGGGGAAATACCATATGAATAAACAAAGATGGGTTAAAGGAAAAGCCAACTTTTGTTATTTCAGATAGATATGAAAAAATATATTGAGTTACTAACGTTACTTGGGTTGAAAAAATGGTCTCTATGTGAAGCTTTTATGCTATTTATATGATGATATAAAGTTCATTTCTTTCTTTTTACTTGTATTATTATTTTATAAAGTACATTTTATATTTCTTTTCCTATTTGTTGTAGTCTATATTTGTTTAATATTTTTACACTATACGTTGGATTATTGTCATGTTTATTATTTGTATGTGACTGGCATTCAGTAATATGAAATAAATAAATAAAAATGATCATCATCATTATGTTCTCTCTGTTTGTCTCAAAACATTGTATATATCACACAATAAATATGATCAGGCAGACTGGTACACTGTACACATGTGGATGACACTGATGAGCTTCTCTCTCTCTCTCTGTGTGTGTGTTCAGTGGACTCTGCGACTCTTTCTGCAGCAGTGAGGGGTTTGTCTCCTGAGCAGCATGTGGAACTGAGGAAGACTCTGGATGAGGTGATGAAGAGTGTGTCCAGTCTGAAGAATGAGATCGCAGAGCTGCGTGAGGGTCTGAGGGACATCACCACCACCATTGCTGAAGATGTGAAGTGTGTGATCAGTGTTTCTTCTCATCTGATCCTCTTTGTCATCCCACATGACATCTGTCACCTCATCTCATTTGACTGTCTCATCAGACTCCCTTGTCTCCATTCTCTCTCTTTCTTCTTCTAACCCTCACTTGTCTCATTTGAGTCTCTCTCTTTTCAGGAAGACCGTGGAGGAGAGTCAGAGGTCGCGGCGTCGGCGGATGCTCATGCCGAGGGAACGCTCTGAATCCGTGAGCTCCAGCTCCATTTATTTCACGGCCAGTGCCGGGGTCGCCAGTCAGTATGACGACAGTGAGGTCGGGTATGTCACACTTGACGTTTGTACATACAGGACGCTGTGTAGCACGCTAATGATCTTTGTAACGGAAGTGAATCAATCGAAACTAACTTTAGCTGGACTATAACTTTGTTCTAGAGCTGCTGTAAAGCCAAAAGGATCAATCTCTGTTACTGTAATTTTCCTGTGATCACCGTAAAGCTGCTTGGAAACAATCTGTATTGTTAAACGCTCTTTATAAATGAAGGTGACTTGACTCTTCCACAGATACTCCACGGCATATTCCAACGTTGAGTCCGACTACACTGACAGAGAGACGGATAAAGATGGTGAGGATGACGGCAGAGACTCGGATGAGGAGGAAGAGCAGAGCTGTGCCACGGTGCTCACGCTTCAACTGGACCATTCGCAGCTTGAGGAAGAGGATGACGAAGATGCCGGGTTAATGGTGGACACTTTAACGGACTGTCCCAGCCCTGAACTCTCCCTCCTGCTCGCCCAGTGCGATCTGCTGCACGCAGGGGACTCTGGGAAAAAAGCAGAAGGCTTCAAGCTGCTGACGGAGAACAGACCACTGGTGAGTGACTGATATCTAATGAGAACCACATTAAAACACATGAGAGATGTTTCTTGAGCAGCAAATCAGCATATTAGAAAGATTTCTGAAGGATCATGTGACACTGAAGACTGGAGTAATGTTGCTTTGCATCACAGGAATAACTTATATTTTAAATAGAAAACGGTTATTTTAAATAGTAATAATGTTTCACAATATCATTGGTTTAAATGCAGCCTTGGTGAGCAGAAGAGACTTCTTTCAAAAAGAAATTTCATATCTTATAGTAAAAATTCAAAGCAAGTGGCAAGTATTTAAAAAAAAAGATTGTTTGAGGTGATAAAACAATAAAAATAAAGCTAAATCATATCAATTATACGGTAATAAAAATAGTGTTTCTCTGTGCATGTGTGTCAGTATGCTGATAACGTGGAGTTTATGTGGCGACTGGCTCGAGCCTACAGCGACATGTGTGAGACGACAGGCAACAGAGAAGAAAAGAGAAACTACGCAGAACAAGGTGACGACATATCACATGACATTTCGTCGCAGTCCTTACTAGGAAGTGGACTACACTTCTGAACATCATGCACTGCAAATGCTTAGAAAACATCCCCGCTGAGCATCCTAATTTAGGAAGCATTAAACACTCTCTAGGGACATTATGAATTGGATTGCAGCTTATAATGTACTGTAAATGCACTGATCTTTGACCTTTTGACACTTAAGGTCATTATGAAGCCGAGGCAGCGCTGATGAGGAATGGACTGAGTGCAGATTGTCACAAGTGGTATGAAAACAACACACACTTTCTTTAATGGAAGCTTGTTTCTGCCACAGAATAAAAAAATATTAAAAAATGTAATTTATAGTTTATATCTCACTATATCCCGAGTTTACATTCTCACAATTTTGACTATTTTCTCTTAGGTACAAGTTCATATCTAATAATTAAGACTTTTTTTCTCACAATTATAAGTTTATATCTCAAGTTTATAAAATAGTCTTAATTGGGAGATATAAACTCGTAATTGTGAGAAAGTCTGAATTGTGAGATATAAACTTGTAATTAAGAGAAAAAATTGTGAACTGTGAGATATAAAATCATAATCCTGAGGAAAAAAGTCTGAATTGTGAGATATAAACTCGTAATTGTGAGGAAAAAAGCCTAAATTGTGAGATATAAACTCATAACTTTGAGGAAAGTCTAAATTGTGAGATATAAACTTGTAATTGTGAGGAAAAAGTCTGAATTGTGAGATATAAACTCGTAACTTTGAGGAAAGTCTAAATTGTGAGATATAAACTCATAACTTTGAGGAAAGTCTAAATTGTGAGATATAAACTTGTAATTGTGAGGAAAAAGTCTGAATTGTGAGATATAAACTTGTAACTTTGAGGAAAAAGTCTGAATTGTGAGATATATAAACTCGTAATTCTGAGGAAAAGTCTGAATTGTGAGATATAAACTTGTAATTGTGAGGAAAAAGTCTGAATTGTGAGATATATAAACTCGTAATTCTGAGGAAAAGTCTGAATTTTGAGATATATAAATCCGTAATTGTGAGGAAAAAAGTCTGAATTGTGAGATATAAACTCGTAATTCTGAGGGAAAAAAGTCTAAATTGTGAGATATAAATTTGTAATTTTGAGAAAAAAGTCTAAATTGTGAGATATAAAATCGTAATTGTGAGAAAAAAGTCTGAATTGTGAGATATAAAAAACTCGTAATTGTGAGGAAAAGTCTGAATTGTGAGATATAAAATCGTAATTGTGAGAAAAAAAAGTCTAAATTGTGAGAAAAATACTTGGAATTGTGAGATAAAAGTTATTACCTTTTTATACATTTTTTTATTCTGTGGTAAAAAAGCTTCCATACCCATCACCTGTCGTACGAGATTATTTATAAAGTCTGTAGTTCATGATACATAATACATCGGCGTTCTCTGTCAGGTTTGCCGTCCTCGCGCGCTTGTCTTCGCAGTACGAGAGCATTCACGGGAAACTGAAAAGCGGCCACGTTCTGAAGGTGAGCCGGTGATATTCTCCTCCGAGTGTTTCCTTCATTGACTTCAGGCGTGTGTTTAATGACTGTGTTTGTTCCTGGATGTTCTGACAGGAGCATTTGGATCGAGCTTTGGCTCTGCGTGACGATGACCCGACCTGTTTCTACCTGCTCGGCCGCTGGTGTTTAGAGGTCAGTTCCTACTGAAGAAACAATGCAAACAATCTCAGCAATTATTAACATGCCCCTATAGACCTTACGCACCAGAGAAACGTGGGCGCCGTCATCTTTAGAATATTGTCTTTGAACGTCCGGTATTGCAGTCGCTCTGTATATTTCTATGGCATCGCTGTTGAGGAGTAATTAGCTGGTGAAGTGGATTTACTTATTGTAGAGTTAACAAAAGTTATCCTGAGCATTGTAAAGTAGATGTCTTAACAAATGTCGACCGGGAAATTTTTTTACGAGCAGTTCATTCATACCTACGCAAGATCGCTGTCAAATACAGACCGGAAGTCAAAAGACAACGAGCGCAGCACTGAAAAGGGGCGGGGCTACATAAGGTCTATACGCTGATTTCACGCAGCCGCCATTTTGAAATGGATCTGGTGGGAAGAAAACCTGAAGTGTCCTGAATTGATTGTAGAAACGGAGTTTTGATTGAAGAACTGATTGTAAACCGGCAGAAACGAGTCGTCAGTAATTCCAGTCTTATTTCCTGCTTGAACTTATGTAGCTTTGTAACAAATTTGCATAATGCCTGCCTTCGGTCTTTTTTGGCTCCTCAGGAACAACAATGCCCACGTTACTGATTTTACAAACCTCGTTACGAATTTAAATCTTTGATCAAAGCATTTTGACCCACTGTTAGAGAATGTTAACCCCTTTCAGACGACTGTGCCAAACCCTCACGCGATCTGTGTGTCGTAGGTGAGCTCTCTGGGTTGGCTGGAGAGGAAAGCTGCCGCCACACTTTATAAAACTCCTCCTACATCCTCACTGAATGAAGCTTTGGAGAACTTCCTCAAGGTAATGGATTGGTCGCTAGTCTTTGATCGGTATTATGAAATGACATGGATCTGAGATTTACAGCGTCATCAAACATGCTCTGATGTTTCCGATTGTCCGATCTCTAGGCGGAAGAGTTAAATCCTGGATTCTCTAAAACAGTCCGGCTCTATATCGCCAAGGTAACTGAATTGTCTACACAACACATTCTGCAAGACGTGTCGTTCTCTTAAAGGGACAGTTCATCTGAAAATGACAATTGTGTCACAGAGATACTCATGTCATTCCTGCTTAAAAGCTTTGAGAAAGAACTGGATGAACTGCTTTTAAAAACGATTTCTTATTGGAATAACATGTATATATATCCTTTTGTTTTCAGTGTCATAAGGAGCTTGGAAACGTGTCAGAGGCCAGGAATTGGGTCCAGTTATCTCTGAGCACACCAGCAGGAGCAAATGAGGTGAAGTGCATTCGTACTCTCAGGTCCTGTTTACGCCGGGTATTAAGAGCAGATCGCAAGTAGACGAGGGAGACACATGCCTGTTTACACTTGGTGTCTCTTTTGTCCACTTTCAATCACTTCTGTCCTGATTTCTTCGAGGGGAGGGGCTATAGGCTGGTGAATATATGGGCTTTTTCAGATCCATCGACCTAATCTAAAATAAGCTCACGCAATTTACACATGAACACGAAAGGTGAAAACAGAAAAACACACGAAAAGCATCAGCTTTAGTTTCTGCTCTGACATTCACTAGACCAGCCGAACGCTGTGAGTGTGTGTGAGAAATCAGGAATAGTGAAAGAATTGGTTGGTATGTTTTTCATCTTCAAACAAAACAAAGTTTAAACCCCGTCTGGCTAGTTCACTTCTTATGTTTACGCATTAGATGGTCTTAGACGGTTGTTTGAACACATTTGATCACATGAGCGTTTACACTACGAAACCAATTCGGATGTGTTTTCAATACCTCTGGAAGTGATCGAGCTCAAAACGTTTTAGAACCTGTTTACACCTGTATTTAGTGTCGTCCACTCGTGATCCGATCGACCAAAACGCATCTTAATACCAGCTGTAAACAGGGCAACAATAGTTTCTCTAGGATTGACAACATACGACATTTTTTGTCATAGTTTTAATAGTCTCTGATTGATTGTTGTTTCCTCAGGATTCTGACAGCGCCGCTCTACAGGAGGAGCTGAAGGCTTTGATTGACAGCTCTGCTGACCTATCTAAAAGCAGTATCGATCATTAGGGTGGGGTCTAATGAAAACTGTGTTCTAATTATTATTTTTTTTTTTTTTTACATTTCACCAAAAATGTGCTCTATTTTATTTATTTAATGTCTACAATGGATGTGCGTTATTAAACTGGATAATTTCCCTCCAGTAATCTGAACCCCTCCCCCCTCAATATTATATATAAAAATTATTTACTATTTTTCACAAATCTCCTTCCTACATGAAACACTTGCATTTCATTCCTTTAAAAAAAGATGAAGGTTACTCATATCATTCCTTGTTTTTTTTTATATTTAACCCGTGAAATATAAGTTATTTAATCGATTATATGTTTGATTTCATTTTGAAATGAAGTAAATTCCTGAAATATGACAATAAAATTCCACAATTGTCTCGCAGTATTTTGCTGTTTTTCTCCCTCATCTATTTTAATGGTTCAATCCTCTTTTGGCATATACATTCAAACAAACACACTTATTAGTTTAACAGATAAAACGCTTTATGAGTAGTTTTATGTACAAGAAAAAGATTCAGTCCAGACAAAACGCACAAATATAACAAAAGCTGTAAATAACGAATAAAGAGTTGACGTCACACTAATTACACCAGCTCAAATCCCTCAGATCCATCAATCTGCACCTATGTAAATAAACCATGAATTTCACTCTCACGGGTTCGTTCTTTTTCCAAAGTATAATTCCAGACTAAACACATTTCAACCATTTTAAAGGAGTCTTTTCTCCTGCTGATGGTCTCGTATCACGGCAGTGCAGGTAAGCGGGTTTATCTCTGATCTAAGCTATTGTCAGTCTTTGGCATCTCCCACTCCATCAGCATTAATGGCAAACATGGCCTCCGACTCGGGCAAACACGGCGAGTCGTAGATCTTACATATCCTCGTCTCACCTCGACCCTTCCGCAGGTATAATCTACACGACAGACGGACAGTATTAATCTATAGAGCAAGTGAGCATCAATCGACAGACACCATCATCCACTGCTAAGTTTTACCGAGTAGTCGATGCGTGTGCCAGAATGTTTCCTCCGATCGGCTTCTTGGGATCTGCAGAAAACATGGCCGCTCCATCCACCTGTGCTACCACCTGGTTAGTGATGACAACGGCCACGCCAAACTACACACAGGACAACACACACATATCCATGAGCTCACGCCATACACAGACGCTAATGAAGGACTAGCTGTGCCTCTTAAAAAAAATTAAATCATTCATTTTTAAAAAATGCAAATTGATAAAACACTGTTTAAATAAGTTTTACATGTAAGTTTGAACAGTTTAAAAAGTTTAAGCATAGTTAAATGTAAATAAATAAAACATGTTTAAATGTTTTTAATGCAACATTTAAAATGCATTGCAAAAATTGCTTTTCAATATCCATTTGAAAAGTAAAAAAGCAGCCAATGAATGCAGCACACAACCTAAAATCTGTTTAATATTATGTGCAAGTGTGTGTGTATATATATATATATATATATTATTTTTTTATGGTATTAAGAATATTATTTTTGTAAAGATTATAGTTAACTAAAATTATAAACATTAAATACAAGTTTTTGTTAACAAAAAAATATTTGTCATTCTTAATTTTGTCATTTTAAAATTAAATCTAGTTGCCACAGTAACATTCCCCAACATTTCTTTTTTTAACTTCATGTATGAAAATAAACCAACTGAAATAAAAACTATAGATATAGAACTATTTAAAAAAAGGGTAACTGTACTTAAAGCCTATATAATGCATTATAAAAGTATATTTAATGTATTATGCCTAGTAATTCACCTTTATATAATTCATTATATGTTCTCATGAACACTAACAACGGTTATAATATTTATTGATTCACGGTTACAACTTTAGAAAGTATAATGCATTAAAACACATGACAAACCAATTTCAGATGTAATAAGCAATCTGCAAATATTATAAATGCATTTTTACTTTGCTGACAATTATTTAACGAGAGATTTAATGCATTATAATGTACATTATGAATACCATTATAATGAATTATACATAGTCTTAGTGTGTTACTAAAAATTTAAATTACTAACATTAACTAAATAATACTAAATATTAAATACATTAAATAATACTACTAGAGTAATACTAAAACACACTTGGCACATCTTGTGGATTATATGTAAACACTACAGGGTATTACCAAATTGTAAAAAAAAAAAAAAAAATAAAATGAAGGTTTATAAGGTAAACCATTATAAAAGGTTTACATTATTATAAAAGCGGTTAAAAAAATTAAATAAAATATGACGACAAAAATCCTCGGCTTTACCTCATCGGCGAGACGGAGCAGCATGCGCAGAAAGCGTCCCAGATGCCCCTGGCGGGCGGACAGCTCTCCTCGTCCAGAGTAATCTGTCCTGTAAAGTGCCGTCGCGCTGTCTACGATCAGCAGAGCGTATCTGAAGAGAGATGGAGAATATTTCAGCGCGGCGAGCGAACGGAAGCAGCCTGGAGTCGGTTTTTGGCTGGATGTGTGTGTTACCTGGACTCCGTCATCATAGCGGAGGCCTGATACAGCAGCTGCGTCTGATGGTCTGTGTTAAAGGCCCTGGCGTACGCCACATTATCCAGCACGTCACTGCCCACCAGCCCGTACCTGACAGAACCAAACACACACTTCAATGTTTTGCACATATTAGATTTAGGAGTGTTTGGAAAGCGCCTCTGACCTCTCTGCTACAGCCAGCAGTCTCTCGGGACGAAAGGTTCCTTCAGTGTCGATGTACATGGCTTTTCCTTCCCCACCACCCTGATCTATGGGCAGCTGAGATGCAAAGTTCATGTTTTAATAAAGATAAAGTTACTGTTTACCAGATAAACATGGTTATTGAGTTAAACGGGTTAAAATACTGGACATAACTGATGTGATTTTATCACAGAAATCTTGTTAACATATACATTTTCACAGACAGGGCTTAAGCTAGTCTCAGACTAAAACGCATGTTTGAGTTGCTTTAACTGAAAGCAACTTTTACTGGCATATAACATCAGTGCTAATTGTTTTTTCTAAGGCACGTTTATAAAAGCTACTTAAAGGGAGGTCTATAATGGAGGTCTATGGTCACCACCTCAAAGAGCATGCACAGAGAAGTCCAAATTAAACATGATTTAATGACGCGTAAATGTAAGTACACATTGATGGCCTAAGACAGAGAAAACGAGCAGTATTTATATCACTTTACCTCTTGTAACCACAGCCACGTCCAAGTGATCTGAGGGCGCGGGCGCTTTGTGGCTGTGGTAACGAGTTAAAACGAAATAATTTCTGTTCGTTTTCTAACACAAACCACTTGTTTCGAGTCTTAAGCCATCAATGTGTACTTACATTTACGAGTCATTAAATCATGTTTAATTTGGACTTCTCTGTGCATGCTCTTTAAGGTGGTGACCATAGACCTCCATTATATGACTGATAGACATGAACGGTTTGACCTAAAAATATCAAAATTGAGAAAATACTGCGGAAACAAAGACACCTACATCTTGGATGCCCTTGAGGTAAGCTAAAACTTACCAAAAACGTATTTCTGTGTATGTATAACTGAGGCCTAATCCTGGCTTATAGAAGCCCTGTCTGTAAAAACAGGCCTATAATTTATTATTTTAAAAGATTAATTTTTAGCATCATTATTCAATCACATGATCATTCAAAAATCAATCTAATATGCTGATTCAAAGCTCAAAAATGTGTTTATTATCTATACATTTTTTTAAAACAGTTGTGCTGCTTCATATATTTGTGAAAACTCACACATTTTCAGAATTCATAGATTAATAGAAATCACAAAAGAACCTTTTGTAACATCAAAAATGTCTTTCCCGTCACTTTTGATCAATTTATAGCATCCTTGGTGTGAAAAAGTGTGTGTTACCTCACCTGGCATGTGACGGCCAGTGTGTGACACAGCTGCGTCTTTCCAGTGCGAAACTCACCAAACATCTCAGTGATGGATCCCGTCTCAAATCCGCCTGCACAACACAGACAGAGAAAGATTCGATCAGGTGATTCAGAATAACGTGTATTATAATCCGACTGTGTCAGTGTCTCACCCTGCAGGAGTTTATCAAGTTCTTTAGATCCTGTGGAGATCTGGATGATTTCCGCTCTGCGCTGGTGGAACTCCGTCGCTGTGGTGAATCCCATAGGAACCATCTTAGCAGCCTCTGTCTGTTGGTTACAGAGTTAGAGGTTTGTACACATCACTAAAATACAGAATGACAGATAGCAATGGCCGTGTTTCCACTGTCAGGCCAAAAGCGTTCATGCTAGTGTGTGTCAGGGCCAGTCGTGTTTCCACAGTCACTTCTGGGGCTTGAGCTGGCCTTTTCGGGGTTTCCTCAAGCCCCTTTTCCACCAAAGCATTTTGAGAGCCGGTTCGGAGCCAGTGCCTGCGCACGAACCAGTTCTTTGTGTTTCGACAGCCAAAGAACCGGTTCTCGGCCAGGAGAACTGGTTCCAAAGCGACACCAACTCTTTGCTGGACTAGAACCGTTCTTTTACCACGTCATGCTTACGTCGGGGGCTGGGACGGGTTTAGATGTGCTCTAAACATCTTTTCTGACCATAATAAAGGATCGCAAAGCCAAGAGAAACATTTGCAGAAACACGATGGAGTCCGCCTTTGTAATTGTTGTGCTTGAAGTTAACGCAAGCGTTTCTATTTTTGTAATTTTTTTATTGAAGACATTATAAGCAAAGAAGAAAAGTCACAATATAGAACAAATAAATGGAAAGAAAAAAAGTCACAATTACAGGGGTATGTATATAACTTATCAGAAAAAATTACAAATCAAACGAAAAGATTAAAAGACTTACATATTTCAATTGTTTTAAAGCTTTCTTGGAGTTAGAGATAATCTGAAAGTAATGTTGTATTTGCAAGTTTTTAGCTAAGACGTATGGCGACGTACACTGTGATGTAACGACGTCGTTCCCTGGCCGCTCTAGTCAGTGGAAAAACTAATAGGTTCTGAAGCGGTTCGCAAGTTGAACCAACTCTGAACCAGCACCAGTTCCGAACCAGTTCTTTTTTTGGTGGAAAAGGGGTATCAGAGGGCCAGGGGTTTTTGGCCCACCAAATATCTTGGTATAAATCGGGCCAAATGGAGCAAGAGGATTGGTCGTGAACAAAGGCGGAGTTTACCCGAGTCAGGAGACGGTCAACACAGTGTTATCGTACCAGGCTACGAGCTGACTTCAACATTTAAGACATTTTACAATCTTTGGTCTGGGACAGCTCAAAATCACACAATGTGTACCTGGCATAAGACAATGTATGATTGTATTCGTGGATTCATTTGGTTTCATGTTTCATCTGTCTCTTCCCTGTACCTTTGTTGATCCTGGACTAACGCACCCACATACATTATAAGATCTGTCCCAATTTACACAATCATGCCCGATTCTATGACATGTTGTAGTAAATATATGAAGAGTTCAGATGCAAAAGCCTCTAAATGCCATTTGAAATTTTCTTCTAAAATGACCATTTTTATCAAGCTTGTATATTTAAGTTCAGTAATTTCACTTAAATAACAATTAATAGGCAATCTTCATTGCCATTTAAGTGAAATTACTGAACTTAAATATACAAGCTTCATAAAAATGATCATTTTAGAAGAAAATTTCAAATGGCACTTAGAGGCTTTTGCATCTGAACTCCTCATATATAATACTGCCACAGTTTTAATTGTGTAGCAGAGGGGCTGTCATACTCAGATTTTGAATAACAAAATAACCTTATAAAATTCATACAATATATGGTTAAGCACATAGTGTATGATTATGTTGTGTATATATGCATAGTGTATAGTCACATCATTTGGGATGCAACTATAAATGACATATATTTTGGTTAACTCATATCTATTTTCTGTCCGCAAGCTCCTTCAGTTGCTTCGGCTAAAAGGATAACAGTATCATAACAAACGGGAGAGATCGCTTAAATCTCCTCAGATCACATCATTTTGCAGAAAACTTATAGAAATGCTCATTCTATAATAAATATATGTTATGTAAACATGATATTTTATTAAAAAAATGTATCTTAATGTGTAAGCCTTTGGACTTAGAAGCCTTAAATGAAGCGGTTTTGTGCATTCCTGTGACCACAAATAAATGGAAGCAGGCGCTACTGAACAAGTATGTGTTTGGTGTTAATTTTGTCTTTTTATACAGTTTTCAGTCAGCTAGCCTCATGCTGATAAAATGGTGGGGTTGTGTGACATCGTTCTATGAAGACGCGTTAAGGATGACGCTGATTTTGGCTTCGTGGCTCGAGGAATGAGACTATTTGTCCACGTCTGGCTCGCACTGTCCCGGCAGCAGAAAAAACGCTAATGGTGACCAAGGTCTCACCAGGATCTTGTCGGCTTTGGCTTCGCTGATTCCTTTGATCTGCAGCAGCTCTTTCTTGGGCGCGTACGCAACGGCCTCCACGGTGTGAAAACCACCATCTTCCAGCTTCTTAATGTCACTGCTGCTAATGCCACACTGCTGCAGAGAGATTTACAACAACATAATCAATAAACATTTCAACTTCAAACCGTGTTTGTGTTTATATCTGCCACGGCAGTCGTACCTCCAGACGGGAAACCGGTTGTGGCCCAAAACTTTCCTCTTCCTCGACCTCGCCCTCCACCCGGGATGCGTTCATCATAGCCATATTTACTGCTCCAAAACACATTACACATGCATATTATTATAAACCACTTGTGATGCTTGTAGATTAAGACTTCCTAAATTAATAACACACATTATCATTTTAAGAAATTGAGTGAAAAGCTGTACATATACATTTAAACCAAACACTTACATAATTGTAAACGAATGCATTTATTAACATCAAATCAAGGTTCAAACATAACTTTACCAATGTTTTAATTACTTTTCCAGGCGCTTGTGAGTTGTGACAACTAAATAACTTAAATAAACGACAATATTATACATTTTTGGACATGTATCGAGCTATTATTTGAAACACCTACATATATTAATAAGGTAACAACACATACAAATACGTACAGTGATGGTATTAGATGGTAATATCACAGCACATTGATATTTAACATAGTAGCATCCAAGGTAACGTAACGTTGCCTCTGATATACTATTAAAAGTAATTTACCATGGTATTACAATCGGACACAGCAACGGTATCAAATAATAAAAAGCACAACGCGCAAATTAACTAAACTAATGCAACGATAATCGATTATTTGTCCGTTAAACATAGTAAACTATATTTCCACACAGATATTCATTTAATCAGTCCGAGTCTGATGTTTAAAAAAAACCCACAGAACACACACACACACAACCTATTGCGCTCTCATCGACATTAAAGATCGACATAATCATCTTCTCACACAATAGTTCATATAAATGTATCAGAGTAATCTTGTAGATGTGATTTTTTCATTATTTAAATCTTTAACATCGTTTTTGTTTTTGTCACTCACCCGTTGTTTCTGTTGCAGCAGCTCTGTGCTCAATCTGAATTTTCCCGCGTGCCGCCGTCAAGCCACGTCACCGACGTCATGACGCCATCACGTCAACGATGTTTCATAACATCACAATATTTTTTTCTTTCTTTTTTTTTGCAAACCGTTTTGTGAGGGCATTATAGACATCGTTATTCGAAATGTCCCCCTGAAATGTTTTGTTTAACATCAATTAATACTAACAGGTTTGAATTTCGGGATACCAATATCATATATTACTTTATAATTAAACTACTGTGCCTGATATAGTTTCGTGATAAACGTCTGCGCAAATGAAATAAAAACTCTGGGTTCGTGGTGTTATTTTTTTCAGGGTTTATGTTTCTGATCGTCAGTAAAGCATGTTAGCGCAAATACAGGAAAAAACAATCAATAGCTTATGTGTGAAAGACTGAAAATATAACAGCCTATGGTCTGCATTTCTACATTTATAGCAGATACTTTTATCCAAAGCCATTAACAAGAGTAACAAAGCAATTCATCAGGGAGCCAACAATATGCCAGGTCTGATTAAAAATCATAAAAATCACAAATGTCCTACTACTATTTTAGTACAGTAACTTGCACCAGAAAATAAACATGCAAAAGATAATATACAGTGTAAATAAGTACATCACTAGCATTGCATTATAAAGAAAACCTGCAACTTTTCTCTCTAAGGAAATGTTTAAGTGCAGTCATGAAAAAGAATCATACTACAGGAGATGATTATTATATTATAATTCAGCAGGGTTGTGCCCCATTCAGAACTAAATTGGGAACGAACGTCTATAAAGAATTGAAGTGGCAAACAGGATGCAATAAAGCGAATATCTCTTCCTGTGTGCCGTCAGCAATTCAATTCAAACGCTTAAAAAATTCATAAATCAGAAATAGCTACATATGTTGCAGAAGAAATTTGCATTGAATTCACTATAATACTGCAAATGAATGTAAGGTATCTATAGACAGATATGACATCTCAAATGCACAGATACAGAGGAGACATTCAGACGGCCTTTTTGTTGGGTGTTGGTATTTCGTTATCGTACGGGTTTTCAGTCTGGGTCTCTTCAGTCATATCGCTTGTCATATCTTCTGAAGGCACAGAGTCTCCAAAGAGGCTGCTCGTTTTCATGTAATATATGAACAAGAAGAATCCTATAAAAACACAAGCATTTTATACAAGATGAGACATTCTCTTTATACATATTAGACATTCTCTGCTGTGCATCAAGCGCAGAGGAAGAGCAGAAATTCAGATATGGTAATAGACGGTTGGTTTCCGACATGCCCTGTTAGTGGTAGACCAATCATAACAGACTACTGGGCCATCTGACCAATCAGAGAAGTGTATTCTCGCGGAGAGGAGGGGCTTAGAGAGACCGAATCCTTTAACAAACCGTTTTCAAACTCTGAGAAATATTTGCAATATATGGATTTAGATTTTCAGCAGAAAAGCCCTCACCTTGGAAGGAGTTTAGTATGGTGAATATGTAGTACGAGGGCAGAGCCAGACTTCCGAAGCTGAAGAAAGTGAAGCTCCAGGTGAGTCCCAGCAGACAGCAGAGGCCAAGGATGGTGGTGATGTCAAAGGAGGCGGTTCCTGAGCGCTTCACCGCTGCAGCTTTGTTAAACTTCCTCACCTTCAGCATGGAGAGCCATCGCAGCACCACGATGCTGGTGCAACAGGTGAAGATGAAGACGAAGCAGTAAAAGCCGATGTTCACGGCGTAGTGGACAGTGCTGTCTAAAATCCAGCACCTGCGGGGAAAATAGTGCAGATGGTTAAAGTTGACAAATATGTTTATTATTGCTCATAAGTTAATCATGAAAAATGTAATTTGATTCCTGTCCTGACCATTATTTTGCACACCCACAAAGTTTATTTGATTGACTAAATTTAATCCAAATCTAAATCTTAATTTATAACTTGATAGAAAGTAAATATTTGATCACTTTTTAAAGTACACCAGTTTAACTGCTCATTAACACAAATATCTAATCAGCCAATCCCATGGCAGGAACTCGATGCATTTAGGCATGTAGACATGATCAAAACGATCTGCTGAAGTTCAAGCTGAGCATCAGAATGAGGAAGAAAGGTGATTTAAGTGAGTTTAAACGTGGCATGGGCTGGTTTGACTATTTCAGAAACTGCTGATCTACTGGGATTTTCACACACAACCATCTCTAAAGTTAACAGAAAATGATCCGAAAAAGAGGAAATATCCAGTGAGCGGCAGTTCTGAGGGAGAAAATGTCTTGTTGAGGTCAGAGGTTAGTGGAGAATGACCAGACTGGTTGATAGAAAGTAGGGCTGTCAAACGATTAATCGCGATTAATCGCATCTAAAATAAAAGTTTGTGTTTACATAATATATGTGGGTGCACTGTGTATAATTATTTTGTATATATAAAAACACACACATGCTTGTATATATTTTAAGAAATATTTTCATGTATATACAGATTTATATATAATTTATATTTATATATATATAAATATTTTATATATAAATAATATATTTTTTCTTAAAAATTCATGCATGTGTGTGTATTTATATATATACAAAATAATTATACACAGTGCACCCACATATATTATGTAAACACAAACTTTTATTTTAGATGCGATTAATCGCGATTAATCGTTTGACAGCAATAATAGAAAGGCAACAGTAACTCAAATAACCACTCGTTACAACCAAGGTGTGGAAGAGCATCTCTGAACACACAACACGTCAAACCTTGACACAGAAGAAACACACTGGTGAGCATTTTTTTTAACAGATTAATTTCTTTTGAGCATTTCTTTTTTTAACAGATGTTAAAGGTTCTTCAGGGAATCATCAATGCCAATCAAGTACATGAGAGTGTAGGTTTTCATATATATCATTATGCAGTGTGGCTGCCATTATATTTTAAGAATAGTGTTTAATCATATTTTTGGGTCTACTCACATGGTTACATTGCTTGTGTCCGTCTGTATGGTCTGTTCACCATATTTGCCAAAGATGAAAATGATACTGACAATAAAAGCAGGAGGAACTGGAACAAATAGTTGACAATGCAATTGTGGTATGAGAATCAATCGTCTGAATAGAGGATTAGATCAGACTTCAGATCTAGATCAGATTAAGTATTTTATCTGTACATATGACATGAATTCTATGTGGATTTTATATTTTATATAAGTTTATGGGAATGTTGCAGGTCAAAATTGTGCATCTGATCATAGGCCACAGACAGGTGAAACCTGAAAATTTACAGTACTGTGCAAAAGCCGATTTATTTCAGTACTTAAGTAATATATCATATAGACTCATTGCATGGAAAGTGAGATATTTATATATGAAAAGATATATAGATATAAAACCCTTTCAGTAAATTCTAATTTTGAATTTGAGGTTTTCTTAAGCTGTAAGCCATAATTATCAAAATCATAACAAATAAAGGCTTGAAATATTTCACTTTGCATTTGTTTTACTTTTTAAGTTGAATTACTGAAATAAATGAACTTTAAAGTGAACTTGTAAAGGTTTTTGAACTCACCCCACCCCGCCACAGAGAGCTTGAGGATGTAATGTTTGATGACGATTGAGTGTCTGGCCATTTGCAGGCACAGGTGTAAAGCCTCCACCGCAAACCAGGAGAAACTGGCTAACAGGCTAAAGTGCATGAAGCCAGCTATGACCCTGCAGGCGCCGGGGCTTTTCGCACGTGCAATGTATTCATTAGACAGGAAGGCCAGGTTGAGCAGAAACAGCGCCAAAAAGAGATTCATCAGCACATGGGCTGAATTAGTGGCCTTCGCTTTCCTGAAATTTAAAATACACAAACGAAATTAGTATTTTGGATCTGTGCTTTGTGAACTAAAAATGTTTCAGGGTGATTTGGATTAACTTTGATAATACATTTACAATTTACGTCTTTGATCCTGGTTTTAATTTAACAGTTGACATACTTCTGCTTTAACCCTTAATTTGTGAAACCCACCATATTCTGAGTTTAGTACAAGTCAAGCTCAAATCACAGCACTTGTGGCTTATTGTTGATCAAAATGGATTCATTCATTTCCCACTCTTTTTTTTTAAAGTTACAAATCTGTGTTACAGTGAGTTACTTTCAATGGAAGTGAATCGGGCTAATCTGTAAATGTTAAAATGCTCAATGTTAACATGATGTTAGTGTAAACACAATTGCTTATTAATATTTTCTTTGTAAAGTTATATGCAAGTTTATGGCTTCATTGCCATGATGATGCGACACCTAAAACATTCACTTTCACCCCATTCACTTGAATGAATCCAAGGTCAAAAAACACTTTAATTTCCTTGTAATGTACATTTCAGCATCACGTTTTCTCACAGAGCTTGAATTGGTTTGATAAAGGATTCAGTCTCTCTAAACTCAGAGCCTGCTCTGCTATATTACACTTTACATGAAAGGTAATACCTACAAATCATAATAGGTGCACTTTCAACAAATTTAGAGGATTTTTTTGTACGATTATTTTGTTATCAAAATTACGCCACAAATGCTGTCGATTAATGAGATCTCACATGTGTGAACAGTGTTACAGATACTCATGTCTCACCTTAAGAGGAAGTGAATAAAAAATCCGACTCCCAGGAAAAACATGGAGAGGCCGCAGCCGATGTACGTGATGTAGGTGAGAGCGACAAGGTCAGCTTCGGGAATGGGTACTGGATGAACCTGTGTATTAAAACATCGTTCAGTTACAGTACACAGGTCTGTCTGAACGTTTGCAATATTGAGATATCAGTAACCACAGAATGTAGTGAAATACGCAAACATAAATCTATCTAAATGGGGCGGTAGAGAACTTATAATGTGAGTCAAATTTCACAGAAAACAGAGAACATACCATAAGCACAGCGAAGAAAGTCAAGTGGTTGCAGTTACATGTTATATCCTTTCCATTAGGAACAGTAGTACACCCTTCAGTTGTCCAGTTTGGCTTATTTCCTGGTGAAAAGGAGGGACTGGTTAGTTTTGAGTTGATTTAGAGAGAGTTAATGAATGTTAATTGACATCATGGCTGATTTATTATTAGAAATCAACATTCACACATCACAGCATGGCTTGAAACATTCAGACTCTTAACTAGTTCTCTATATTTTTTAAAGAATTTATTTAGTAGGATTTACAATTTTCAATTGTATAGTAAAATTCCATCAAATTGAATTAAATAATGCTTATATATTATTCATATTATAAATTAAGAATTTTAAAAAGAGTAAAAATGTTTAATAAAACATTTTGTGGAAATCTTAATGGACCATAGTTTATGTGATTCATATTCATACATTTGAATATATATATTTTTTAATTTATGAATACGAATCTACTAATATAGTTTTACAAAATTTACTAATTTAAAATTCTTAATACACACACACACATATATATATATACACACATTTCGATACAGTATATCAATAAGAATATATTCTTGATATACTGTATGGATAATTTATCACATCCATATTCCGTTTAATTAAAATTATTTAAATATATAAAAACACAAAGCATTACAGACCGCTTCCATCCCATGAGTTACAGGCAGGAGTTCCAATCATGTTCTGCAGAGAAATAAATAAGAAATTTAGAAAGTAAGATATAGACTAATTTAGAATATTAGAAATTTTTTATTTTTTTTCCATGCATCATACATTACCTCTTTATTGCTAAAGGCCAAACTGATGTTTTCAGTCAGATTTGATATTCGTGTCCCCATTTCGATTGCAAAAACTTGATTCCCCAAAACCGTACTGTTGTTTTCATCCTTTAATAAAAATGAAATGGGATTGTTTTTGTTTTGTTTCTATATAAAAACATTAGGCTTCTATATAAAAACATTAATTTCTATTAATGAATAGATTTAATAAGATAAATGTCAGAAGTGAAACAGACATTTAAATGTTCAGGATACTCTTTTATTAATCCAACACACATTTTATGAACACATTATTATTGATCTGTTTGCAAGAAATATAATTTGATCAAAATCACTCATTTAAAAGAATGCCTTGTGTTATGATGCATGAGTTAAAATCATTTAAGCGCAGTGTAAAACTTGACAAAGCCTAGTCTCCAGGTGTAGCATGATAGAATCGCTGAAAGTGCACTATAAACCTTTATCTTTTGTAATATAAACATAACTATCTATTTAAGCATAAACTCTCTCAGCCTTTTGTAGTTAAGCATCAATGCTTGTGTATTACCTGTGAGAACGGCATGAAACAGGCCTAAGCTTACATTTTCCTGTATACAGGAATTGAAAAATCTAATTTTTTATACCTTTGACATGTTGGGAAATCTGAACACACCCAGAAAAGCATATCCTGCACTTTTGTTGAATGCTTGTTTTGTGGCTTCCTCTGGAATAGTGAGAGCGTTGGGATAATCTTTCAATACGGAAAAATCATCTATAACCTGTAAACACAAGGTGATTTCAGGTACACTTTATGTTCCAAAGAGAGAAACATTGTTTATGCAGAGCTAAAAAAGATGTGTATGTTTGTCATCTTTACACTTACTCTGATGCCTGTTTCTGCAGAGTAGATGAAAGCGGACTTCTTGATATCAGACACATTTTGAATTTTCTTTAAAACCCCTTTAACTTCACCCAAGGAAATAGATGCTGTGGTCATGTTCTCCATGAGAGCCAGCAGATTGGGGAGATAGTTCATGGCCTCACTGAACAAAAGACAAAATGATGTGTTTTTGACATGACAATATCTCTGATGTAAGAGAAAACGGCACAATTGATACAATGGTGCAACCATTGAAAATGGTACAATTGACAAACATTGAGACGCTACAGAGGGTTAGATGGGATAAATCCCCTGTGACAACTAGCCCCGGTCTCCCTGGATAGAAATGGTTATCATGGAATGAAAAACAAAAAAAAGATTTTTAAAAAATCTCATGTATATCCCTTAATTGCAATACAGCAAGTTATTATGGAAACCTTCTGAATAATGGTATTTAAAAGATAAACTGATAATAAACATTATGTCTAAAAAATACAGAGTAGACTTAAATCCTGTTTGTTTAATAAAAGTACTTACACAGCTTTTGCAGCATCTGTCTCTCCTTTATGAGTATTATTGAATATATTTGAGATTGCTACATCTTTGATTTCTTCCACCTTTTGAAAAGGACTTCCGCATTTAATACAATTTGCACTTCCACTACTGATCTTAATGGTGTTCATTTTACTTTCATCGCCTGCATTATCATCTGTGTAAAAACATAAAAATGAAATCAAAACAAATGGGGATGGAACGATTAAAAGCAATGCATTGTGGTTAAACGGCACTTTTAGTGTGTTCAAAAACGTATTTGAGCAGAAACGTCTGATTTATGGAATTTAGGCATATTGAAATACTCTCTTACCCCTACAGCTGGAATCATATTTTGCAATCTCACACGTGTTTGTGGGATTCAGGCAGGTCATTCTACAATCTTACATACACAACACACAGAATTATACAGAAGCTGATGACAAATACAGATCATATTTAGACTGTTTGGATAATACTTACTTGTATCTGTAAAGTTTTTTGGAAGGGTCCAATTTAAACCTTTAATAAAGAGAACAAAAATAAGCTCTTAACAGAAACCTGAACTGCAAAAGACCAACAACACGCCTAAAATGAACGAGTGTCAAGAAAACTTCCAAGCAACACAACAAAGATCACAAACTTCAAAACTGAACGGTTTGTAATGATCCAAGAGATAATCAGTATGTGGCGTTTGGCCTCATTTACGTGTTGTTGGGGAGGTTACTTTTAAAAGTAATGCTTTACAATAATGAGTTAACTCTTTAAAAAAACGAATAAATACCAAGTGTTAGCAGTAATGAGATTTTGAGAGTAATTGTGAACGGATAAACCCAAATTTTGACTACCTTTTGATACTGTAGGTTTTTTATTTTGCAAGTTGTTCTGTGTGAAAATATTTTGTCAAGTGATTTAACTTCAACTAATTCTGTAATCAGTGAATAGATTATCATGTAAAATATGTCTTCCACCTATACACACAACATTTTTAAGGCTTTTTTGAAGATTTCGACATTTCAATTAACAATAAAATTCCATCACATTGAATTGAATAATCCTTACGTATTTGAATTGAACAATTGATTAAGGATAGTTCACTTTCATTTAATATAAATCTTTTAAACCATTTTTATTAAAAATGTCAATATAAGCAATATGAAAGATTAATCATTCACCTTCTGGAATCCAGTTTGTCCAAGTGCCATTTCTGCAGGCCCCTTCTATTATACATTGATCTAATGTAATCGATCTGCTTATGTTGAGTATGTATGTTGAGTGTTTAGAGTCTTTAAATAAAGACAAACCAAAATCTGCAAAACAAAAGGTTACAAACCAAGGTTACTCTGGGCTCAAACTTTATTATTATTTTTTTCCTAAAGAACATTTAGGATTTCATTATGGATAGTGGCGCTAAACAAGACAGGAAAGGCTACTTTCAGACCCACCGCTGCTGCTTGTAGATGGTGAGGTTGTATTTTCTTGAAATGAAAAAACAGTCATTTTGTGTTTCATCCCAGCTGAAAAAAATAAAAGCAACAACATGGCCTTAAAAAATAATCTATTGCATGATCTTGATCTTATTTTAAAAGGTCCATGATTTGTTTACTTTTTAACCTCGTATATTTTAATACAAATATCATAACTCAGTCTTTAGCGAAACGTCAGACTTCTCTAAAGTTATAGTTATATTAGGGCTGGGCAACGATTAATCGCATTAATCGCTTCCAAAATTAAAGTTTGTGTTTATGTAATATATGTAGTGTGTATAATTATTTTGTATATATAAATACACACATGCATGTATATATTTAAGAAATATTTGCATGTATACACTTTATATATACTTTATATATATTTATACATAAGAAAAATGTGTTCTTAATATATCAAATATTCATATTTATACATAATATTAATTATGTATAAAATATATATAAAGTGTATACATGCAAATATTTCTTAAATATATACATGCATGTGTGTGTATTTATAAAAATAATTATATACACTACGCACACATTTATCATCTAAACACAAACTTTTATTTTAAATGTGATTAATCGCAATTAATCGTTGCCCAGCCCTAATATATATATATATATATATATATATATATATTGTAGGTACTTCTGTTGAATAATTATGAATGAATGTATGAAGCCTTTGACTTCCCATCCTCCAACACTCTTAAAAGTAAATATTCAAGCGCTTGGATATTAGTTTTAATGAATGAATTTCGTTTTATATAGAACTCTATTTTTAGGGTGAACATGTTGTATTTTTCAATAATCCACTACACTCACAATGTACATCACAATACGGAAGAAAAGGTTTGTTAATTTCATTGCAACTTTAATATTATTCCTGTCCAGTATCGACCGCTGCAACTTTATCATGTTGAATTAATGACATTGAGATTTAAAAAATGGCTCTAGACATATTATACACCGTTAACGACACAGAATATTATGATTTTCTTTTTCTTTGTTTTTGAGATTGACATTATTTAAAAAAGGAATGTTTAAGCATGCAAGTCTCTCCTCACCTGAGAATCGAGAATCATTACAGGTCGAGGAATAACCTATTTAAAGAACAGATGATAAACAATAGCAACCAAAAGTAACATTTACATTTAGTACTTTACATTCCCATTTGAATCACCTTTTTCCATGAAACCCATTAAACCATCTGTACCGAGTATGACGATGCCATCCAAATTCTTTCCATTGCCTGAATTGGACCATTTTATGGCATTAACTCCAGCACAAACAGGTTTGTTAGGGTTTTTTCCACAGGCTGTTTCCACAGCCTTAGTCTGCTTTGCAGATATGCAGAAGAGGCCAGGAGATATAAGCAGGAGACCCCAGATGTTCCACTTCATGCCTGACAGGATCTCCAGGATCCTCAAAAACATCTGATGAGCTGGAAAAAGAAAAGTGTAAAACATCTAATCTTGTTGTTTTTCTTATTGTTGCTTATAAACAAGAACAAATAGAACAAGAGTTATCTAAAATCCCATTCTTTGTCTACTCCCTGAAAGGATTATTGTAATTTATTTATTTATTTTAACGTTTTTGCACTGCTGATGTCCAATAAGATTAAAGACCAGAATTTTTTTTACCCAGAAAAAGAACTGTCCTAAACATAATCCAACATCACATTCTCCAATACAGTGTTATGTAATATTAAGTGAAATGCCATACACCAAGGATAAATCAACACATTAACTCCCAATTCCACCGCAGTGAGGGACATGTACATTTAGCAAATACTTTTATTTTACTTATAGCAAAAACGTCAAAAGTAAACCAGCGCAGAACAAAATGTAAAATCCATTACTGAATTGCATTGTGTTATTTTACTTTATTTCCTGTTGTAATAACTGAAACAAACGTCTTACCTGGTGAAGAGACGTTGAGTCTTTCCAAATACTTGTGTCATTTCATCAGATACAGCATATATACATTTTGCATGTAGCATTTCCTCCCTCCCGGTGTGGTTTTCTGTATTTGTTAACCACATCTCTTCATGCAAACTAGCTAACGGAGAACATCGGGACGAGACACGGCCACTCCTGAACAGCCAGCTTTATTGTTAGATGATAAGAGTTTCGGCAGGCTTTTCAGGGTTAATGTTGGATTCCAGGGTTAACTGGACAAAGACGCACAAGAGAATAGATATTACTATATGAACATAAGCATCAACAAATATTACAAATAAGTTGATAAAACATCTGACAGTGAAATATAAATACAAAAATGTTCAATAGACACAAGTCAATGTAGTAGTTGCATATGAATGATTATGTAAAATAACAGTGGTTTGACATCTTGCCATATTTTTTGACAATTTTGTGTTTAGTTTTTACATTATTGTTTGTACTTGATGCTTTTTTTTATAAATTGATGCGTCATTTTGACTCAAAATGTAAATCTCACTGACATCCCATCAGGCCCTTTATTGTAACTCAAAAAAGATCAGTACAACTGATTTCCACAAATAACAGAGATAAAATCGCAGTCTTCAAAACACAAACATTTCCCTGATCCCTAACAATGAATTGGTTAATAGAAACCCTTGTTTATTTCAAGCTCATAGTAAATGGAACTTCATCTGATTAACAAATGAGGTGTTCTGCCACAGCCGAACAAATGCAACCTTGTCCGTTTACGGGACATTTCAAAAGGCTTTCTGTAGAACTGAAACACACACAAAAATATTTTCTTAGTATTTGTGTCTTGCTTCTAGAAATCTCAAAATTCTTAAATCAAGATGCATTTATGAGTAAAATGCCATAAGATATTATGTCAAAAAACCTTTTTATTTATTTAGCAAATGCATCTTGATTTAAGAATTTGGAGATATTTGGACAGGAAACAAGCATCATGATCATTTGACTAAGGACATGCATTACATTTATTCATTTAGCTGACGTCTTTATCCAAAGCGACTTTCAATTGCTATATATGTCAGAGATCACACGCCTCTGGAGCAACTAGGGGTTAAGTGTCTTGCTCAGGGACACCAAAGGCATGTGTCTTATCCACTGCGCCATCAATAAAACCTTTAAACTTTTTTTTTTTTTCAAACAAATATTCTTTGAGATGTGATTTTTGAGAGAAAGCGATATTGTTTAATCATGTTTATGAACTGCTGCCACTAGTAATTCTGCGTATTGTCAATCACCTGATCTGGATCATTTAAAATGCCTTATTTTGTTAAGATTCAGTCACATTTTCTGTTGGTAAATGGCATAACAATTCAAAGCTTGGGAATTTTGTTTCAACATTGTTATGCAGTCTGATCTGACTTTAACTCTGTGTAAAGCCTAACATGAAATAGTTTTAATCTTTTTTTATTTTTATTTTATTGAAACTTTAGAAAAAACCTTAAAAATATATAGTGTCACATTTGATAGAGGCTTTTATAGCTCATATAGTAAAATAGTGAGAATATGTAGCTCAACAAATTTTATTCAGAGGCCCTAATAAAATCAAAATAGGCAATTTGATGTGGTCGCTGATATTAATATTGCCAGAAAGTAAGATGAAATTCTGACAGCTTGTAATTTAAATAAGATCTCTACAACTGTCTACAGACATAAATCAATTAAAGACTTACATAAAATGCATGCATAGATATCAGTTCTCACTCTATCTTCAAATAATATGTCTTAAGATGGTATTTAAATGTTTAGCTTTATTATCAAAGCTCTGTATTTTTTTTTTGTGTGTGTGTGGAGGGCAAATATAATACAATGCATTTTAATGATGATTGACAGATAAACAAATAACTGTTCCTTATTTGATTTGGTTCTCATTTGGTTCCTATGTAACGGTGGCTATTTCAGAGGAACGAGAGTGGGATCCAGATGCAGCAATTCAAACAAAGATATTTAAAGTAAATCCATGCAAAACTGATAAATGCAGTCACAGGCAAGGAAGGCTAACAAACCTCACAACAAGCACACACATAACATCCCTAGAAGGACAACACCAGGGGCCTATATATAGCATGATGAAGCCGGTTTAGGTGGCTTGCCAGGTATGTTTCAGTTAAGCATGCGCCAACCCTGGGCTTTAGGCACCATGAAAGTGGTTTGGCTTTTAGCAGTGTTCATCGCCATAGTAATTTACGCCCCGGCCAAACTAGTCCGGGGCAGGTTATGTAGGTAAAAGGATGCAAAATTGGCCAATCAGCTGAGAGCAGAGTGACGCATGTCTGATGCCATAAAGTCACTCCACCGGTTTGTACTCCAAATTAAAGGTCACTATAGCAAATGATCGTCTAGCTTATAGTAATGCTTACTTACGTAATTATTATAGCCTTAATTGATCACACGTGTACAATTTTAGTTCATCAATTATTATTACGCATGTTTTAAAGGTAATACAAGTATGCTTTAGAATCAATAAATGTAGCTATAAATTGACTACATGTGAGCTTAAATGTTCAATACCTTTATCAGCTGTCTAAACTTCACTTTTACTTGCGCTGATATTTCAGTTATTACGTGAAATATTTTTAAGCTTTAAAGTTTCATTTTGAAGCATTTCTTTATGAGCTAACAAATCATCATTACATTTATATGTTACTATATGTTGGAATGTACTTTCAGAAACATGCTCAATTTGACATTTCAATTCTCCTCAGAAAGAGAATGTAATGCTGATATTTCGATGCAGTGTCAGGGTTTCACCAGTAGAGCACGCCCTAACATTTATTTTTTTTGGACACTGAAGGGAAGTGACTATCCTGAAAGAGGAAATAAAGTTTAAACCGAGATCCGACCTCAATAAATAAGATTTAAAGTTTTAGACGTTAAAAGTATTAGACGTGTCTTTTCTATTTTTAGAGCCCAGTTGTATTTGTGGTACTAAGGTGGTTTGACATCAGATTTTTCAATGAACTCGCACAGGTTTATAGGATGGACGTGCTCAACACAGGAGATCCCATGGGACCCTATTGGATGCCAGGCTGCAGTTTGCTGACATCACCTGTCACCATCTTCCCTTTGGGCTCCGGCTAAGGGTGGAAATGTTTCCATTGATCCGGAGCTGCTGTTATTGACATCATCTCTGGGATTTCCAAAGTAGTGTTTTCTATAAACACACATGGCTACCTATATATACAGAAGCTTTTCTTTTTTTTCTTTTTTTCTAAAAAATATATATATAATTTGGCAATTTTCACTACTATATAACTGCAAAGTTAAGAGTAGCTGTAGTTGTGGTACTCTCAGCCGTTTTTAACACCATTTACCATCTTAAAATCTTTGATGTTTGTACAACTTTGTCAAGGAACATGAACCTAAAATTACCAGTGCCACAGTATTTTTAATTGTAAAATTACAAATAAAAGGTATCTGTAAAGTAATAAAGGACATTATGGTAATGTCAAAACTGGTCAGATATGGAGTGACATCCATATGCAAGTCTAGTAAAGAGTTCAACAATATTATTGATCTTCCTGCATTGACATCATTATGAGAACTGAATTGAGCTGGACGATGACATCACTGTTGCTGCTGTACAGCTAAATGAACTAAACTAATAACTTTTTTACAACAGAAATAAATCAACACTAAATTTACTTTAGTAAACCAATGTAACAAGGGGACATTTAATATTCAACAATATTATTGATCTGTGTTGTATTACACTGGGAATAATCACCGGCGTGCCTCAAGGTTCAGTCCTTGGTCATCTTCTTTTCTGCATCTACACAACCTCACTGGGCACAATCATAAAGGCACATGGCTTATCCAACCACTGCAATGCAGATGATACACAGCTCAATCTTTCATTTAAACCTGATGACCACAGTCTCAGCAAGTATATCTGCCTGCCTTTCAGACAAATCTGCTTGGCCTTGGATAACTCAACCTTGCGAAGAGAGAGCACCTTGTAATCCCGGCACACTCATCAGTTGACCACAACATCACTGTATGTCCTAACCATCCAGGACAGCAACGAAGTGCTTGACGACCAGCTGAGCTTTTCCACCCATATCTCAAGCAGATTTGCGCTCAATAAAATCAGGAAAATCTGACCCTTCCTCTCAGAATATGCTCGTCCAAAAGCTTGTAATTTCTAGACTGGACTACTGCAATGCTCTATAGCGGACCTTACAACCAGCACGACTAAGCCTCTCAGCTCATCTATTCTTCAATCAGACTAAGAGAAATCATGTTACACCCCTCATGATCTCAGTTCTAACACTGGCTTTCAGGACAAACCACAGGAACTGCTCCCCCATACTTCAACCCACTACTATAAGTACGCTCCCGCCCACCAGCTCAGGTCACTGAATGAGAGACGTCTTGTTTTTCACAACGAGGCACTCTCCAAAACCTTCACTCTCTCTGTTCCTCTCTCTGGTGGAATGAGCTGGCAACCTCCATCCGAACTGCTGAGATCATCACATCTTTTAAGAAGCAGCTGAAGACGCACCTCTTCCACAAGCACTCAATGATCTCACACACTTAAACCAATGCAATGCACAGAAAAACTATGCATTTCTTCTCTTCTCCAGCTGGTTTCCAAATGTGGTTGTCAATAAACCTGGCACTGTGTACTACGATTCTTGGCTCTTTGATGAACGCTTTGCTCTTTGTAAGTCGCTTTGGATAAAATGCATAAATGTAAATGATAATTTCTCATCTGAAATGATTATAAGCATCATACGCGGGTATTATTACTGTAGGATACTACACTGATTTTCGTTTCTTTAATTTTTATACTATTATAATTTATAACATTTATTAATATTTTGAATTCGCTTGTATTTTTGTTTTATTGAATTTATGTGCTTTTATTTTTTATTTATATTTATTTTCTATATAGCTTTTATATTTGTTTATACATTTATTTAATTTAATTTTTACTTCAGTTTCAGTTTAGTACATCAGCTGATTTATTTCAGTTAGTTGGTTAGCTTTTCTTTAAAAAAAAAATCCATATAATATATTT
>NW_024121521.1:5795859-5861173 GCF_016745375.1 Pimephales promelas
AATCAATCGTCTGAATAGAGGATTTAGATCAGACTTCAGATCTAGATCAGATTAAGTATTTTATCTGTACATATGACATGAATTCTATGTGGATTTTATATTTTATATAAGTTTATGGGAATGTTGCAGGTCAAAATTGTGCATCTGATCATAGGCCACAGACAGGTGAAACCTGAAAATTTACAGTACTGTGCAAAAGCCGATTTATTTCAGTACTTAAGTAATATATCATATAGACTCATTGCATGGAAAGTGAGATATTTATATATGAAAAGATATATAGATATAAAACCCTTTCAGTAAATTCTAATTTTGAATTTGAGGTTTTCTTAAGCTGTAAGCCATAATTATCAAAATCATAACAAATAAAGGCTTGAAATATTTCACTTTGCATTTGTTTTACTTTTTAAGTTGAATTACTGAAATAAATGAACTTTAAAGTGAACTTGTAAAGGTTTTTGAACTCACCCCACCCCGCCACAGAGAGCTTGAGGATGTAATGTTTGATGACGATTGAGTGTCTGGCCATTTGCAGGCACAGGTGTAAAGCCTCCACCGCAAACCAGGAGAAACTGGCTAACAGGCTAAAGTGCATGAAGCCAGCTATGACCCTGCAGGCGCCGGGGCTTTTCGCACGTGCAATGTATTCATTAGACAGGAAGGCCAGGTTGAGCAGAAACAGCGCCAAAAAGAGATTCATCAGCACATGGGCTGAATTAGTGGCCTTCGCTTTCCTGAAATTTAAAATACACAAACGAAATTAGTATTTTGGATCTGTGGCTTTGTGAACTAAAAATGTTTCAGGGTGATTTGGATTAACTTTGATAATACATTTACAATTTACGTCTTTGATCCTGGTTTAATTTAACAGTTGACATACTTCTGCTTTAACCCTTAATTTGTGAAACCCACCATATTCTGAGTTTAGTACAAGTCAAGCTCAAATCACAGCACTTGTGGCTTATTGTTGATCAAAATGGATTCATTCATTTCCCACTCTTTTTTTTTAAAGTTACAAATCTGTGTTACAGTGAGTTACTTTCAATGGAAGTGAATCGGGCTAATCTGTAAATGTTAAAATGCTCAATGTTAACATGATGTTAGTGTAAACACAATTGCTTATTAATATTTTCTTTGTAAAGTTATATGCAAGTTTATGGCTTCATTGCCATGATGATGCGACACCTAAAACATTCACTTTCACCCCATTCACTTGAATGAATCCAAGGTCAAAAAACACTTTAATTTCCTTGTAATGTACATTTCAGCATCACGTTTTCTCACAGAGCTTGAATTGGTTTGATAAAGGATTCAGTCTCTCTAAACTCAGAGCCTGCTCTGCTATATTACACTTTACATGAAAGGTAATACCTACAAATCATAATAGGTGCACTTTCAACAAATTTAGAGGATTTTTTTGTACGATTATTTTGTTATCAAAATTACGCCACAAATGCTGTCGATTAATGAGATCTCACATGTGTGAACAGTGTTACAGATACTCATGTCTCACCTTAAGAGGAAGTGAATAAAAAATCCGACTCCCAGGAAAAACATGGAGAGGCCGCAGCCGATGTACGTGATGTAGGTGAGAGCGACAAGGTCAGCTTCGGGAATGGGTACTGGATGAACCTGTGTATTAAAACATCGTTCAGTTACAGTACACAGGTCTGTCTGAACGTTTGCAATATTGAGATATCAGTAACCACAGAATGTAGTGAAATACGCAAACATAAATCTATCTAAATGGGGCGGTAGAGAACTTATAATGTGAGTCAAATTTCACAGAAAACAGAGAACATACCATAAGCACAGCGAAGAAAGTCAAGTGGTTGCAGTTACATGTTATATCCTTTCCATTAGGAACAGTAGTACACCCTTCAGTTGTCCAGTTTGGCTTATTTCCTGGTGAAAAGGAGGGACTGGTTAGTTTTGAGTTGATTTAGAGAGAGTTAATGAATGTTAATTGACATCATGGCTGATTTATTATTAGAAATCAACATTCACACATCACAGCATGGCTTGAAACATTCAGACTCTTAACTAGTTCTCTATATTTTTTAAAGAATTTATTTAGTAGGATTTACAATTTTCAATTGTATAGTAAAATTCCATCAAATTGAATTAAATAATGCTTATATATTATTCATATTATAAATTAAGAATTTTAAAAAGAGTAAAAATGTTTAATAAAACATTTTGTGGAAATCTTAATGGACCATAGTTTATGTGATTCATATTCATACATTTGAATATATATATTTTTTAATTTATGAATACGAATCTACTAATATAGTTTTACAAAATTTACTAATTTAAAATTCTTAATACACACACACACATATATATATATACACACATTTCGATACAGTATATCAATAAGAATATATTCTTGATATACTGTATGGATAATTTATCACATCCATATTCCGTTTAATTAAAATTATTTAAATATATAAAAACACAAAGCATTACAGACCGCTTCCATCCCATGAGTTACAGGCAGGAGTTCCAATCATGTTCTGCAGAGAAATAAATAAGAAATTTAGAAAGTAAGATATAGACTAATTTAGAATATTAGAAATTTTTTATTTTTTTTCCATGCATCATACATTACCTCTTTATTGCTAAAGGCCAAACTGATGTTTTCAGTCAGATTTGATATTCGTGTCCCCATTTCGATTGCAAAAACTTGATTCCCCAAAACCGTACTGTTGTTTTCATCCTTTAATAAAAATGAAATGGGATTGTTTTTGTTTTGTTTCTATATAAAAACATTAGGCTTCTATATAAAAACATTAATTTCTATTAATGAATAGATTTAATAAGATAAATGTCAGAAGTGAAACAGACATTTAAATGTTCAGGATACTCTTTTATTAATCCAACACACATTTTATGAACACATTATTATTGATCTGTTTGCAAGAAATATAATTTGATCAAAATCACTCATTTAAAAGAATGTCTTGTGTTATGATGCATGAGTTAAAATCATTTAAGCGCAGTGTAAAACTTGACAAAGCCTAGTCTCCAGGTGTAGCATGATAGAATCGCTGAAAGTGCACTATAAACCTTTATCTTTTGTAATATAAACATAACTATCTATTTAAGCATAAACTCTCTCAGCCTTTTGTAGTTAAGCATCAATGCTTGTGTATTACCTGTGAGAACGGCATGAAACAGGCCTAAGCTTACATTTTCCTGTATACAGGAATTGAAAAATCTAATTTTTTATACCTTTGACATGTTGGGAAATCTGAACACACCCAGAAAAGCATATCCTGCACTTTTGTTGAATGCTTGTTTTGTGGCTTCCTCTGGAATAGTGAGAGCGTTGGGATAATCTTTCAATACGGAAAAATCATCTATAACCTGTAAACACAAGGTGATTTCAGGTACACTTTATGTTCCAAAGAGAGAAACATTGTTTATGCAGAGCTAAAAAAGATGTGTATGTTTGTCATCTTTACACTTACTCTGATGCCTGTTTCTGCAGAGTAGATGAAAGCGGACTTCTTGATATCAGACACATTTTGAATTTTCTTTAAAACCCCTTTAACTTCACCCAAGGAAATAGATGCTGTGGTCATGTTCTCCATGAGAGCCAGCAGATTGGGGAGATAGTTCATGGCCTCACTGAACAAAAGACAAAATGATGTGTTTTTGACATGACAATATCTCTGATGTAAGAGAAAACGGCACAATTGATACAATGGTGCAACCATTGAAAATGGTACAATTGACAAACATTGAGACGCTACAGAGGGTTAGATGGGATAAATCCCCTGTGACAACTAGCCCCGGTCTCCCTGGATAGAAATGGTTATCATGGAATGAAAAACAAAAAAAAGATTTTTAAAAAATCTCATGTATATCCCTTAATTGCAATACAGCAAGTTATTATGGAAACCTTCTGAATAATGGTATTTAAAAGATAAACTGATAATAAACATTATGTCTAAAAAATACAGAGTAGACTTAAATCCTGTTTGTTTAATAAAAGTACTTACACAGCTTTTGCAGCATCTGTCTCTCCTTTATGAGTATTATTGAATATATTTGAGATTGCTACATCTTTGATTTCTTCCACCTTTTGAAAAGGACTTCCGCATTTAATACAATTTGCACTTCCACTACTGATCTTAATGGTGTTCATTTTACTTTCATCGCCTGCATTATCATCTGTGTAAAAACATAAAAATGAAATCAAAACAAATGGGGATGGAACGATTAAAAGCAATGCATTGTGGTTAAACGGCACTTTTAGTGTGTTCAAAAACGTATTTGAGCAGAAACGTCTGATTTATGGAATTTAGGCATATTGAAATACTCTCTTACCCCTACAGCTGGAATCATATTTTGCAATCTCACACGTGTTTGTGGGATTCAGGCAGGTCATTCTACAATCTTACATACACAACACACAGAATTATACAGAAGCTGATGACAAATACAGATCATATTTAGACTGTTTGGATAATACTTACTTGTATCTGTAAAGTTTTTTGGAAGGGTCCAATTTAAACCTTTAATAAAGAGAACAAAAATAAGCTCTTAACAGAAACCTGAACTGCAAAAGACCAACAACACGCCTAAAATGAACGAGTGTCAAGAAAACTTCCAAGCAACACAACAAAGATCACAAACTTCAAAACTGAACGGTTTGTAATGATCCAAGAGATAATCAGTATGTGGCGTTTGGCCTCATTTACGTGTTGTTGGGGAGGTTACTTTTAAAAGTAATGCTTTACAATAATGAGTTAACTCTTTAAAAAAACGAATAAATACCAAGTGTTAGCAGTAATGAGATTTTGAGAGTAATTGTGAACGGATAAACCCAAATTTTGACTACCTTTTGATACTGTAGGTTTTTTATTTTGCAAGTTGTTCTGTGTGAAAATATTTTGTCAAGTGATTTAACTTCAACTAATTCTGTAATCAGTGAATAGATTATCATGTAAAATATGTCTTCCACCTATACACACAACATTTTTAAGGCTTTTTTGAAGATTTCGACATTTCAATTAACAATAAAATTCCATCACATTGAATTGAATAATCCTTACGTATTTGAATTGAACAATTGATTAAGGATAGTTCACTTTCATTTAATATAAATCTTTTAAACCATTTTTATTAAAAATGTCAATATAAGCAATATGAAAGATTAATCATTCACCTTCTGGAATCCAGTTTGTCCAAGTGCCATTTCTGCAGGCCCCTTCTATTATACATTGATCTAATGTAATCGATCTGCTTATGTTGAGTATGTATGTTGAGTGTTTAGAGTCTTTAAATAAAGACAAACCAAAATCTGCAAAACAAAAGGTTACAAACCAAGGTTACTCTGGGCTCAAACTTTATTATTATTTTTTTCCTAAAGAACATTTAGGATTTCATTATGGATAGTGGCGCTAAACAAGACAGGAAAGGCTACTTTCAGACCCACCGCTGCTGCTTGTAGATGGTGAGGTTGTATTTTCTTGAAATGAAAAAACAGTCATTTTGTGTTTCATCCCAGCTGAAAAAAATAAAAGCAACAACATGGCCTTAAAAAATAATCTATTGCATGATCTTGATCTTATTTTAAAAGGTCCATGATTTGTTTACTTTTTAACCTCGTATATTTTAATACAAATATCATAACTCAGTCTTTAGCGAAACGTCAGACTTCTCTAAAGTTATAGTTATATTAGGGCTGGGCAACGATTAATCGCATTAATCGCTTCCAAAATTAAAGTTTGTGTTTATGTAATATATGTAGTGTGTATAATTATTTTGTATATATAAATACACACACATGCATATATTTAAGAAATATTTGCATGTATACACTTTATATATACTTTATATATATTTATACATAAGAAAAATGTGTTCTTAATATATCAAATATTCATATTTATACATAATATTAATTATGTATAAAATATATATAAAGTGTATACATGCAAATATTTCTTAAATATATACATGCATGTGTGTGTATTTATAACATATAACAAAATAATTATATACACTACGCACACATTTATCATCTAAACACAAACTTTTATTTTAAATGTGATTAATCGCAATTAATCGTTGCCCAGCCCTAATATATATATATATATATATATATATATATTGTAGGTACTTCTGTTGAATAATTATGAATGAATGTATGAAGCCTTTGACTTCCCATCCTCCAACACTCTTAAAAGTAAATATTCAAGCGCTTGGATATTAGTTTTAATGAATGAATTTCGTTTTATATAGAACTCTATTTTTAGGGTGAACATGTTGTATTTTTCAATAATCCACTACACTCACAATGTACATCACAATACGGAAGAAAAGGTTTGTTAATTTCATTGCAACTTTAATATTATTCCTGTCCAGTATCGACCGCTGCAACTTTATCATGTTGAATTAATGACATTGAGATTTAAAAAATGGCTCTAGACATATTATACACCGTTAACGACACAGAATATTATGATTTTCTTTTTCTTTGTTTTTGAGATTGACATTATTTAAAAAAGGAATGTTTAAGCATGCAAGTCTCTCCTCACCTGAGAATCGAGAATCATTACAGGTCGAGGAATAACCTATTTAAAGAACAGATGATAAACAATAGCAACCAAAAGTAACATTTACATTTAGTACTTTACATTCCCATTTGAATCACCTTTTTCCATGAAACCCATTAAACCATCTGTACCGAGTATGACGATGCCATCCAAATTCTTTCCATTGCCTGAATTGGACCATTTTATGGCATTAACTCCAGCACAAACAGGTTTGTTAGGGTTTTTTCCACAGGCTGTTTCCACAGCCTTAGTCTGCTTTGCAGATATGCAGAAGAGGCCAGGAGATATAAGCAGGAGACCCCAGATGTTCCACTTCATGCCTGACAGGATCTCCAGGATCCTCAAAAACATCTGATGAGCTGGAAAAAGAAAAGTGTAAAACATCTAATCTTGTTGTTTTTCTTATTGTTGCTTATAAACAAGAACAAATAGAACAAGAGTTATCTAAAATCCCATTCTTTGTCTACTCCCTGAAAGGATTATTGTAATTTATTTATTTATTTTAACGTTTTTGCACTGCTGATGTCCAATAAGATTAAAGACCAGAATTTTTTTTACCCAGAAAAAGAACTGTCCTAAACATAATCCAACATCACATTCTCCAATACAGTGTTATGTAATATTAAGTGAAATGCCATACACCAAGGATAAATCAACACATTAACTCCCAATTCCACCGCAGTGAGGGACATGTACATTTAGCAAATACTTTTATTTTACTTATAGCAAAAACGTCAAAAGTAAACCAGCGCAGAACAAAATGTAAAATCCATTACTGAATTGCATTGTGTTATTTTACTTTATTTCCTGTTGTAATAACTGAAACAAACGTCTTACCTGGTGAAGAGACGTTGAGTCTTTCCAAATACTTGTGTCATTTCATCAGATACAGCATATATACATTTTGCATGTAGCATTTCCTCCCTCCCGGTGTGGTTTTCTGTATTTGTTAACCACATCTCTTCATGCAAACTAGCTAACGGAGAACATCGGGACGAGACACGGCCACTCCTGAACAGCCAGCTTTATTGTTAGATGATAAGAGTTTCGGCAGGCTTTTCAGGGTTAATGTTGGATTCCAGGGTTAACTGGACAAAGACGCACAAGAGAATAGATATTACTATATGAACATAAGCATCAACAAATATTACAAATAAGTTGATAAAACATCTGACAGTGAAATATAAATACAAAAATGTTCAATAGACACAAGTCAATGTAGTAGTTGCATATGAATGATTATGTAAAATAACAGTGGTTTGACATCTTGCCATATTTTTTGACAATTTTGTGTTTAGTTTTTACATTATTGTTTGTACTTGATGCTTTTTTTATAAATTGATGCGTCATTTTGACTCAAAATGTAAATCTCACTGACATCCCATCAGGCCCTTTATTGTAACTCAAAAAAGATCAGTACAACTGATTTCCACAAATAACAGAGATAAAATCGCAGTCTTCAAAACACAAACATTTCCCTGATCCCTAACAATGAATTGGTTAATAGAAACCCTTGTTTATTTCAAGCTCACAGTAAATGGAACTTCATCTGATTAACAAATGAGGTGTTCTGCCACAGCCGAACAAATGCAACCTTGTCCGTTTACGGGACATTTCAAAAGGCTTTCTGTAGAACTGAAACACACACAAAAATATTTTCTTAGTATTTGTGTCTTGCTTCTAGAAATCTCAAAATTCTTAAATCAAGATGCATTTATGAGTAAAATGCCATAAGATATTATGTCAAAAAACCTTTTTATTTATTTAGCAAATGCATCTTGATTTAAGAATTTGGAGATATTTGGACAGGAAACAAGCATCATGATCATTTGACTAAGGACATGCATTACATTTATTCATTTAGCTGACGTCTTTATCCAAAGCGACTTTCAATTGCTATATATGTCAGAGATCACACGCCTCTGGAGCAACTAGGGGTTAAGTGTCTTGCTCAGGGACACCAAAGGCATGTGTCTTATCCACTGCGCCATCAATAAAACCTTTAAACTTTTTTTTTTTTTCAAACAAATATTCTTTGAGATGTGATTTTTGAGAGAAAGCGATATTGTTTAATCATGTTTATGAACTGCTGCCACTAGTAATTCTGCGTATTGTCAATCACCTGATCTGGATCATTTAAAATGCCTTATTTTGTTAAGATTCAGTCACATTTTCTGTTGGTAAATGGCATAACAATTCAAAGCTTGGGAATTTTGTTTCAACATTGTTATGCAGTCTGATCTGACTTTAACTCTGTGTAAAGCCTAACATGAAATAGTTTTAATCTTTTTTTATTTTTATTTTATTGAAACTTTAGAAAAAACCTTAAAAATATATAGTGTCACATTTGATAGAGGCTTTTATAGCTCATATAGTAAAATAGTGAGAATATGTAGCTCAACAAATTTTATTCAGAGGCCCTAATAAAATCAAAATAGGCAATTTGATGTGGTCGCTGATATTAATATTGCCAGAAAGTAAGATGAAATTCTGACAGCTTGTAATTTAAATAAGATCTCTACAACTGTCTACAGACATAAATCAATTAAAGACTTACATAAAATGCATGCATAGATATCAGTTCTCACTCTATCTTCAAATAATATGTCTTAAGATGGTATTTAAATGTTTAGCTTTATTATCAAAGCTCTGTATTTTTTTTTTGTGTGTGTGTGGAGGGCAAATATAATACAATGCATTTTAATGATGATTGACAGATAAACAAATAACTGTTCCTTATTTGATTTGGTTCTCATTTGGTTCCTATGTAACGGTGGCTATTTCAGAGGAACGAGAGTGGGATCCAGATGCAGCAATTCAAACAAAGATATTTAAAGTAAATCCATGCAAAACTGATAAATGCAGTCACAGGCAAGGAAGGCTAACAAACCTCACAACAAGCACACACATAACATCCCTAGAAGGACAACACCAGGGGCCTATATATAGCATGATGAAGCCGGTTTAGGTGGCTTGCCAGGTATGTTTCAGTTAAGCATGCGCCAACCCTGGGCTTTAGGCACCATGAAAGTGGTTTGGCTTTTAGCAGTGTTCATCGCCATAGTAATTTACGCCCCGGCCAAACTAGTCCGGGGCAGGTTATGTAGGTAAAAGGATGCAAAATTGGCCAATCAGCTGAGAGCAGAGTGACGCATGTCTGATGCCATAAAGTCACTCCACCGGTTTGTACTCCAAATTAAAGGTCACTATAGCAAATGATCGTCTAGCTTATAGTAATGCTTACTTACGTAATTATTATAGCCTTAATTGATCACACGTGTACAATTTTAGTTCATCAATTATTATTACGCATGTTTTAAAGGTAATACAAGTATGCTTTAGAATCAATAAATGTAGCTATAAATTGACTACATGTGAGCTTAAATGTTCAATACCTTTATCAGCTGTCTAAACTTCACTTTTACTTGCGCTGATATTTCAGTTATTACGTGAAATATTTTTAAGCTTTAAAGTTTCATTTTGAAGCATTTCTTTATGAGCTAACAAATCATCATTACATTTATATGTTACTATATGTTGGAATGTACTTTCAGAAACATGCTCAATTTGACATTTCAATTCTCCTCAGAAAGAGAATGTAATGCTGATATTTCGATGCAGTGTCAGGGTTTCACCAGTAGAGCACGCCCTAACATTTATTTTTTTTGGACACTGAAGGGAAGTGACTATCCTGAAAGAGGAAATAAAGTTTAAACCGAGATCCGACCTCAATAAATAAGATTTGAAGTATTAGACGTTCAAAGTATTAGACGTTTCTTTTCTATTTTTAGAGCCCAGTTGTATTTGTGGTACTAAGGTGGTTTGACATCAGATTTTTCAATGAACTCTCACAGGTTTATAGGATGCAGGTGCTCAACACAGGAGATCCCATGGGACCTTATTGGATGCCAGGCTGCAGTTTGCTGACATCACCTGTCACCATCTTCCCTTTGGGCTCCGGCTAAGGGTGGAAATGTTTCCATTGATCCGGAGCTGCTGTTATTGACATCATCTCTGGGATTTCCAAAGTAGTGTTTTCTATAAACACACATGGCTACCTATATATACAGAAGCTTTTCTTTTTTTTCTTTTTTTCTAAAAATATATATATAATTTGGCAATTTTCACTACTATATAACTGCAAAGTTAAGAGTAGCTGTAGTTGTGGTACTCTCAGCCGTTTTTAACACCATTTACCATCTTAAAATCTTTGATGTTTGTACAACTTTGTCAAGGAACATGAACCTAAAATTACCAGTGCCACAGTATTTTTAATTGTAAAATTACAAATAAAAGGTATCTGTAAAGTAATAAAGGACATTATGGTAATGTCAAAACTGGTCAGATATGGAGTGACATCCATATGCAAGTCTAGTAAAGAGTTCAACAATATTATTGATCTTCCTGCATTGACATCATTATGAGAACTGAATTGAGCTGGACGATGACATCACTGTTGCTGCTGTACAGCTAAATGAACTAAACTAATAACTTTTTTACAACAGAAATAAATCAACACTAAATTTACTTTAGTAAACCAATGTAACAAGGGGACATTTAATATTCAACAATATTATTGATCTGTGTTGTATTACACTGGGAATAATCACCGGCGTGCCTCAAGGTTCAGTCCTTGGTCATCTTCTTTTCTGCATCTACACAACCTCACTGGGCACAATCATAAAGGCACATGGCTTATCCAACCACTGCAATGCAGATGATACACAGCTCAATCTTTCATTTAAACCTGATGACCACAGTCTCAGCAAGTATATCTGCCTGCCTTTCAGACAAATCTGCTTGGCCTTGGATAACTCAACCTTGCGAAGAGAGAGCACCTTGTAATCCCGGCACACTCATCAGTTGACCACAACATCACTGTATGTCCTAACCATCCAGGACAGCAACGAAGTGCTTGACGACCAGCTGAGCTTTTCCACCCATATCTCAAGCAGATTTGCGCTCAATAAAATCAGGAAAATCTGACCCTTCCTCTCAGAATATGCTCGTCCAAAAGCTTGTAATTTCTAGACTGGACTACTGCAATGCTCTATAGCGGACCTTACAACCAGCACGACTAAGCCTCTCAGCTCATCTATTCTTCAATCAGACTAAGAGAAATCATGTTACACCCCTCATGATCTCAGTTCTAACACTGGCTTTCAGGACAAACCACAGGAACTGCTCCCCCATACTTCAACCCACTACTATAAGTACGCTCCCGCCCACCAGCTCAGGTCACTGAATGAGAGACGTCTTGTTTTTCACAACGAGGCACTCTCCAAAACCTTCACTCTCTCTGTTCCTCTCTCTGGTGGAATGAGCTGGCAACCTCCATCCGAACTGCTGAGATCATCACATCTTTTAAGAAGCAGCTGAAGACGCACCTCTTCCACAAGCACTCAATGATCTCACACACTTAAACCAATGCAATGCACAGAAAAACTATGCATTTCTTCTCTTCTCCAGCTGGTTTCCAAATGTGGTTGTCAATAAACCTGGCACTGTGTACTACGATTCTTGGCTCTTTGATGAACGCTTTGCTCTTTGTAAGTCGCTTTGGATAAAATGCATAAATGTAAATGATAATTTCTCATCTGAAATGATTATAAGCATCATACGCGGGTATTATTACTGTAGGATACTACACTGATTTTCGTTTCTTTAATTTTTATACTATTATAATTTATAACATTTATTAATATTTTGAATTCGCTTGTATTTTTGTTTTATTGAATTTATGTGCTTTTATTTTTTATTTATATTTATTTTCTATATAGCTTTTATATTTGTTTATACATTTATTTAATTTAATTTTTACTTCAGTTTCAGTTTAGTACATCAGCTGATTTATTTCAGTTAGTTGGTTAGCTTTTCTTTAAAAAAAAAATCCATATAATATTTTATATTTTACTAATAAAATATTTTACTTTATTTAAGTTTTATTTCAATATCTGATCTTTTTAAAATAGTTTTAAAAAATATATATTTTTAAGTTAATAACAACACTGTTTCAAGTACTGTATGTGTTAGAAGTGTGAAGTGTGTCTTTTACCAACAGTACGATCTCCGAATACTGTGGTCAGGGCAAAGCAGGCAGAGATTTTCTTACAGAATCTTCCTTATAAATCAAAGACTGGACTTAATATCTGCATAGGCACTAGTCTTAGATTATTGCTAATGTTGCTCATAGCTAAAAGCAGCATGCTGTACCAATGCTTTAAAAAAATACTTTATTTATTAAACTGATTATATTTATCTAGATCATCGAGACTGCTAATTGCTTTGCCAGTTTCTTCTGGTTCAAATTAGACAATAATCTGTCTATAATAAAATAATCTAAAATAACTTTTCAACCAATGTCATGATGTCATGCAATCTTACAACCATGATGTCACTTCTGATTCGTCTTTCATTCATCTGGGGACTCATTCTTCTTGTTAGGTGAATCACGCTCTGCTCTCCACACATCTAAAGTTTAAACACAGGAGAATGACAAGTTAACACTTTCTGGGCCAGTTAGACCCCAAATATGATGTTGTAAATGATAAATGCATGATATATAGATTGCAAAATGGCTCAAAATTAAAATTAGACAGTGCCCAGTGTCCACTGTAAAACAAAGTGTTACCAAATAAAAAGGTAACCAAAGACATTAACAAGTTGTTGTTGGTTTTTTTCCTGAGAGAACCAATGTAAACAACCAAACTGACAGATGCCGAACGGGAGCAACGCAAATATTAGCAGTGAATCTTAGCAAACACCGTTGCAGTAATTCAAATATGTGAGAACAAACACAGAAGTATGAGCAAAAAGTGTGTTAATGAGGGCCTGTTTGCAGTGGTGGAATGTAACGAAGTACAAATACTTCGTTACTTTACTTAAGTACATTTTTCACGTATCTTTACTTTACTTAAGTAGAATAAATAGTGCCTACTTTTTACTTTTACTTCGTTACATTTTGCAGCAATTATTCTACTTTCTACTCCATTACATTTCTACAACTTCTGTTACATTTTCATTATATTTTCTGATCAGTTTTTCCCCTGCCAAAACGTAATCGGACCGTCCGTTCGTTGCACGTTTGTCTCACCAGTGACGTTTGGTTGCCATAGATACATAAACTAAATGCGTCTCGCACGCAGTGTGTTTATCGTGCAATTTATACGCGAAAATTTGTTTTTACATGCATAGGAAACACACGGTGTGTAATATCAGATACGTTTGGTTAGGATTATGGCAAGCCAAGAGGTTCAGAATTACACCATAAATTAATCGCGTTTACTGCCAAACATAGTTATTAACATATAGTAAGGATAAGCATGGTTTATATTGCCTAATTGCAAGCTTGTTTCAGAAATGGTGACAACAATTTTTTTCCATCATTATTGAACATCATTAGGAGTATTAGGTTGAATGAGTTAGAATTAAATGTTTTATTAATCATTAGAATAGTCATTAAGAGAATCAATTATTATGCAAGTACTTTTACTTTTAATACTTAAAGTACATTTAAAATCAGGTACTTTTTACTTTTTACTTAAGTATGGTTGTCATTGTGTTACTTCTACTTTTACTAAAGTAAATATTTATCTGGTTATTTGTACTTTTACTTAAGTACTGAGATTCAGTACTTCCTCCACCACTGCCTGTTTGTCACACAAAATACGTCTTAATATGAGCAGACCGGCAGCAACAACATCATGTTTGGCTAGCGTTTGGATGACTGACAGAAGCCTAACCACACCCTGTTTTAGCAATTGTGGTTTGTTACTAGGAGTCCACGTTGCTGCTCGGCCAATCAGGTTGAAGAGAAGTTGACCTTCTGCTGTGGGTGTATCCCTTCAGGGCAAAAGAGAGCAGCCGCAAAAAAACATATGAATGACTGAGAGATCGTCATGAGCAGCCAATGAGGACGCAGCACGGATCTCACCAATCACAGTTGCATTCTGTTCTTCCGGACAGTTACCAAGTCACTGTTACTGCCTGGGTAAGCTGCGGCTGCCTGCTATTGGTTGAAAGTGCAGAAAACCGAGCGCCTGATTGGCTGAATTAACACACGCCGTTGCTAGGGAGCTGCACCAATCACAGAGAGGCAGAAGTCAGCTGTTTGGTTTCCAGGCAGGATTTACTCGCTGAGATGTTTTGGCGGGAGAGCGGGGAGGAAGGAGGGGGCTGTAGAGTGAAGTGGAGCATGTGATGTGTTTGTGTGTGTGTGTATTTTGCTCTTCCTCTAGTAGGATCTTTCTGATGCAACATGCAGTTGTGAGGGAGGTGTCTCTTGGGCCTCTTGTGATTTTTTTTTTCTTTTTAACAGGTCTTTACTATGAAACAAGAACCAATGATGTAGCTGTTGCCACGGAGGCAGCGCCAGCGTTTGTTTTGCCTCGCTCTCATCTCTCGTACTTCCCCATCCACAGTTACCGTAGAAACAGAGTCACTTTGAGTCTATTTCAATCCTCTTCCTCTAGTCAGTGATTTGTCTCTACCTTATCCTTATCTGAAACCATCCCAGCATTTCAGCAAAATGAAATCCCTGACAGCAGTGTGTTGTCCTGCACTGACTAATGAAGTTTGCACGTGGGCTTAAAACAAGCAGACAGGCTTGTATAAAGCTTACACACTATAAACTAAAAGTTCCTCAGTTAATCAGCACGTTCTTTTTTTAGAGTTTTCTAGAACAGGAATGAATCTTTAAATTAGCCACTGCGATCTCAAGGTTGAGAAGCGCAGCAACAGTGTGTGCAGGAATGCTGAGCCCAACAACGGCTGTCGGAAAGGATGATGTCATCGCAAGCGAGTGAGAACAGGAAGACTGTAATATTCAGGTGACTCACTGCCCATTTACAACAAGTGCACTTGAACTGTGCAGAAAAAAACGCATGCACAAAAACTTAGAAAATGGAAAAGTGTACAAACTGATCACAATAATAACTTGTATTAAGGTTGACAGATATCAAGGTCAGTGTATCTGTCCAGTCCACGACAAAACAACAAAACAAAAACAACAAGCTTTCATGTGGATATTGAAGATTTGCAAGGACAACAAAATCAAATCAAATAAAAAGTATTCCAAATCTATGAAGTACTTTCTTTCATTGAAAAACAACAATAAAAAGTTAATATATTTATGTCACTCAATAAATAAAAAAAGATCAATTTACACACACACAGGCTATATGTAACCAGTAATCGACCATTCTCTGAGCGGGATTCGAAATGGTGGCTATTCGAAACAGTAGCTAGCGCGCCTCTTGAGGCCAGGGTAGTGAGGTTTACACGCACAGCTCTAACTGGCCTACGTCCGTTACTCTCGCCGCCCTAAACCTCACTCCCATCTGGGTCACGGCACCAAACCGGTCATACTCGACCCGAGCGCAAAAGTAATGTAATGCATAACTTTCCATAAAAAGTAACTAAGTTACGGAATTAGTTACTTTTTTATGGAGTAACTTAATATTGTAACTCATTACTTTTTAAAAGTAACTTCCCCAACACTGGTCTGGGAGACTTGGGAAAATTCCCGGTGGGCTGCTCATTAATTGGGTCGGTACCACTTCAACATAAAGTCAGTTTCACACGGGATGCGGAAAGCGTATTAACATTATTAATAATTGTTAATAGTTTATGCTATATGCATTTAAAAGTGTAATTTTATAGATTAGCATAATCCAAATTTATTTGACTTTTTGATGTGTATATTTTTCAAGTGTGCTTAAAATATTTAGTTTGCGTTTTGTTATTTAGCTATATATAAGATACAGGGGTGCTCTTGGGCAAATTCTGGAAGAATTGTGTAAACTATTATCTACTTTCAATAGTTTCCAACGCTCCCCGGAAGTACGCAATATGTCAGGTGACTGATAACTTGCCAAAAACAGCATGTAATTTTAACTTTTCAAGCATCAAAAAATCCTCCAAAAATATGATATGTGTTACAAATCTGCAGTAATAAAGAAATATCCTAACTGTTAGGCTACTTGCTATTTCCAGTTGGAAAACGTTTCGTCACTAGGCTGTCAAATTGAAGCACGCTTTTCTCAAATTTTGATTAACGTTAGTTTAAAGCACTTTTGTTTGTTTGCTTGAGAAAAAACACATTTTTTAACGCGACAACTAATCTCCAAACTTTGAACGGTTTAATGTGATAAAATTGCTTCATTATTAGTACATTAAAAGAGACTGACAAAGTCAACACACAAACCCTAAACTGACCTTTTCCCTGAGGCACCAACAACACCAACCGCCTCTTTGGGCTAATTATCATATCATGTTACGTCAACGGAGATGGGCGGGACTTTCGCCGCGCTCGTGTCCAATACAAACAACTCGAGCGGAGGGCGCAGAATGAAAACTGTCTGTGTTAGTAAATACAAGCAGTATTTGCTGTGAAGACGGAATAAAAGAGCTCTGACACAAAAAGCGGAATAAAAACAGCACTGACAGATACATTCAAGCGCTGGCGGTGAGTGTCTCGTGTTATTGTCTCATTTGCTCCAGTTTCATTCTGTACTTTTGGATATTGGTGGTTTGCTCTATTGAAAGAACAACTAAAGTGACTGTTTTTGTCAGTAAAAAACAAAGTTCCAGTGTTTTGATCTGTGAAAGAAAGTGTTGAATTACAGAACAAAGATCATGATCTAATTCAATGAAATATTCCCAATATGATGTTCTGATTCAGATGGTCAGATCTAGACTTTAAAAAAATCTGAGTGACGTTCACATTAAGTTACATGGTGACGCGATGCATTCTATTTTGGCATTACCTCATGGTATGTGTTATATGTTGGTTTGTATGTTCCCTGCTGAAAACAACACCTTAACCCAGCCTAAAATGGTTTTCTAAATAATTGAATAATTGGAGGGATTGATGATGGTCTTCAATTGTCTTTAAGCCTGGCCAAGCAAGTCTGAGACCCCCCCCCCCAACACAAAATATAAGATATCAGTTTTTATTTATTTATTTATTCATTTTTTCATTTCAGAAAAACAAATTACACATCTATGCATTTCTGAAATCTCTTCATGCAACTCTTTGTGCTTTGTCAATTTGACCAATTTCACTGTTGATCAGATTACTCATGAAGTCATAAACTGATTTGTTATGATGATACAGATTTGAAAAATATTGTTTTCTGGGATGACTGTTTTGAGCACAAGCCTCAAACTTCCTCTCATTTGTATGAGGCTCCATTGAAATGTTGCCATTTGACGTTTTGGCGGTTTGGTTTGTGACAATATCTGAGTCATCTCACTCACTGCTCTTTGATGCCAGAAGTTGCACTTACCAACTGTCTGATCTTAATGATTCATAGTTAACCCAAATAAAATGCACTTAATAACTTAATAAATGTTTGCATAAGGCCAAGTGTTCCTTAAATGCACTGGAGAGGAGAGTGAGGAAAAACAATGCGAAATGCAAATTATAAAAGGTTTAGATAATATGATAACTGTACATGGTTTGGGTTAGAAAATTAATTAGCTTATCAACTTTTAAAAGGGAAGATAAATCGCCATGTATTATGTTGTTTATGTCCAAAACTGTGCGTCCAAGCAAATATTGGTACAAATTCATCCATCACTTAGTAGTAAACCATAACCAATATATTTAAATGTTTTATTTTGCTTACTTTTGAACAATTTTGCCATTGTGTTTGGTCGCCACTTAATATCCAATGTAAAATATGGGTCCTGAAGCAAAACCACTGGACTAGAAAGAAAAACAGAAACAAACATTTTTGAGGACCTGTGTAATATATATATAGGAAAAAAAAAATGAACAGTTAATTCCAATATGGCACTGAGTGACGGTCTGTGTTATATTTCAGGGCAGTTTTGCTGACTCCGCCGATGGATGATGAGGAGGAGGAACAGCTTCCTCGCTGCTGTGAAACACCACTAAGAATCAAGAGCTCAGAGAACGGAGACGCCCACCGTCGAGCAGTTAGCAGACACAGACGCTTTGAAGACAGATCCACGCAGACAGCGAGCTCTGTCCTGAATTCAGTGAGAGTCGGAGATATGGCTCCGTTCCAGGGTTCAGGGAGAGATACATCATCTCCCTGTGGAGCTGTGGATGCCAGGACTGCATTCAGGGCTCACTGTGAATCCAGGGGCCTTGCGTCACTTACTATGGCCCCTGGGGCTCCAGGGCCAAGAGCACTTTTTCATGGTAGGGATACATAATATGCATCACATCATTATAGGATTACGTATATCATATGATTATGAGATTGTATTACGACCTCATTCACATTATATAGTGTCTTTATATGTATATATTTATCAGGGACAGATATGAACATTTTGTCCGATACCGATAACCGATAATTCTTTATATCTGAAAGCCGATAACCGATATATTGGTCCATAAATCTAAATCCAAATAATTTTTGAGTGCCAGTTTACAAAAACTAAAGTCTCACCATTAAAGTTATGTCCCAAGCACTAGGGATGCACCGATATGACAATTTTGGCCGATACCGATAACCGATAATTCTTTATATTTGAAAACCGATAACCGATATATTGGCCGATAAATCTAAATCCAAATTTTTTGACAATTTTTGAGAGCCAGATTATAAAAAAAAGTCTCCATCTTAAAAGTCAAGATACAAACACAATTATGATGTTCTTATTTTAATGTTGCGTAGCCGATATGACAGACATATGCACATTTTGCACTTTAACTGGATTTTCCTTTTTCAATCATATTTCAAGCAATTGAAAAGCACCATGGTGAACAGTGTGCATCTGAAGTGTCTCAACTAAAGGAAATAATACATTATTTATCTGCTTTAAGATATCGGCCACAAATTATTTTCAGGCCGATAATGATAACATTAAAAAAACCTATGTTGGCCGATACCGATATATCGTGCATCCCTAATATATGTATATTTAATATAATACACATAAATTATTTAGAAAAACTGGTAAATTAGATAACTTTATAAATAGATAATACAGAAAAATTAAATAATAAATAAAAAACTATACCTAATGGCATTTTCAGTGGCATTTTTGCCCTGTGCATTTTTATTTACTGACTTTAAAAGTTAAAAAATTAGACCAAAGTACTAAACTGTATTAAAGATATACATTTTCATTCTTAAATATATATTCATAAAAATATTTATTATATCACTATACAATAATAATAGAAATATGTCTTTTATCTTGAAGGAAATGCTGGATTTCGTGCACATTTCCCCGCGCTGTTCGAACCTGTCCTGGATGGCGTACAAAACGTCGAAGAAAGGGAGGCGGACGAAGCGAGACCAGAAGAAAAAGAAGACGGGCGTGACATGGGAATTAGCGTGGAGATTCAGATTGGGCGTAAATTGCGTGAAATGGGGGATCAGTTTCAGCAGGAACATCTTCAGCTGGTAAGAGTGATTTCAGATCATACTGGTTAAGTTTCCTTTCCTCACGGCCGATGTGAATCAAATGGGTAAAAGAGTTGCACAGGTGTGTGACAGAGTCGGTGGTTTCATTGCTGTGGTTTCAGTCACAACGTGCAATGACACCATCGTCTGTTATTTCAATGCCGCTCATGCAAATGCTCAGAGGGAGCAATGACATCATCATTGGTTAGCTCATCCTGTTTACTTAAGTTCTCTTAGATCTTATCAATTTTACATAAAATGATGAATACAAACGTACACACACTCAAATATATATAGTGCACATAATCTTTCAGTTATGATGGAGGAGTTTAATTACTAGATAATATTTATACAGCATTATTTGGTTTTAATTGAGGTTTGTGGTAAAATCTGATTAGTTTAAAGAGTTTATCTGGGTAAATAAATACAATATGGGAGATACATGGAAAAAAGTTGTGTTACTTAACTTTTTATTATATCATTTTGATAAGTGCCACATTTTATCATGTAAATATGCCTATCGGAAGATTTTTTACAATGGTTTTGTTGTAGATGTATTTTAAAAAGTACATTTATGGTGTTCCTTTTTTTTTTAAGAGGTAAACATTTTCCATGTGTGAGACTTATCTATGTTAACATTTATCTGACATTTTTACATTTTCAAGAGAGACATGTTAACTCACACCCTCTACATGATATTAGATTTATCAAGGGTTTGAAAGTTGGAAGTTCAGCATTACCCAGTCTGGCTATAGTTCGTGTGTGAGCTCAGAAAGAGGATGTGAAGTGTGTTTATACTGCAGGCTAAATTTAGACAGACTAAAACGCCACGTCAGCAGACATGTGACCACATTCTCAAATGTAACATCTTCTTTAGTAACTCTGTGTGTGTGTTAAATGCTGAGTCGCAACAACTGAGATATCGTAATGAACATGCAGATACGCTGGAAATGTGCTCAGATACTATCAAAAACCTGAAACTTCATGTTCTCACAGAAGGTCGGTTACATAACTTAAAAACTTAAAAGATAACAATATAATTCAAAATAATTGGCTCAGAATAATTTAAATAAGTTATTATAATTAATAACTAACTCTTTTACATCTAGCGTGCCTTCAGTAAGAGTAGTTGCTTATGCAACACACTGCAATAGTCAAGGCTGAACTACAACACCACTTACAACACAGATGGCCTGACTGCTGATTGGCTGCTTTAACTGTCCATCAGGGGCATTTAGAGGGAAGGGGAGGAGTTTGAAGTGAAGCTTGAGGCCACAACGCCATCTCATGGCAGAGACCTGCAATTTAAAAACAAACATAATCAACATTGACCCTATTCACTTTCTTAAAGGAATAGTTCACCCAAAAATGTTGTTTACAACCTGTATGAGTATCTTTCATCTCTTGAACACAGAAGAAGATATTTTGAAGAATGTTCAGTTATTTTGTGTTCAACAGAGGAGAGAAACTAAAACAGGTTTGCAACAACTTGAGGGTGAGTAAATGATGACAACATTTTGGGGTGAACTATCCTGAGGTATTATTGTGCATTTTTTTTATTTCAAACAACTTTAAATTAAGTCATTGTGTTAGGCAACTGATGCAAGCAATGCAGCCTTCACTTGGAAATATATCAAATTATTGAAGAAAAATGGCTTGTGAATCATGTCAGTTATAAAATGGATAGTTTCATAATAACTCCTCTTCGGTCTTATTAAATGCAATATATTTCACCTACAACAGATATTTCACATGATGAATAATCATTTTTGTTTTATTTTTGTGCAGTTTACTCACAGGGGCCAGTTGGGTTTGTTCCAGCTAGTGACATCGATCTACAACTTCCTTTTTCCTCAAGAAGGAGCCCAAAACGCAAGAGCCCGGAGATGAGAGTCCACAGCCGACCTGGTCAGGACACAAAAGTTTTACACAGCACTGTAAGACCGCAGATATGGATTTACGTGGCTCAAAAACTGTTATGGAAAGAAGGTTGCCGCTGGTCAGAGACTTCCATCCTTTTCCCGAAGAAGCCATTTTAAAAATGGAGCATTGGAGTACATTTTCTGCAAATTGCATATCAATATAAAGACATTCATATTCTGCCTTATGTTTTCCAAACATACGTTCACATATGATATGAGCGTATTTCAGCGCAGTGGATGCCTTAATAAAACCCTCAGAAGAAGGAAGAACTGCTTTAGTAGGCGACGAGCTGTGAGAATACTCAAGGTCCACACTTATTTGTGCTGACTTAAATACAACTTCTGAACTCTGACGCATCCTAGAACCGAATCTTGATCTTTCCCTGCTGGTGTATCACGGATAGTGCTTGATTCACTTCTGTTATCAGTGTTATTGGGACAGAGTTGAAGGACAGAACAGATGTGACGATATGTAATCCAGAGGCCAGTAACGTGCTTCAGAAAGAACTGACAAAGTTTTGTCTAAATGCAGAAAAACAACTTGAACATCAGGTTGTACTACCTGTATATTAATAATGAGCCATTTCTGAGAACAAGATATGATTTTTGTGATTTTAAAATGCTGAAGAGGATTATGTTTTCTCATTAGAGAGAATGTACAACAAAACCAATTTTCCAATTTTACCTTTTCTGAAATATTAGTTTGCCTTAATGAATTAATTCTGCTGTCCTGTATCACAGACATCGCGTAATGACATGATTTCTTTCAGGCACTGAAGTGTTACTTTATATAATATAAGTGTTTAAAGCATCTCTATAGAAATTGGTGAGTATCAAAATGTGCTCAAAGAGCAATACACCAAATCATCATTTACAGTTCAAATTAAGCGATAAATGCAATCAATAATATCTAACAAATATACAGGTTACATTATGCGAATTTATCAAAGCACTAGGAAGAGTTGTGTTACTATGTATATCAATCAATAGTTATTATAAAGAGGTTTTTATTAGTGTTAATGTCTTAAGAGGGAAAGTGTCCAATAGATATGCTTTAATTAGAGGGATAGTTCACCCTAAAAATAATATGACGTCATCACTTACCCAGCCTCATGTCATTCCGAACATTCCTGTGTAATTACTCGTTTTCTTTCTTCGTCGCTAAAATGTTATCGATTCTCGCCAGGGCAGCGCCATTTTGATTTTGGCGCGAATAAATTCCGTGAGGGATTGAAGTAACTGCGATTTTTTTTTTCAATTGTGAGTTTTGACAATTACATGTGATATAGGACTTTTAAAAAGCGCATGGCAAAACTCGTTTCATCCGCGTAAAATTCTATACGACGGCATTTTTACGTGAACTGTCCCTTTAAGGATAAGGACAATAATGAACTCAGATGTAAGGTGTGTTCGATTTAAAGCGGCGCTGCTAACCGATCGGCGTGTGACATCAAGTTACCGCGAGAGAGATTCGAAAGCTATTTGAAATTCGCTCTGATGTCATACTCCATTCGGTTTGACTCCGCTTGAAGTCCAACACACGAAGTTAGATTTCTACTGAAATGTCCAGTGAGACGGCCAGATCGCATCACGTGACTGGCTCATGATCTGGCGCTGATATGAATAATTAAAAGTCTGTATATATGGTCTGCGATAAAGCGGGGAAATGTATTTTATATTTGTAAACCCATATTGTAAAGTAAAAATATAAATATAAGATAAATAATTTAAGTTATAAGAATAGATATCGTTCCATTGCTGGTTTCATAAATGCTTTCTTTTGTGGTACAATCAACTGAGGTGCCTGTATTTTGCGGTTTACAATTTACCATGGTTTGCTTGTGCATTATCGATAGATTTTATAACGTAATGTCGTCAGTATATTGTTTGAGACCATGAAAGACGGTGTCAATACACTGTCAGAGTCCACAAATCAACGATTCCTTTGCAATTATTCCGATTTCAGAACATTTTATTTCCTCACCACATTCCACGGAGGTGATGTTCCAGTGCTGTGACGTATATCGTTGTTCTGATGTTCTTCTGATAGGTGTGCCTCGAATGCTTGTGTATTGGTAACGATGACACTTGCAGACAATCAAACAGCTGAAGGTGCCTTAAGAACAGCAGGCCAATTGAGGACTTGATGTTACCAACACACACACTGGGCTTCAGTCACGAGCACCCATACAAACATGTGAACACGTATTGCAGTTGGATGAGTAGATAAATACCTCCACAAAAACCACAGGGAGCTCAAACAGACTATCAAAGAGAGCAGGCTGCTGCTGCTGTCTCATTTTTCTGAAATGCCCTTTCGAATGCACTTGTCGTTACACGAGTAAAATATGTTAAGCTGTTTTTACTTTGTTTGGAATGTGTACGGGACGTTACTGCTGGTTCTTTTTTAATTTTGCTACGTAAAATTATGATACAGTTTGATAAATATATAAAATGCTGTTATAAAATTGTGAAATAAGATGTCTTTTTTTACATATATCATAAATGCTGTCATAAATGCCGACACCTTTTCTGCACTGTTTACTGCATTAAAGTATTTATGGATACTCATACGAGAGCTCTATGTGTGATTTTTTTTATATCTAAACCTTATACTACAAATGTTTTAATTTTTAGCATTTTAAAAATAAAACAAAAAAGTGCTTTAGATGCTAGTGTTGTTTTATTCATTGTGATTTGTTCAGATGGACTTCACATAACTTTAAATATAGGGTCAAAATACAAAACACTTGTATAAAAATATTGAAACATTTTTCAGTACACATTACTGCATAGATAGATGGAAGCCAACATTGCATATTTAGCTGTTCAGAAACAGATTTGGTTCCTAGTTCACATAATACTGAAACATTTCTCGCTCCAATAGGTTTCACTGAAGAATTTCATTATCCAATGAGTTTCCATAAAAATGTTTTTTGCAAGAAAAAAATGGTAACATTAATAATTTAAATTGAAAACAAAAATTGATAAACTGATGTAAAATTAGAATATGTCTTATTGAGATGATTAGTGATCGATTAAACATGATCACACCATATGAACAAACAAACACTTAGTCAGTCCTTGGCTGTTAAAATGCAGACATTTGACAATGCAAATACATCCCGATTCAAATGTCACAAAATCATTTTGTCTCAGGCAAAATAAATCAAAATTCAAGGCTGGTTACAAACTATAAAATATAAACAGTGTCACAGAAAAAGAAAAGGTCCATGTTATGATGTCACATTAGAGTTTGGCTTCAAAAGCTTGTGCTGGAGATGTTTCCAAATGGCTCTAAAAACACAAAACACATCATTAATAATAGATATTTAGTGAAACGGCGCCCCCTGGCGGCATTAAACCAGTTTCACACGAGGACAGTTAGTGTGTCAGTGGATTAAATAAGGGTTAAATGTTAGTACAGACCAAACAACCAATCTATGGTTAAACACACACACACGCAACATTGTTTAGTATGCGTTTTAACAGATTTTAGTAACGAGAACTCAGGAAATCTCCTCATAACACCAGTGTAATACCCATGGCATACGAAATTTGTGTTCTCATGAATCATATAAACAAGCACACACACAGACACAAAGCTCAAGGGTGAAGCGTTTAGACAGAGCAGGCAAAAATCATTAACATTAGACAGAATCAAAAGCACTGATGAAGCCATCAAGTGTGAATCAGATGGGCTAATCACATGTGCTGCCCATACCTGAACCACAGTGTGCAAAAAAATCAGGCAGTGATTGATTGGTCACATGTGTGTGGATGGAAGGAGTGACGTCCCACAGTGATCCTGAACGTATGACCTGCCCAACGCTGCCTGTACACACACACACACACACAAACTGATCTATGAACAGATTTGAAGAGAACGGGGTGAGTAGAAATTGGGGAACAAAACAGGCAGAGATACAGGCTGAGTTAAAAAAAATCCTGTTCAGGGTGAGCGGAAAAGAGAATGGCATAAGTGGAAAATCTGGCATAAGTGGTAATATCATTAAACATACATTACAGGGAAATTGTAGTGTGAATGGGATGTGTGGAACAGGGGAACATGATCTAGCGTGTAAAGATGAGCAGGAGTGATAGTGAAGAACAGTATGAAGTGTGTTGATAGGCTTGTATTTCCCACGTATCATCCAATCACAGCGCTGGAATGTCAACACAATAAAAAGTTCAAAGAAACTGCTGGGCCGAAGACCCTTGAAGACATTTGCAGGAACTCGTTCTCACTCCTACTGTGAACCTTTGAAACAAAAGCTAACAAACCAAAACGAGCAACTAATAAATACATTTAACAGTCTAATTGAAAAGACTGGAGTTAAAGTTAAAATAACACCACAGAAACACGAGGAAGAAACAACAGGAGTCATTTCTCTAGTATCTGCTATTGATGCACGATATATCGGCCGCCATATCGGTATCGGCAGATATATGTTCATTTTGAATGTTAAAGTTATCGGCCCAATAAGAACTATTTGACTATATTAAAGCGATAAATAACGGATTATTTCAGCTATGATGGTTTTGAATTGCTTTAAATATGATTGGAATCACTTTAAAAAAGGAAAATACAGTTATGTGCCGCACTGTCATTTAGGCGGCATACAATTATAATGAGAACATCATTATAATTGTGTGATTGGGACATGGTGAGACTTTGTTTTTGTAATCAGGCACTCAAAAATTATGTAAAAATTTGGATTTAGATGATTTATCAGCCAATATATCGGTTATCAGCTCTCAGATATAAAGAATTATCGGTTATCGGCCAATATATTGGTTATTGGCTTTCAAATATAAAGAATTATCTGTTGTCGGCCAATATATCGGTTATCGGCTTTCAAAAAAGAATTATCGGCTGTCAAATATAAAGAATTATCGGTTATCGGCCAATATATCGGTTATCGGCTTTCAAATATAAAGAGTTATCGGTTATCGGCCAATATATTGGTTATTGGCTTTCAAATATAAAGAATTATCTGTTGTCGGCCAATATATCGGTTATCGGCTTTCAAATAAAGAATTATCGGCTGTCAAATATAAAGAATTATCGGTTATCGGCCAATATATCGATTATCGGCTTTCAAATATAAAGAGTTATCGGTTATCGGCCAATATATCGGTTATCAGCTTTCAAATATAAAGAGTTATCGGTTATCGGCCAATATATCGGTAATCAGCTTTCAAAATTAAAGAATTATCGGTTATCGGCCAAAATATATCAGTTATTGGCTTTAAAATATAAAGAATTATCTGTTGTCGGCCAATATATCGGTTATCGGCTTTCAAAAAAGAATTATCGGCTGTCAAATATAAAGAATTATCGGTTATCGGCCAATATATCGGTTATCGGCTTTCAAATATAAAGAGTTATCGGTTATCGGCCAATATATTGGTTATTGGCTTTCAAATATAAAGAATTATCTGTTTTCGGCCAATATATCGGTTATCGGCTTTCAAATAAAGAATTATCGGCTGTCAAATATAAAGAATTATCGGTTATCGGCCAATATATCGGTTATCGGCTTTCAAATATAAAGAGTTATCGGTTATCGGCCAATATATCGGTTATCGGCTTTCAAATATAAAGAGTTATCGGTTATCTGCCAATATATTGGTAATCAGCTTTCAAAATTAAAGAATTATCGGTTATCGGCCAAAATATATCAGTTATTGGCTTTCAAATATAAAGAATTATCTGTTGTCGGCCAATATATCGGTTATCGGCTTTCAAATAAAGAATTATCGGCTGTCAAATATAAAGAATTATCGGCTATCGGCCAATATATCGGTTATCGGCTTTCCAAATATAAAGAGTTATCGGTTATCGGCCAATATATCGGTAATCAGCTTTCAAAATGAAAGAATTATCGGTTATTGGCCAAAATATATCAGTTATTGGCTTTCAAATATAAAGAATTATCTGTTGTCGGCCAATATATCGGTTATCGGCTTTCATATAAAGACTTATCGGCTGTCAAATATAAAGAATTATCAGTTATTGGCCAATATATCGGTTCTCGGCTTTAAAATATAAAGAGTTATCGGTATTGGACAATATTTTCCTATTGGTGCATCTTAGGGACATCCAGGGTACATGTTAGTGGCTGTAAAAAGTTTTCCACTGCATCAATCAGCCAAACAAGAGACACATTTGCAGAAAACAAAAAACTTGAACTTATTCTTGGATGAGGACGTCATGTAAACCGTAATGTGCTTTCTGTCACATATATAATCTAATTGTGTAACTGTTTTGCAGGTTTGGTTTGATACTTACAGCTGCCACTGCTTGCTGGTTCGCCAACTGTCTGCGCAGATCTGACTTAATAAAGGCTGAGATAAAGAACAGAAACACGACACACACAGACATTATGATGGCTTTAATATTCCCATCTATCTATTGACATGACTGATGCAGCCTGTGAGCTTTAGTTTATCCAATCGGCATTTGGATTGTGAATATAAACGGCTATATCCCTTAAAGAACATGTCCAGTTCATGTTTAATTCCAAAAATCAACAGAAATAAGATTTTTTTATCCATTGCAAAATAATTAAGTATTTTCTAATTACAAATGCAATAAACACAGAATGGCCCTAAAATAGATGTAATTTTAATTAGACATATAAATATATGGCTTATTATTAGGTTTAATTTGCATGGGTGACATCCATGATGATCCATCATTGGGTTTGGCTAAGTTTACGTGGAAGATCATTCTGGTTGGACTTGAGATCTAAAAGAGAAAGTAAAAACTTTGTACCTCTATGCATCAGTGTTATATGAAGGACTATATACAGTAGTTTCTCCACACGAACTCTAATTGCCTGGAAAATGTGTTGAATATTAACTAGGAAGACCTTAAATGATCCATAACAACAATCTGGATAACTGCAGCAAACATTATTATTGTAATTACTATATTAGATTGTATTATATAATTTTATAACATTTAAAACGTGACAATTTGCCAGCCTTGTCTTGAGAACACAGTTCATCTGACTAAAGTCGACATTAAATTAAATCTATAGATAGGCAGGGCGATATAGGAAGGGCGAGTCACTGAAAGGATTGATATCCGGTTCTGTGTTTACTCTGAAGGATTTTGGCTGTACCTGTCCCAAAACAACGTCACTTATTCTAGATTTACACAATCCAGTGTTTTTTATGCGTTTAAAGAGCATATTGCAGGTAAAAAAAAATCTACATTTATAGATAACCTTGTATGAAAATACCATATGAAATGTTAATGCAGGATTTAAAATGTTTTAAACGACATAAGGGCCCTAATTTAGTAGATAAAGTGTCATCATCACTTTTATCATCGCGATGTACATCCTTGCAACCTCAATTGTGGGTACGGCCCTGTCACTATGCACTTTTATTTTGAAAATGATCAGACTTAATGTCAAATCTAGCAGTGCTAGAACTGACAATGACATATTGCGCACGCACGCGAGACGCCGGCGTGCGATTACGTGGGAATTTTTTCCTCAGCAGTGGAAACAGGAATATACTCTTATTTATGGTCATACAGATAAGACAAGAGTACATCATCCGAAACGGTAAAGTGTCCATTTTTTATTTGTGTATAGGCTACATTATAAATGACTACAAAATGTCATGCCTTTTAAAAATACAGAAAACCGGATGCGGGTTCATGCCATCTCTCTGTCTCCTTTCTGACGCACGTCCCGCAAAATCAACCACAACGAATTATCTACTTGATGCACAGACATAAGAAATACAGATAGATTATCTACCTATAGAAAACTTTAAGTGTCTACTTTGTATTGTTTGATGTTAAATGCATTATTTAAGTTACTTGGGAATAAATAGCATGTTTTCAGATGATAAAGAAAACATGACTCATGGCACGGAAAAAACGTTAGGTTGTGATAAATTATTTCGCGGACCCACTGGCTTTAGCTCACCGACCACCAGGGGTCAGCGGACCCCACTTTGAGAACCACTGCTCTAACCTGCAATATGCCCTTTAATAGCTCATATATTAACTGAAAAAAGAGAGGTCAAAGCAACTTTCATAATGTCACTCATGCAGCACGAATGTTAATACAATGCTTTCCAAGAAGCATTATCATCACCAGGAATCAAAATGTTTGAAAGCAACAACAGTTCATAGGACCAGATTAAAAAAGTGTGAACTCTGTACTGGATTAAAGAGGAACAACTAGTCTGGTAGACGAGCATTGAGCGATCTGCACCTGTAATGAAGGTTCCTATCAGCAGGAACCCACATAGAAAGAGATTTCCAGCCAGCGTATTGAACGAGTCCATCATTTTCCCCTGACAGATCGTAAATATGATCCCAAATACCTGCAGTAAAAAAACACAATGTTCATTAGGATTGTTGGTAACTCCATGATAATAACATAAAATTCCAAAAATAAGACAAATGGAGCCTCTTATAAATGAGAAATGAGAGACAATATGTCCCATCATTCACCTACAAATGGATAGTTCATAAGTTTTTTTTTAATTCTGTCATTAATTACTTGCCCTCATGTCATTTCAAACACGTAATACTTCGGTTCATCTTCAGAACACAAATGAAGATCTTTTTGAATCCATCCATTGACAGCAACACAACCGACACTTTCAAGAGCCAGAAAGGTAGTAAAGACATTATTAAAGTAATTCATGTGACTCCAGTGGTTTAACCTCATTTTATGAAGCACTTAAGTGCATTGTTTTGCAAAAAAACCACAAAAAAACAAACAAAAAAAACCAAACCCAACTTGATTTACAAAATATTAATCTCCAACCCACGTTCATGTGCACGCATGCGTGTTGTGTTGACACGAGAGCGAACGTTGTTACGTGAACGTGGCTCGGGACATTAATACTTTGCAAATAAAGTGTCAAATGTTTATTTTGTGCAAAGAAAGCACTCGCGTTGTTTCGTTCCAAACCCAAAAAAATGGTGAGGTTGAGTAAAAGCTGACAGAATTTACATTTTTGGGGGATCTATCCCTTTAATTGAGATTTTCTTGAATTGTTTTAATAAATATCACCATACCTGTGCAGAGCAGTTCAGAAGCCCTGAAGACGTCCCCTCAGACTCTGGGTAAGTCAATTCGACTGCAAACTCAAAACCAAGGGGAAGATAACCCGTCATGAAGAACCTGAGTCAGTAACACACAAACAAAAAGATTTTGGGCAAAACTTTTGCACTTTTCACATTTTATTTTGCCATGCACAATAGTAAAAATCTTCTCCTACCCGAGGGTTCCCGCTGTGATGAAGACCACCCACAGGTGACCCAAATCCAAGGTAAAAGCATAAATCATCATACCCACCAGGGACATCAGATACACAGCTAGAGTGGTTTGTCTGTGGGGACATCACATAACAGAGACATGGGACAAATCTTTCATCAGGATCCATCATGTTCTAGTGTGACTGAACAAATCATATTATTAATAGCAGCTCAAAATATATGTAGATCCAGAAATACCATTTCAGTTGCTTTAGTACAATAGCATTTGCTAAATATCTGGGCATTTCTTCAACTATTAGCACGTTTTAAACAAAAGTGAGTTGGTTGGTTGGTTTAAGTAGTTGGTTTTTGGTGGTAAAGATGCCACAACTGTGGGACAATCGTGTAACAATCTGTGTGACAAAATACGTACATTGTCACATAATGACAAGCAGGGCCTGAAATTAACACCCGACCACCTGCCAAATGCGGGTGAATTTTGCTATTGGCGGGTAACATTGTCAATCTACCTGCCACTTTGGCAGGTAGCCAATGAGAATTGTGAGTCATTCATTAGGATTTTTACATTTCAAGGAAGTCCGCGAGTATTAAACTGTTGATGAGATGGAATGAGATAATGTAACACGTCGCTGTTGCAGGTTAAAGTACAATGACAGTTGCACAGATGTGTGTGCGTGTGCAACTGTGCATGTTGGGAGTTGGGAACCGGTGAGAAAATGTCCGGTTTTTTATGAGGCCAAAAAAAAAAAAAAAAAAGGCTGGTAAAAAGTCTCTGTGGCAGGTGAATTTTTAAATCCACCTGCCGGTGGCCTAAAAAATTTACTTCAGGCCCTGATGACAAGGTAATAAAAACATAGGGGCTTCTGTCAACAGATCTCCTAAATATTACACAAAGCACCTATAAATTATTTTTTGGGGGGTAATTTCTCAGTGTATATAAAAGGCATTTGAAAAAAGCTAAACTGTTTTAAATTTATCCCATTGACATTTAATCTGATATTTCATTTCAGTAGTGTGAGTGTGGTGGTAAGTTTAAACAAAGTTAAATAAAAGAAACATAACAATGCCCAGGAGGGGAAGACATGCTGCATGAGATCACAAAAGCTCACAAGGTCTAGGTTCATGGATCAAAGAGGCAAACACCTGGAAAAACACACTAAACCAAAGCATATGAACAGACTCACAGGGGGGAAAGGACTCAGTAACACACTTATCCTCAAGGAGGAATGAAGACAAATGTTTATCAAGCACTGCCTGAAGGACAATTGAAGATTTGTTAGGATTAAAGTCCACACTCTTACTTGTATGTTTTAGATCGGTCTAACCAGACTCCACAGATGAGGGATCCCACCATGCCAGCGATCACGATTGTGAGGCCGATCCTGCCGGCGTTCACCTCCTCTCCCTGTTAAAACCAGAACAAATTTTTTCAAACATTCTCTGTTCTACCACAATATGTCAGACTAAGATCAGTTTATGTTTATTATTATTATTTTGATCCCCATTAGCTGCTACATTAAGCAGCAGCTATTCTTCCTGGGGTCACAACATTTTTCAACAAAAACTTAGCATCAAAGCTGTACAACAATACAGAAGTGCACACAACATCATAAATCATCAAACTCACACACACACACACTAAACATAACAACATAACACTTGAACAACACAACATTACCACTCTCTGGGTACAACACAAAATATGAAAATCACATTTCAATTATTATAGCTCATTGTCCAGTCATTATTAATTATAAAAATTACAATTACTCCAAAGTAAATAAATACAGTCTCAATCTTTTGGAAAAACTAACATTGTAACTCTCTGAGACCAAAAATAATGCCACCTCTGCTCTGGAACACAATGTTCTTTGAAGTTGATTAGTTCGACAGACAGGTAACAAGAAACGCCCTTTACTTGATTGACGAGTGGAATAAAAAAAAATATGAACGTCACTGAAGAAGGTCAATCTACTATAAATAGTTTCAGGTGCTTTAGAAATAATTATATTTTTAAGAATTTAATAAGAGAATAATTAATTCTGCTTCTGATTATGCATATCCCTGACACTTGTTCCAAAAGAACAATTTAGAAAAAGCCGACATGCTTTATTTTGTGCAATCTGTAATCTGTTTAAATTATTCTCTGTAGTTGAAGCCCAAATAATGGAACAATAGTCCAGATGACACAAAACTATTGATTCCACTAAAGTTTTCCGTATACATTTTCTACAATGACGAACTGCGGCCATACTCCTGCCCATTTTATTCAATATTAATTTTATATGAGCGCTCCAGGTCAACCTGCTGTCCACAATCACACCGAGCAATTTGGCCTCCGCCACTTGTTCAATTATCGAATCACAAACTGACAAATTCAAAACGGGGGAATCTATCCTAGAGCAGGGGTTCTCAAACATTTTGGTGCCAGGGACCCCTTTCAGGGGAAAAAAAATTCCAAGGACCCCCCTCATATTTATAACAGTTATTGAGCACAAAGTTAATGTGTGAGCGGCAAATGAAATATTTTTGCACAAAATGAATGGTCTCCACCCAGGGTACTATGCAGGAATTTCTAAATAGCCTACTGAGGTAACGAAAGTGATCTTGCTAGGAATCACTTAGGATCCCTCACTTAGGAATTTTTGATGTTCTTGATCTACACATGTGCATTTTAAGGTGTTTTAAGGCCCCACAATTGGATAACTAGATTTAGTAGAAGCATGTCAGTCAGTGGCATACATTTTTTTTTTTGTCAAGATGTCACAAAACACAATCACATATTCCAATCAGGAATGGCCTTAAAAGAGAAATGTTTCAATAATTAGGCCTATTCTGCACACAAATAAAGCCCATAAGCCTATAAATACAATGATAATGGCATTATGTTTAATAGGTGCGTGCGTTGTTAATTTGAGCTACTGTAATTAGCTAAAAAACATACAGTATATGTTAAATATATGAATCCATAATGTTAATCTCATGGGCACAGTATGTTTCTATTGACCTGCTTTTTCCTTTGTTAAAGTTGAGCTTGATTAATACTTTGCAAACTGATTGTTTCAGTCGTTTTTTAAAACTTTTATCTAAAACAGCTGTTTGTTAATTAAGGCCTACATCTTATCTCGCACTTTATGACCGTTGACTGAAACGTCGTGCGGGGAACTTTGAGTTCACTCCGACTCAAACATTTTGACATTGACGAGCTATCGTTGTTAGTCTGCTGAAGCACCTCAGAGAGAAGGTCAGTATCATCGCGATGTGCATCCTTGCAACCTCAGTTGTGGGTACGGCCCTGTCACTATGCACTTTTATTTTGATAATGATCAGACTTCTAATGTCAAATCTACAGTAGCAGTGCTAGAACTGACTATTGTGCGCGCACGCGAGACGCCGGCGCGCAATTACATGGGAATTTTTCCTCAGCAGTGGAAACAGGAATACTCTTATTTATGGTCATAGATAAGACAAGAGTGCATCATCCGAAACGGTAAAGTGTCCATTTTTTTATTTGTGTGTAGGCTACATTATAAATGACTACAAAATGTCATGCCTTTTAAAAATACAGAAAACAACCGGATGCGGGTTCATGCCGTCTCTCTGTCTCCTTTCTGGCGCACGTCCCGCAAAATCAACAGCAGCGAATAGTCTACTTGACGCAAAGACATAGATTATCTATCTATAGAAAACTTTAAGTGTCTACTTTGTATTGTTTTATGTTAAATGCTTTATATAAGTTACTTAGGAATAAACAGCATGTTTTCAGATGATAAAGAAAACATGACTCATAGCATGGAAAAAAACGTTAGGTTGTAAATTATTTCGCGGACCCCCTGGCTTTAGCTCGCGGACCACCAGGGGTCAGCGGACCCCACTTTGAGAACCACTGTCCTAGAGGATACATCCCACATTTTGTTTTTAGAATTTGAGTTGCTTCCCTCAGGAAAGCGATATAGAGTGCCCAAGTGGAGGACCACTAAAGCCTCTAGGTCTTTTGTTTCAAACGCAGTGATGACTGTAAATACTTATTTGAAACAAAGAAAAGGCACCGTGAATGAATTTTAATTTTAACAGTAGCTAGATGAAGATTTATAAATGCCCGGGGTTTTGTGTTTTTTTTTTTGTTTTTTTTTTCTGCTGTGTGTAATGTCTTTGATGTTTTGCTGTTTTTGTGAGGTTGAAGCTACTTAAATTGCCCTGTAAAGGGACAAATAAAGATTTTACTACTACTACTACTACTACTAAGTTAAAATTCACAGGAATCAATTCAGTTATGCAAATGGGCGCTTATGATTGGTTGGACAGGTGGAGGGACTTACAGGATAGTGTTCAATGATCATTCGGTTGAGAAGCGTACTGACAGCATAGAAACAGCCAACATTCAGCCCTGAGGAAAGACAGATAAAAAGTCAAAAACATAAAAAGCCTGCCAAAAAAGACTTAACACACAACACCTGGTTTCAGACTATTGATTTGATGTGTATCTAAGCAGTAAATGTATTCACATTTCTGAAGCAGCTGTAAAGACATAAAGATCTCTGCATTCCTGCAGGTTTATTTCTGTCAATGTTCAGCCAGGTCAAATGCATCTACAGGCTTCTCGTGCCAGTGTTACACAGCTGTTTGTGTTTGTGTGTGCAGATTGATCATAAACTCAGTGTGCAGCGTTAATGTAGTATATGCTCACCATGAAAGCAAAGCAGAGATGACAATGCATTCTGTTCAGCATTAGCTTTTTACTTTTTCAGAAAAAAAAAATAAAAATAAAATACAGTTGACTTTTTTACTCGAGCTAGACATAAGCATATCAATCAATCAAATATATAAATAATATAATATATTTATATAATATACCATTCCGTTCCAGCACCGTTTTTATGCTTTAGAAAAATCTCAGATGCCTTTATTTGATAAAAAAAATCTGTAAAAAACACTAATAATGTTGAATATTATTACTATTGAAAACAACTGTTTTCAATTTTTATATATTTTAAAGCTGCAGTCCGCAGTTTTTCCTCTTTGTCTCCGTTCGAAAACGGTAATCGCAGTCATTCGCGGAATCATCAACTTTACGTGAGTTGTACTTCGACACGGCACAGCGTGGATGAACACAATGTTTGAGGAGAGTAATTTTTGGAAGTATGACCAACATGGTCATGATAAGCAAGTAACATCTTATCATGCTTATCAAATGATAAGCAAGTAACATCCACATCCACACACAAAAAAAAAAACATTTAACGATTGTTTATCATATCACGTCAAACCCTGCAAATTATACTTTGGTCTCAAATTGTTAATGTTCAACATCAGCTTGCGTGACTACACTTAAAGCCCTTCAGATATTTATCCTTGTTTTTCCATGGGCCGGTTGCTCTCTCTTTTTCCAAACTCTCAGTCCAAAGTCTTTTGCATTTTACAGCCTTTTACATTTACTTTTGCATTTTACATTTGAACCTTTCTGGATCTGCCATCAAATTGATAAGTTTAATTACATCAAGTAATAGCTGAGACTCCTTCTTTATGTGTACCGATGTGACATAATGACGGAAAGACATGCTCGAATCTCCTGCTGAAATCCACCAGTTCCACTGGAATTAAAAACATTATTACAAGCTTACCATTTTGAATTGAGCTAAGCAGATAGTTTTGAACACTGGCTGGTTGTACTTGCTGAAAAATGTATTTTGGATCATTTTTAACGGACAGGAGCTTTAATTTATTCCTGTGATGCAAAGCTGAATGTTCAGCATCATTACTCCAGTCTTCAGTGTCATATTCAAACGCACACTAGAATCAATTCTTAATGTGAACGCCATCAGCGTTTATCACAGGTTCGCGTTTATAGTCTGTTTAGAGACATTCATATGCATGTTTACCTTTAATCCGGCGTCTAGTTCATAAACACCAGAGGAGAACTGGTCCCCGACTGAGTCTGGGTTCTCCCAAGGTTTTTTTTTCTCCATTGGGTCACCTGATGGAGTTTTAGGACACCATTGGGTCACTTGCCGGAGTTTTTCGGTTCCTTGCTCAGTTGGAGATATTCAAATTAATTAACCGATCAGTAATACCATTGATCAGCTCCACCAAACGTGTATGTTTTTCCACTAAGAAACGAACATTATTATGTTTTGTTTGATACTGTGAAGCTGCTTTGATGCAATCTACATTGTGAAAAGTGCTATATAAATATACTTGACTTATGTGTGAATGGAGGAATCATTTATGTCAAATTATGTGTGGAAGTTTAATAATTAGTGTTAGGAGCATGTTCGAATCACAAACCCCAAGTATGAGCAACAGTAATAGAGATGCTTACATTAGCAAACAACACTGACTATACAACTAGTCATGGTAATGCTCTCAGTAACAAACTATGACTGTGTTTAAATGGCAGCAAGCATAATGAACCCCAGTTTGAGGTCTTGAATGGCTCCGTTGTGCTGATATTCACCATAAGTGATGACGAGGAGGATGAAGGCTTTGTTGCGGAGCAGCCTGACAATGGAAGCTGTATATGAGTAGCTCTCCGGAGAGATCTGCCGAGCCGCGGCCTGAGAGTGGGTGGGAGGGATCTCCGGACGCTCCTGAAACACTGACATTGAACATAAAATACAAACTCGTCCAATCAACAAAACTCTTCATTTACATGTAGTAGATCAGCACTGATCTGAGTCCAGTTTCATTGTGTAACAGGACACTACAGCTTTCAAGCTTATTGTTAAAACTAGTTTTCGGTGATTAAAAAAAATCTGAAATAAAAATGAAATATTAGATGAAAAAACGAACCGAAACAAATTAATAAATAAGTACTAAATAAGTTCCTAGTATTAAAATGACTAAACCTGAATATTAAATAAAAGCTAAATAGAGCTATAAAAAAAATAATAAAATCACAGGAGTAAATCACAAATGTACTAAATCTAAAATCTTTAAAATAAAAACTAATTCAAAATATTAATAAATAATATAATACTAAATAAATAATACTAAAATAACACTGCAACCTAGATAAAAAAAACATCACACAGCAAGGCTGTTTAATATAAAATATAAGAAGGCTGTAAACAAAATATAGGCAGCAAAATAATGCCTTCTAAGATACACTCTTTTTGGGGAAAATTTAAGACAGAACTGAATTACAGGCAATCCCAGAATGCATTGGAAAAAAATTCATCTAAGATGCCGAGGTTGACACGAAGCTAATATGTTTGCTAATTTAAACCGTTTAAAAAGAAAAGAGGTTTTAAAGAAGTGAATGCTTAAATACTAAAGAATGAAATAATGGTCAGTGTGTTAAAGCGAATTAATTCACCATGTTATAACATCTGGGAATGTTTGTGTTTGAGTAAAAATTTAGCCTGCTGTCCCCAAAACTGCAGGTGATCGAACTAGGTCATATTTGCTTTTTTTAAACATGCACTAGACATTAAAAACTCTGCAGCGGGATTTAAGCAGTAGAACTATTAGACAGAAACACTAATATCCGCTAGGCTTGTTATTTACTAAAGAATTAAACAACAGACCAACGAAACCGTTTGTTTCAAGGGAAATTAGGAAAACAGTTCATCTAAAAATAAAATATGTCCTCATAACTCACCATCATGTTGTTGCAGGCTGCATGAGTTTATTTTCTTCCATGGAACATAAAAGGGAACCCCAGGTGTTCATTGATACACAATCAAAATAAGGAAGGAAGCTCGGAAAATTACAAAATGTTGAACTAGAGGGTTAGTTCACTCAAAAATGAAAATGATCCCATAATTCACTCACCAAAAGAAAAGTTAGAAAATGTATTTTTGGCTTATGTGGATGAAAGACAACAACTCCCAGAATGCACTTGCTTTGCTCCCCTAGGAGGCCACGCCTACCGGTAACAGAGCGCAGAAGTTAAACAACAAGTCTAGACTACTAGTGAGTCTCCGAGATGAGTCTGCCGGAAAATGTGTTTTCGAGATCGCCCAAAATGTCCGGGATTTGGCTTTTGCGTTCTACAGTCGCCATTCGTTATGTTTACTGTGGCGAGCGGGACGAGTGAGGGCCGCGGGAGAACGCTGAGCGACACCTGTGAGACGCACCGGTCTCGTATCTCTCACGGAGGAGCGGAAATTTTCTTAGCAATGTTAAAACGCACATCAACCGATCACTTGTTTAGCGTTCATGTAAACACTACATACAGATTCACCAATGGGAATTAATTCAGTTGGATTAAAACAAAAGCTGTCTATGTAAACAATGAATGTCGACTGCAGAAAGCAAAAGCTGAATCCCAGACATCGACGGCCGGACATGTCCGGGAAAAAGAGGATGGTAATCCCAACTACTCGGCTTTCTCCACAGAACAAGAGCCTGCTAGCTTAGCTTTCTAAAAAAAAGATGGCCGACACTATGTGTTCATTCTGTGAGTGAGATCGCCCTCTATGGGTGGGTTGAAAACATGCGGGACAGGCCCTACTACTGACTGTTGTCTTTAGCCTCTGGACAAAAACTCATCAGAGGATTTTTTTCAGACAAAAAAAAATACATAAATCAACAACAATTACAATTTCAACAATATTTCAAGTGTACTCTTACTTTGAAAAAAGTATACATTTTATCATATGTATTTAAAAAGGTAAGGATTCATAAGCTGGAACAAAAACTATAATAACATCTTAGTTGATAATTCAATATACATACTTTATTCATATACTATAGTATATTTAACATATGAGCAGAAATTGGCTAACAAAAGCTTACCTATTTAATAAAAAGTGAATGTTCTATATTTTGGTTGCATTTGTGAGTTAATAAAAATGTAACAGGTTGTGTCAACTTGGCACATAATATCTAAAAATCGCATATTTTTTTTGAGGTATCGCCAAATATTGTATGCTTGCTGAGAGAATTGATATCATATCGTATCGTGATGAACTGTTCGATTTACACCCCTACTGCGCCCCTTGCCGAAGCCAGCGATTATAGTTTATAAAGTTATAAATATGGATATTTTTCTAGGAGTCTGTTAATATTGTGAATATGAATATTTTGTGAATATGAATATTTTTCTACGAGTCTAGGATAGAAGTCTGGAGCCATATGGATTACTTTTATTTATATATAATGGCAATTGTGTTCGGCTGAAAGAGGTCATATACACCTATGATGGCTTGAGGGTGAGTGAATTAAGGGATAATTAATTTTTTTACATTTATGCATTTGGCAGACGATTTTATTCAAAGCGACTTAAATTGCATCTCAAGGTAAACATTAACATTCTTATCAGTTTTTGCTTTCCCTGGAAATCGAACCCATGACCTTGGCGTTGCAAGCACCAACGCTCTGCTGTTTGCACAACAGGAAAGCCCTGAAATTGTGGGTTGAAATAACCCTTTAACAGACAGACTTTGAATTGAATATATTCCACAAGTCATAAGGAAAACTTTTATGCTACTTTTGTTGAACTTTTAACCAGCCATCACATTTTCTAAAACACCTCTTTTTGTGTTCCATGGGGAAAAAAATGAGGGCGAGTACGCTTTTGGCATGCAAATATCTTGTGATTTTCTTCTTTTTATTGTGTAGGCAAACATTTTTGCTTGTGAGAACAGAACTGAATGCACGTGAGTGTTGCTCAAAATGTGACAGGAGGCTTTGTGGTCACGTCAAGATAAAAAGCGGAAGCTCAGCATTTAAATGACCGAAATACAGAGTGAGCAAAATGCGCTGAAAAAGTGAAAGAAAAAAAATCTAATTTCCACTTCTTTCATTTGTGCTAAAGGTCAGATAACCATCAAGCACTAACATGCTCCATTTACACTCGTACAAGCAGACTAACAAAATAACACACACATTGATCATTTCTATATTAGTATGTATATAAACTAGGGACGCGCCGATCCAATACTGCAATTCGGCCGGATCGGGTATCGGCCTTCCACTATATTATAAGTGTTTAGAAGCCATTCTTTAGTATAACGTGAGATAGAAATTAATATTTAAGTGATTAAATTCACCGCTGCAGCTGTCAGTCATTCTCTATTCAGTCGCGTTCAGTTACGACAGTCAACTCTTCGAGATGATTCAATGTTACTATTATTATACTTGATCTGAAGATGAAGCTCTATGGTTTTGCATAAAATGACTTTATCTTTCTGGACTTTATTGCTGTACCTTTTTTCTACCGGGTGTCTGTTAGTTCACAACACAGGAGAGAGCACTATAATTGTTCTTCACGTGCATAGTAACTGAAAATTAAAACCTTTCATATCATAATAATTTTGCGCAATGAAAGATTATTAATAGTAGGGCTGGGCAAAAAAATCGATTTTTCGATTAATCGTTTTTTAAAATGTGTTCGATTCAAAATCGATTCTCAACGGCCGGAATCGATTTTTTCCATATAAAGGGCTCGCGGACGCGGTGCTGCATCTTCTCGTCTCTCTGCACTAATCAAGCGCCAAGCGCTGCAGCTGTCGATACACACACGCGTTTAGGAGTCGGGACATGACGGAATATTCACTTAACAATCGGGCCAGCATTGCATCGTAACCTATGATCGTAACTAACGTTTATCATTTTCACGTCTTTTTGAGTTTTACAAGCAATGTTAAACCATCCCGTGCTCGCGCACTCTTTGGTTTGAGATGTCTTTCACTGCGTGCTAGTAACGTTACAGCCTAAATCTGCCTCACAAACAGCTCGCCAGAAACAAAAGTTTTATCCTGGATTATATCACTTTAACAGTTAAAACACGCAACATTATGTCAAAACTCTGGTCTTGGTGAGTAACCTCGTAAAGACAGTCGGTAATGTCTTAAATTAGCATTAAACACGTGTGACAGAAAGTTAATGAAACAGTAATGGATTCGCGCACTAGTTCTTAAAGTGAACGCAGCCATTTGTGTCAGTCATTAATTCTGTTGTCATAACAACAGAATATAGTATTAATTGTAAGCAATCAGAATTAATAGCCTTTGTATTTAATTCAGTCTGGACTAAAAAGACTATGCAGTGTTATTTTACATTGGATTACTTTATTCAGTTTCTGTAGTATTTCTGACATACCCAAAAAACTACCCCAAAATGTCTCTCAATTTGTGTCTTTATTCTATTGTATTTATTTGTGCTACTTTTTTCAATTTAATTCAAAGATTGAAATCAAGCATCCATACATAAACTCTTAAAACAAAAATAAACAAAAAATTACATTACCATTTAGGTAAGATCAATGTAAAAAAAAAAAGTCTAAATATTTATATATTTATTTATCTATATCTATCTTAAACATAAAATAACATGATACTGTTTGATCAAGCTGTGCGACTGTTCTGACTTTTTTTGCATATTGCATCAAAATCCTGTTTATTCTCTGTATGCATTTAGTGTACCTAAAATAAAAAGAGTTTTATATATACAGGTTTATGGCTCTTAATTTCCTTGTATTAATTAACCACTAGTAAACATATGTCCACTGTTCTTTTTTTATAAATATAGGATTTGTATTACATCTTTATTATAGTCGAATCGAGAATCAAATCAGGAATCGAAATCGAAAATTGAATCGAGAATCGAAATCGAATCGAACTGAGAGCTTGTGAATCGAAATCGAAATTGAAATGTGAATCGATACCCAGCCCTAATTAATAGCCTTTCTTGTTCTGTCCTATCTATCTATGTCGCTGCCTCATTAAATTATACATTTAAAAAAAATGTCTTAATTTTAAAGTAGGCTATATATAAAATAATTTATCTTTTTGATTTGTGTTATCTTGTTTTTCATGAATGTATTTTACAACAATACAAAGCACTCTGTGAAACGTTTTACCAGATTTAGTGCTACACTTATTGTCTCTTATTTGTTCCCCACTAAATGTTTTTTCTAGACTAAATTTTAATGCTAAATTATCCACTAACCTAGTTCATAATAACATTTTTGTTTTAGATTAAGATGATATATATATATTTTTTATAATGTCGTTGTCTATTGTGTAGATAGTGTAGATTGTGTTTAACACACAAAAAGAGTGATTATCAGTTCAACACAGAGTTATAGAAATTCTACTTGATTTAAAAATAAAAACTGCGCCGGTATCGGATCGGTATAGGTAAATACTTTTGGAATCAGATCAGATCGGTTCTGAAAAAATTGTATCGGTGCTGAGCATCCCTAATATAAACAATTAACAAATTTGTGGTTTTGTTCATGCAGGAAGAACACACTAAACAGTCAAATATAAACACACCAAACTAGTGAGCTGTCTCGCTGCCAAATGCCTACACAGGCCTTCGAGGACAGCACCCTAATCTTCACAGAAACTCTCTATATAGGCAGCAACTCCACGTGCCACTCAATTATTATTATTATTATTTTTTTTTTTTTATCAAGTTTGATGATAAAATCATGAAAAATTTTACTCACATTTTTCTAAGATAGTAGCACAATAATCCATTTTAATTTGATTTATTACAATCAACATTTTTCTGGCATTATTTGCCATCTTCGATTTATGTTTCACTGAATCCATCACAATGCATTGTGGGATTGTCTTTTCTGTGAAGTACAAGTGCATTATTTTGGCTAAAAGAAGATATAAGGAAGGCATCATAATTAAAGGGACAGTTCACCCAAAAAATTTAATTCTGTCCGTAGACTTCATTTACTCGTGTCGTTCCAAACCCATAAAAATCTTTAGAACAACAACAATCCCATCTTTAGGGATTCCTGTCCGTACTCTGAAGCTTCAAAATGTCCATGAAGAGATTGTAAAATAAATCCATGAAGAAACTCATATGATGAAGACTTTAATTTTGAACTTTCAGAGTTTTGGCTTTCAATAGAGGGACAGAAATGTCTCCGATTCATTAAAAAGTTAAGAAGATGAAGAAAAGGCTTATGGGACTTTTTTGGATGAACTATCCCTATAATTTCTATATCTTTTGGAACAACTTTCATGTCAGGAACATGTTTTAAAAAACTCCTCAGTAAACAGCTCTCTATGTTTTGGAATAGAACAATGTTGTGGCAATAGTATAACTAGCCTAACGTTTGGACTTACCAAAGACAACCAACACAAACAAGAATGTGGCCACACCCGCTGTTATGTAGAACATGACTCTGATGTTAGACGCTAACGTGTCCAGATCGTCCACATTTGGAACCAGTATGGGTGGAACGAGGAAGCCGATTGCAATCCCCAACTGAAAAAAAAAACCGAACATCTGTGAGGTTAAAAATGAAGCAGTACAGAACATACATACTGAACACAAGTACATAAATGGACATTTATAGCTTGATTTCAAACAGAGGTGTGCTTTTAAAATTGCATTTGCTAGCAAGGCCTTGATCCACATGGGACACTAAAGACTCTGTCATGCAATTATATGTGGTTGCAAGAGTTAAACATCACTGGCATTTATCAACATAACTTTTTCCACCTGCGCTCATTCTCCATTTTCTTGGCTTTAAACAGAGGTTATCAAATGGATTTCAGGGACCCATGGAAAAGTTAAAATAGCATGATCAATGTAAATATATATATATATATATATATATATATATATATATATTGTGAAGTTTAGGGGACAGATTTACTAACAACTTAATAACCTTCTTTTGATGTTAAAAAACTACTGTCAGGATTTACTAAAGATAATCAGTGAAAAATGAACCCCGAAAGGGTTATTTTTGTGGCTAACCTTATTGCTATATGCATTTGTAGAAGTTTCCCATTCAGACACAAAACTTATGGGAGGAGAGTATTTAAATTATTCATGCAAGATGAATTACTAAGGTTTGACTATAGTCAATTTACTGGTATTTGCACCATTATTTCATTTTATATCAAACATGTCTTCAACCAGACGCTAATTTGAGCTGCTCTTGGTTGATTGTGTTGGTCATTATGGAAATGATCATGTGCATAACTTTCCACTCCCATTGGTGTTTTTTTTTAAATTGAATTCTCACGCTAACTTGCCCTGTTTAGTAAATCTGACCCTAAATGTACTTAAAGGGATACTTCACCTCTGGAAAGACAAATGTGTATTTAAAACGGGTCATTTATGTAGAAGAAATGTGAAATTATTTTTGAATTTGGAGCTTTCTAGACGTGTGCTTGATTCAGTTACATTGTTAAACAATGCATTAAGATAAGGCAGAAACAATGAGCTCATTGAAGCAAAGAGAACATGTTGTTAAATGATTAGGAAACATATTAAACTTTAGCATTGGTGCTTTTTTACATACTCAAAATGTGAGTGTGAAAAAGTCAACAAACTGAAAAATAAAATAAAAATGTAATATTATATTGTTAAATCTGGTTAACACTATAATTGTTAAAACATAAAATTGGTATCAAAAAAGGTATCGTTCAGGAACCGGTATCGAAGTCAAGGTATCGGTATCGAACATTTTGTAACAATACCCAGCCCTACTAATAATACAAAGCCTAATGCTGAATTCTTAAGTATCCCTTTAATTAGAGCATTTGTCTGATTCATAGTTTGCGTATGCATAACTCATGAATTCACAAATAACTTAATTTACATAACATGTAGAAAAAACTGAAACCACAAGATTACATGTTAGACATAGTCATTTAATCTTAAATATCTTTCATCAAATACAGTGAAAGAGTAAGATAAGCTTCATATAGCTCAAGCTTCAAGGTTTGTGAGAGCATCATATGTTTGCTGACAGTGATGAAAGACTGTAAAAGCAAAGGTTGTGAGGATAGCCTAGCCTTTAGATGGGGGTTTTAGGCAAATGACCTTGGGCATGTGGTGGTCACTCATTTAAAACACTCCAAATTACAAGTTTAAAACAAGTTTAACAACAAATTCAGGTGCATACGCATGATGTGATGTTCTGAGTTTTATTCTGCTTTCTATTGACAGCTGTAGTTTTTAATCTTTCTTCTCAGTATAAATTCAAACAGTGTTTGCCAACTTTTTTTAGTGCCACAGAACAATTTTGAAAGGTAAAAAAAATCCCACAGCACACAGCACAAATCTCAACTTGGCCAAACATTGGTTCAACCAATGGCGAGAGATTGTGGGAAGGACTCTTTGCTGACCAATAGCAAATGAGGTGTGTTCAGGGATACTGTGTGGAAACAATCATTATTTTTGTAGTTACGTTTGCTACCGCTAGTGGCGCCGAAATTCCGCTCCGCCGAAAATCACCGATCCAAAAGTGGACAAAACGCGTGCGGCATACTTTCACCTAATGAGCAACAGCTTCTTATGGAAACGTATGAAGAAGTGAAACATATAATATGTAAAAAAGCCAATACAGATGCTGTAATAAAACAAAGAGAGAATGCCTGGCAAACAATAGCAGACCGATTGAATGCTAAGTCCATAAATAACCACATTCTAAAAAAATGCTGGGTTGTTTTAAGCCAATTTTGGGTCAAATATGGACAAACCCAAATGTTGGATTTAAAAATGCAACTAATAAATTTAACCCATGTCTGTCCATATTTGACCCAAAATTGGTTTAAAACAACCGAGCATTTGAGTGTGCAGGGCTCCACTGTAACCCTCATAATTACAATTCGAGAAGTTACTTGTCATTTAAAAAATAGTTGTATATTTTGCCTTAAATGTGACCAGTAATTGCAAACACTTAACCACTATGTGTATATTTGATGTATTTAGTTTCTTTTATGTCTATTATCTCTTTAATCTTTTTAACTCTGTCTATTATCTCTTTAATCTTTTTATCTATTTCTATGTAGATTTTGTTTCTAATTGATTTAATGTGATCTATTATCAGATATTTTGCTCTATTTTTATCCATCTAATCTATTTTATCATTTGTATCTATTCCTCTTAAAGAACAAACATGTCTGGCCAAAAAAGGACTTGGCAGAAAGTCAAGATTAAATACAAGAATATTTTGCAGGCTGGTAAGTGACTTGTCTGCAGAGAACATGGTGATATGTTTGCTGACATTTAATCGTCTGTGCTGATTTTAGCAATAAAAAAAAGTCATATATCTGGTACGGGGGTGGCCCTCCAACCCAAGACTTCACCACAGCAGAGGGGCTGGCCCTATAAAGGGAAGCAAGTGATTCCAATGGGTCTGCCCTATATCTCAGGAAAACTCTTTCATGCCTGAATGCTCGTCTGAGTATTAAAACTTCCTCATCAACTACATCATCCAACAAAGGACAAGCCATTGTGAATAGTAAAAACAAATATTTAGTCTATCTCTATATATACTACATATTGACCTTGTTGTTACATGAAACCACATTTACGACTTAATGAGCCATTTCTTTTCTCATCAACTGCAATAAAATAGCCTATAATTTTTATCATTCAACTATACATTTCTACTCTATATTTGCATAGATATACAGTCTTTCTATTTCTCATATTTTATATTATAGTTCTTTTGCACTGTGTTGGCATTTATTGTGACCAGCAAAGTTGCTCAGGAAAATCTGCTTTCCTCACTGTAGGTGTATGCCAACAAACGCTTTGAATCTCAAATGACATATTCATCAAACCTCTGACAGTGAAATGAACAGCAGTTTTTAATAATAACTAAAATAGCAGTAGCCTACGCATTCTTAGATGAATGGCAGTATATCTAGTATTTTAATGCAGGAGCATAAAGTAACTAAAACATTAATATCTAGTAGGATTTAGGGAGGAACAGGCCGATAAATCACTAGGATTAATCTTAGCCTGGTTGTTAGCCTGCTCTAGAGCAGGCTAGCTGCAAAGTGTAAATCTCCATAGTAACTTAACGTAGATTAATTTAGCCTCCATTCGTGCAACCGAGTCAGGGCTAAATTCAGCCAGGATAACTGGAAAATCCCAGCTTAATCCCTTATCTTGCTTTTGTGCAATACCCCCCAGCACAGATAAATGAGCAATGATGATGACATTATTGTTTTGAAACCCACCTGATTTCCGAAGACCCCGATGGAGCATGCAGTGGACACCTCGTCCGACCCGAACCACACCGATGCGATGCGCGAGGGCATCCCGAGAATAAACACCTGAGCCACGGAGCACATGAACTGACCCAAAAATGTCACGGGAAAAAGGTCCGGTCTCGCGCTGGCCACCTTGATCCACGTGCCCGCGCAATTCAGAGCCGTGGCCACGAGCGCGATAACCCTCAGACCTTGTTTATCCAGGAGCCAAGAGACGGGAAAAATGAGAGGAATGTACGTCAACATGTAAATCATGGACATCCAGTCAATGGTGAAAGAGTCCACGCCGTAGAAGCGCATGAAGATATTGTTGATGATTCCGTATTGAATCCATTGATACGAGTTACACAGCGAATATGAGCTGAATAAACACACCATTATCCATCTTTTTTTGTATAAACGCGTTTCCGGCGGTGTGTTGTGATGATCAGAACTCACCTCCGCATCAGTCACGGGTGTTTTTGAAAAATATATATTAGCATTTACCTCTCCTTCTTCCACTGACTTTGATTCATCTCCCATTTTCACTCGATTCAACCGCGTTCAGAACTTTTTCGAGTTAACTTAATATTCATTCATTCGAGTTGAATCACAAATGTCATGTTGAGGAGAGTTAACGTTACGCCTGTCAATCTAACTTACTGGAATTCCGTGCGGTACCGTTACTATAAGTCATGTCAAACTCTGTTCTGATTTAATACTTACTTGACATGACATACTATTGATATAATATCACCTGAGTTTAAATACTAGTGGATAAACGTCCCATAATACTTCGATGTACGGTCATTCGCTGCTCTCGCACCCGAAGCTCTTCATTCGTTTAAAGTTTCGCCACCGGGGTAGAAGTTACAATAACTGACTAGATGAGAAATTACAAACGAAGATGGCTAGAAAGGGGCGGGGCTTAACTGTAATGGCGTTATCTCGGTCATGTGACAAGTACAACTTACCCTAAATACTTTCTTTCTTTCTTTCTTCCTTTCTTTCTTTCTTTCTTTCTTTCTTTCTTTCTTTCTTTCTTTCTTTCTTTCTTTCTTTCTAGTTGTAAACATTAGAGCAAATGAAAAAAAGTATTTATAAAGAAAAATAAAACCGTTGAAACTAATGTTGATACTGCTACATGAGCACCAGCTTGAAGTCGTAACGTTGTTCAGGGGGGAACTCGTTACTTTCGTAAAGACTTACTTTTCTTTAATTCTTTCCGAGTTACGGACATGAAGAATTATTAAGAAATTGTATTAAACACAGATTAAGCCAAATCTAAGCGCAAATCATAACGTCACGTGGTCTCTGTTACGTTTCTCAGCGCAGTCAGGCTGAACATGTCGGTTGGAAATGACTGGTATGTATTTCGCTTTTTATTCCAGTTACCAATCCTTTAAATTAATGTATTTAAGATTATCATTATAATTTTGCCTCAGTAAGGTAAAAAAACAAAACAACTTTTGCTTTTGACCTTTGAATGAGACTCACAGCGATCATTTATGATCCGTATAGCGCCTCCTGGAGGAGAACAAGGTTAATAACATAGTCACCATAGACATATGTCTATGCATAGAGACCATAGACGTATGTCTACAACATTCATCGCATAGAAAACATTTCAATTAGTTCCTCTATGCATCCATTTAGGGTTTGTGGCGGATAAAGCGGAGAAGGCGCCCTCTGCTAGGCTGGAGTTACTGGTGAAGTGTGTCTAGGCCTGTTTTCTTTATAAATTATACATTTAAAACAATTGATCATTTGCTATATTTGTTGGTCAAAGCTATTTTTTGTTACTTTTGTACACTTTTCAACATTTCTGTTCATCACAAACAAAAAGAAAAATCAGTGAGGTGTGAAATAGCCTACATGATTGAAAACAATATTGTCTTTGCAGTCATGTTTAATAGATGACAAAATAATGTAAAGATGAAATCCTGTGTCTTATATTCAGCAACTCCTACAGCACATTCATCAGAGAAGAGTCTTTTTTAAGCACTTTAAATGTGAAAATTAATTTTAAGCTTTTCTGAAACCATGGATAGAATAAGGCATAAATGATGGGATTAATGGTGGAGTTCAGTAAGAAAAATATTACAGTAACATCTCTGACATAAAACAAATCATCATTACTGTACGAAATCACTACAGAGCAGATAAAATATGGCAGTAAACACAGGAGAAACACAAACACCAGAATCCCGAGAGCTGATGCGGCTTTTCGCTCTGATTTTTCACTGACTCTCTTTTTAGACGTTTCTTTGCTGTTGTGAACCTGAACGGCTCTTATAGCAGTCACATGTTTCCTCACAATGACAAAAACACGAGTGTATAATATTATGATGAGTGTACATGGCATAAGAAACACAACCTGGAGATCAATGAAGGATGAAACTCTATCAATAATATAAAAACATTGTCCTGGACACATGACAGTGAAGTTTCCATTAATGAAGAGAAGAGTGAAGTTATAAAGGAGTGAAAACAGCCAGTTAAATAAAGTTGCTATGCAGATCACAGTGGGTGAGATTTTCTCTGAGTAAAAGAAAGGAAAATTTAAAGCCAGAAACCGATCAACTGATATTAGAGCCACAGTGTGAACAGACACGCACGTTGCTTGAAAAGTCACTAATGTAAAAAACGAGCACATCACTGGTCCAGAAATCCAACAAAACTCGATGACCCAAGACAGGTGAAGCGGCATCACAAAAACTCCGACCAGCAGATCAGACGCAGCCAAAGAGAGGATGAGGATGTTAGCAGGAGTGTGCAGCTGCTTGAAGTGACTAACAGAGATGATGACCAGCAGGTTTCCACACACGGTCAGAAGAGCCACAGCTGCTGCGGCCACATACAGAATCACATAGACAGGGAAAGAAACAGATCTCTCTGGACAGGAATATTCCTGACAGACATCAGCTGTAAGATTCATTCTGAAGAACTTGGAAGAAACAAGTAAACAGAGTATTGTTCATTGTTACTTTCTTTATATAAGGTTCAGTATAACCACAGATCTCTGAAGATGTTATTTGTCTCTCCAGCAGCTCTGAACTGCTCCTCACTGAAACACAGTCACTCCTGGAGGCTCAACAATAAAGACGTTCTACAATCTGTGTTCCCTTTTATACACTTGACATGTCGACTCTTTCCCAGACTGGCAGCATCAAGGGAGAAGAACATACAGCTTTACAGTCATAAACATAGATCGACTTTATATGAAAAATATAAATCAAAAACTAAGCTGACAAAAATTCTTTAAAATCCAGATGTACACATAATCATTTCCACGTTTACTTCTACGTTTAAAAGTATTATCACCCATATCCGATGAGGCTACGGGAATAAACAGCAGGGAAGAAACATTCATGCATATTATTGTAAATCACAACCAGTGTTGGGTGTAACTGTAATTTAATTACTTTTCCCTTGAAAATGTAAAGTAAGGGATTACTCTTAATTTATCTGTAATTTAATTACAGTTACTTTTGATGTAATTGAGGTAAATACAACAAGAGGCGCACCACTTGCACACATTCTCGTGGATGCCCGGCAAAAAAAAATCAAGTCATTAGGCAATTTAGTGCAGCTGCCTGCCCTAAATGCCCTGCCATCGGATTACAATGAGCCACCTGAAAAAGCATTTCCCGGCGGCTTTTCGGAACTAACAACTGAATTGTATCTTGCTTTGACTGGGTGTCTTGGGTCACCTGATACAACTTATCTTTTATAATCGCGAAATATGGATATGAAATGGGTCGGTCTGGGTGAAGAGGTTGTCCGTCGATTGTGCGGACCTGATCAAATGAATTTTTAAGCATCTCATCTCGGAACATTTTTAGAACATACCATTTTTAGCCTTTTCAATGAAATCCAAACGAAATCCAAATTGTTTTATGTAGGCACACACAGACATCAAGAATTAGCGTATAAATCTCAGCAATGGTGACAAACAGATCACCTCTGAACATAAGCTCATTATTTATTCATGCAGCAATGCATTATGGGAGCCATGAATGTGTTTTGATTGGTGGCACCCAGAATGCAATGCAACATGCTTTATGATTGTCACCATTGTTGATATGCACAGGCTAATTATTGATGTCTGTGTGTCTTAAAAAAATTAAAGAGAAGTAAAACATTTTATAAGTGAAAGTTTAAAGAAATTATTCTGATATTCATACTGATATTCATTCATATTCTGCTATAATTAATAGAGTAAACCTAACACATATATTAGGCACTATATGACTTCAGTGATTCAGGTCAAATGATTGTAAAATACTAATTATGTTAAAACACAACCATCACCATCAGATCACCTTTTATTAGTTCATCTGGCTATTATAACTCATGTATCGCAGCCAAAACAAAATCTAAAGTTAATGAATTGAGGGTCAAGAGCCCAACTAATCACCATAACAGTGACTTGGGATTTTGCTTCTTGAATAATATATCTGGTTTTATTCATCACAATATAAGATAATATAATACTATTTTAACAATAATGATGAAAAAGAACACCAGGAAAAACTAAATAAACAACTAAAAAGCAATGAAGGAAAGACATTTTTTTGTCATTATTTCTTATTAAGAGCTTAAAGAGAGCATATCAATCAATCAATCAAACTTTATCTCTAAATCACTTTTAAAACGACGAGGTTGACCAAAGTGCTGTACATTTACAAAAAGTAAATAAATAAAAAATACAATAGATGTAAATAATTAAGATGAAATACAACACCAGACAATCACAACACAACATACAACAACATCCTGCTCTCATGTTGGATTAAACGCCAAGGAATAAAAATGTGTTTTTAGACGCGATTTAAAAACCGGAAGGTTAGGGACCAGTCTGACATCCCCTCTGCTCTTGAGCCTTGTTTTAGGGACAACAAGAAGAGACTGATTCGCAGACCGTAAAGACCTTGAAGGAGCATGTAGCTTCAACAGATCAGTGATATAAGCTGGAGCTAGTCCATTAAGGGCTTTAAAAACAAACAACAGAATCTTAAAATCAATCCTAAATTTAACTTTGAGCCAGTGGAGAGGCAAAGACAGGGGTGATGTGATCTCGCTTACGAGTTCCAGTAAGGAGATGAGCGGCAGCATTTTGCACCAGTTAGATGAGAGAGGGAGGCCTGGATGACACATACCGAGCATTACATTAGTCAAGGCGTGTTGTAATAAAATCATATATGACCCTCTTAAAGTCTGTGAAGGATAAAAAGGGCTTAAGCTTAGTAAAATTTTATCTGAATTTATCTGCTTCTCCATTTTAAAATCATAGTCCATTTTAACGGCCAGGTTTGTTATAATAGACTTAACGTAAGATTGCAAAGTGCCCAGGTCTACACTGTAAAAAAATATTTTCAAGATTTGTTATCACAACACATTTTCTTTTGTCAAATCAACTTTATAATAATTTATTTAGTTGAGATAACTTATTATTTTGAGTTTCTGATGATTAAATCATTCTCCTTCATTGTATTAACTCACTTTTTCCAGTTCAATCAACTTAAAATTTTAAGGCAACCCAGGTTACTTACTTTTTTAAGTTAAACCAACAATATTTTTTACAGTGTAGTAATCACAACATTTTTTCTTTTGTCAAATCAACTTAAATAATTTATTTAGTTCAGATAACATATAATTTTGAGTTTCTGATGATTAAATCATTCTCCTTCATTGTATTAACTCACTTTTTCCACCAGTGAACTTAAAATTTCAAGGCAACCAGGTTACTTACTTTTTTTAAGTTAAACCATCACTATGTTTTACAGTGTATTAGTGAGACATCAGAGGTGCCACTGGGTCTAAAAACCATGACCTCCGTTTTACTCACATTAAAATGTAAAACATTTAAGACCATCCAGCGGGCTTTAATGTCATTAAAACAGTCAATTCATCTTGATAAGGAGCTACCATCTTTTCTTTTGATGGGCAGATAGATTTGCGTAGAGATGGAAGCTAATGTTCTGTTTTTTTAAAAAAATGATCCAAAGCGGATAATTTTTTTTTGATCCAAAGCAAATAAAGTGAAAAAAGAATTGGCCCAAGCATAGAAAATAGACATTACCCCACATGCAGCTGTGAGAGCACATTCATTAGAGAGGAATTGGTGTTAAATACTCTAAGAGTAAGAATTATTTTTAAACATTTCTTAAACCAGGGGTATAACATTGCGTAAATAAGTGGATTGATAGAGGAATTCAGGTAAAAGAGAATCAAAACACTGTTGATGACATTTGAAAATGAGTCATCTCTCAAGAAATTTGTTAAAGAAAAAATATAATATGGCAGTAAACACAGGAGAAACACAAACACCAGAATCCCGAGAGCTGATGCGGCTTTTCGCTCTGATTTGTCAATGACTCTGGTTTTAGAGGAATCTTTGCTGTTGTGAACCTGAACGGCTCTTATAGCAGTCACATGTTTCCTCACAATGACAAAAACATGACTGTATAATATTATGATGAGTGTACATGGGATTAGAAACACAACCAGGAGATCAATGAAGGAGGAAACCCAATCTACAATACAAAGACATACTCCTGGACACATAAAAGTGAAGTTTCCATTAATGAAGAGAAGAGTGAAGTTATAAAGGAGTGAAAACAGCCAGTTAAATAAAGTTGCTATGCAGATCACAGTGGGTGAGATTTTCTCTGAGTAAAAGAAAGGAGAATGTAAAGCCAGAAACCGATCAATTGCTATTAGAGCCACAGTGTGAACAGACACGCTTGTTGCTTGAAAAGTCACAAAATTGAACACAGAGCACATCACTGGTCCAGAAAGCCAACATGACTCGATGACCCAAGACAGGTGAAGCGGCATCACAAAAACTCCGACCAGCAGATCAGACGCAGCCAAAGAGAGGATGAGGATGTTAGCAGGAGTGTGCAGCTGCTTGAAGTGACTAACAGAGATGATGACCAGCAGGTTTCCACACACGGTCAGAAGAGCCACAGCTGCTGCGGCCACATACAGAATCACATAGACAGGGAAAGAAACAGATCTCTCTGGACAGGAATATTCCTGACAGACATCAGTTTGGTTCATTGCTGTAAGATTCATTCTGAAGTACTTGGAAGAAACATCTAAACATACTGTTGTTCCCCTCTGACTTCCTTCATAATGCGTAACCACGGATCTCTGAAGATGTTATTTGTCTCTCCAGCAGCTCTGAACTTCTCCTCATTGAAACACAGTCACTCCTGGAGGCTCCACAATAAAGACGTTCTACAATCTGTGTTCCCTTTTATTTCCAAGACCAACAGCATCAAGGGAGAAGAACATACAGCTGGGAGATCAACTGATTAGATATCTACTGATCTCTCTAGACCCGAATATTTCTGACAGCCATCAGCGAGGTTCAGTGCTGTGAGATTCATGTGAAGCACTTTGGAGAGACATCAAGGTATTTCCAGCAGAATCAGTCTCAGTCGATCCTCAGTGTAAAGGGTTTGCATTGTTCCAGTGAGGTGGATGACACAAACTTTGGCAAACATGTTCTGCTGATTTTTGTACATAACCACTATCACATTTTTCATTATTTAAAACTCAATGCGCAAGTGTTTCACACTTTAAAACACAGTTTTTCCACAGTTTGGAGGATATTTTACACAGTTTTAATCGGATCTTTGTTGAACTTAAATATAGACCATTTCACAAGATGTAAACAACACTGGTCCAGAAGCACTTCCTGTTTCAGTTTGTAACTGTTTTCTTTATTTCACATGTAAAGAAAACATCTTAAAGATGTTTGTTTAACTTTTTTGATTCAGTTTTAAATGTTCTGTTGGTTGTATTTTATCCCAGCTTTTATGTAGTGTTAAAAAACTGAAACAGGAAGTGCTTCTGGACCAGTGTTGTTTACATCTTGTGAAATGGTCTATAGTTCACTTTGAAATGAATTTTTGCTATGTTTTATCTTACCTCAAGGGCATCCAAGATGTAGGTGTCTTTGTTTCCTCTAGGTATTTTCAGTTTTGATATTTTTAGGTCAAACCGTTCTTGTCTGTCAGTCATATAATGGAGGTCTATGGTCACCACCTCAAAAGAGCATGCACAGAGAAGTCCAGATTAAACATGATTTAATGACTCGTAAATGTAAGTACACATTGATGGCTTAAGACACGAAAAGAGCGGTTTGTGTGAGAAAACGAGCAGTATTTATATTGTTTTTACCTCTTGTAACCACAGCATCCAAGTGATCTGAGGGCGTGGGCGCTTTTGTCTGCGAAAGCCCCGGAAGTGATCTCTCGCGCGTGTACGTCACTCATTGATTACACAGATTTCAGAAGTGTTCCCCTTCACTGTGAAGATCTAAACATATTTAGATATACAGGAAATTGCAATGCGCAAAAGATAACGTCCGGCGCTTTCAAGTGCCCGCGCCCTCAGATCAATTGGATGTGACTGTGGTTACAAGTGATATAAATACTGCTCGTTTTCTCACACAAACCGCTCGTTTCGTGTCTTAGGCCATCAATGTGTACTTACATTTACGAGTCATTAAATCATGTTTAATTTGGACTTCTCTATGCATGCTCTTTGAGGTGGTGACCATAGACCTCCATTATATGACTGACAGACAAGAACGGTTTGACCTAAAAATATCAAAACTGAAACAACTGCGGAAACAAAGACGCCTACATCTTGGATGCCCTTGAGGTAAGCTAAAACAAAATTAATTTCAAAGTGAACTATCTCAACGTATATTTATGTAATTTGGCACTTTTATCCAAAGCCATTTGGGAAAAATTTGAGAAGAGAGAGACCAGAGTGATGTAAAAGATATGAAAGTGACACAAATACAGTTATTTCAGAGAGCTGTATAATGATAAGTTTGTATAAATGTTATGAACATGAATAGTCCCTTTTTGAAGAGTAATCTTTGCAATATACTTAACACATTTACTCAGACCCCAAATTGAGTTTTATTAATTTCAGAATTAAAAGAAATACACCTCTGGATTAACCTCATATAAACTTGTATTTGCCATAATTTCTATCCACATAAACATTTCAGGTTTTGAGATTTATATACATTTGAGATATATCTAATGACAAAAAAAGAAATTTATACATTTCTTTATTATTTCTTTAAATTTATAAAAAAAACTAATCATTAATTTATAAATTAATTAGGCACCCCTTTAGCAAGAATTCTGCATTTGTTAGGCTACTCATTTTAGCAAGTTACTGAAAGCAACCCTGTGTATGAGCAGGTTAAAGGTCAACCGCTTGCCATTAGAGCTGAGCTGAATGTGCAACTCCACATTTGATAATATCTCCATCTAGTGGTTATTTCCTTTCACAATGAGTCAACTGGATAAACCTGATTTAGCTCGCATCCAGTGTCTACCTGTTCAAAACTTTGTTCTCTTTTTAGGTTATATAACATTTGTGTAAAAATGTTAGACAAAATGTACTACAAAAATGTAGTAACATTGTAAATTGTAAATCATTGCAGCATCCATTTAAAAATAATTTTACAAAGAAGCTTTGGCACAGTGAGACATGATACATGGTTAGTGATTAATAAGATTAAAAGGAATTGGGAAATGCGACGTGCATTACGAATTCATCTACTTATAATGCAGTAAGCTTTACATTCTCCTGGATATGAGAGACTTTTCAGGGTAATTTAATAAGCTGAACATTTCATTTCATTGTAATCCATGTAATCCATAAAATTGTTCTGGCTTTGTGCTTTCAAAGATTCACATATATGTATAATTATTACTCATTTAAAAAAAAAAAAAATACAAAAATCAAAAAATAGAGTGCAACCTTTTCATTTGTGCATGCATATATACAGTATATATATATATATATATATATATACTTACACAGTGGACCTGAATGAATCTGACACTACCAGTCAAATTAGTATTCATATCTACTCATTATTTATGACTATTTCATATCATTTAGATGAACAGTAAAGCCACTATAGCAAATTATGTAGTGACCATAATGTATAAAAATTAAATAAAACCCCCCCAAAACTTTCCGATAACACGTTAGTTTATGCTCCAATTCTCACTATGAACTGCAAATTATTATAAGCATGCAAATTACTTGGATATTAACTGTTTATTAGTATTTATAAAGCACATATTAATGCCTTATTCTGAATGACAATACTCTACATCCCTTAATCCATCCAATACCTAAACTTAAAACTATTTTTGATCATTTAAGCAAAAGCCTTCAGATCAAAAAGTTAAGATGATGAGAAATGGTTTCAAGTGTCAAGTATCTAATGTTTTGACTGGCACTGTATTCACAGTGTCTTTCTTCAAATAAAGTGTTTGAGAACAGTTTAAAAGTCAAGTGCCCTTAAACATCTTTATAGCAGCGGCTTTATACTAACTGACAGATAAAAAACATTAATTTGTGCTATTTTCAAACATTGAAAATGTATCTTTAGGGAATTTTACTATAAGAAAGGCTTGCTTCTAGAACAATTCAGATGTGTGGAAGATGCACAGAGCTGGAAATGGCATCATTATTAGTTAATAGTGGCATTGGCAAATTATTTAAAATGAAATTTTTGTCATCTATTCAGCCTCAATTTGTTCCAAACCTGTATGAATTTCTTTCTTCTGTTGAACACAAAAGAAGATATTTTGAAGAATGTTAGTGTCACAAGATGAAGAAGATGAGGATGAAGGAGAGTCCAAAAAGAGTTCAATAAACAAAACAGGCCTTTTAATGACAACAAACTCAGGTAATCCACAAGGATAAAGGCAAAGTGAGAAACTAAAAGTCCATGAAAATAAAAAAAAAATAAAAGATAACAGTGTTCATGACAGTTGGTAAACAGACAGTTGATGGGCCACATTGAATTCAATAGATTGGTAACAAATTCTATGGAAGTCAATGGGTGCCGTCAACAATCTGGTTTCCAACACACTTCAACAGAAGAAAGAAACTCACACAGGTTTGGAACAACTTGAGGGCGAGTAGGTTAAATGATTGAATTTTCATTTTGGGGTGAACTATCCCTTTAAGCTTTATGTACAGTCTCTGTGGAATGTTGAAAGTTAGTGCATTATTTTATTATTTTCTGTGGTAATGAATAGCACACCAAATATGCCCTTCATAGAGTTAAGCTGTTATTAAATATTCCATTAAAGACAATATCTTAAGTGCAGCTAAAAGTCAAGTCAGATTCTCTTGGTGACAAACCTCTGCAAGTCATTGACAACATGCCAGTGCAAATGCTGTGAGGCATCAGATGGAGTTGACACACACTCATTGTTTCTGAGACGCCCAGACAATCAAACCAATAATGACAGCCACCACAACCAGAATAGCGATGAAGATGAAGATCTTCTTGCGGAATGACGTCTACAGGGAGCAGAAGAAATGAGTCACTAGTGTAATAGTCATAATAATGGTTGTAAAAGTTGGTTGCGACAACTAAAAAAACAGTACATTTAATTTATTACAGTAATTTATTTTTAAAATATATTAATGCAATATACCTGAGCTGCAATATACAATAAAAAAGTGTAGGACGTACAAGAACTCAAACACATTGGCCCTCATTTATCAAAAGTGCGTACACCACATTTCCAGCGTACACCTTGCGTACACTCAAAACCACGGTGAGTTTGAGATTTATCAATATGGACGTTGGCGTACGGCACGCTCGAATCCTACACCAGCTCAGGGGGTGGTGTACGCACGTTTTGAGTTAGTGAGGAAATGCGCAGAAAAATTCCTAACACCACAAAACGCACTGAGAAACTAAAAGATATGATATATTATGACCCACTGTAAAACAAACAAACAAAAAAACAACATAGAAATTATAAACTTCAGTATTTATTTTTGTGTACCGTGGACTTCAATGTTTAATTTGTGAGACTTTACCAAAGCATTTGATTTGTAAGCATATATTCCTTCAGTTGCGAGCCCACTTTACCCTGACGTTTCAGGACTATCCCCGGCAGGTGCGCACGGACTGGGTTCGGTAGCCTAATGAAAGGCTTTCAATGACCAAAAAATAATTCAGACTGACAAAATAATAAAAAATACATTCTTCTTCTTTTAAATGATGATAATAATAGAAATAATAATGACGACATCCTTCTTCTAAATAACAATAAGCATCATTAATGCAAATCATAATAATAAGAAGAATACTATTACAAATTGTCATGCAATTATTAATGTGAATGAATGGTACTTCACATCACATCATCATCATCACTATTATACATGTGACGTGATTCGAAATTGAATGCTAATTTCAAAAGACGTGCTGTAAAATAATGCACTGTGATAGGTCATTTCGGCTCCACGTCGGAGAAGTTTCTCTTCTTTGCCGTCTTCCGTGTGTCCATGGCGTAAAATGAGGGCGTGGGGGGGAGCGGACACTTGAATATTTAGGGGCGTGTTATTCTAATGACGATCGTTTTCGGCCGCGGGATTTATCAAGGGCAGGCATTGCGTACACCTGGATTTCAAAGGTACGCACATCTTCATAAATCAGGCGGTGAGAGGAGTGTAAGTATAATCTTACACCAAAATATACACCCGAATCTACGCAAGATTGATAAATGAGGGCCAATGAGTGCAAGGGAAGCTTTCCAGCAAATTCCAACTTAAATTTGCATTTGTTTCTCAAACAAAGCTCTTGTATGACTTGGAAGCTGTTGTGTGCAAAAGTCATCTAGGCTATTTTCATGGTGCATTTTTGTGCTTTTTGGTGCTTGACAGTTTCCATCTACTTTCATTTGGATACATTTCTCCTTTTGTGCTCCACAGAGGAAATAAAGAGTAAATGATGTACCTGGTAACTTGCTGCTCTATTCAGATTTTGTGTTGCTGACTGCACATGGACCTCTGCTGTTGATACATTGGCCTCTATACTGTCTGCACGAGACGAGAAGGAGAAAAAACATCTCAGGGTTAAACACAGAATTCATTTCTTTCCTACAGTGAAACTGATTAAATATTCTGACTCCGTTATTTGCATCAAAAAATGATTATTCTCCATTTAAAACAAAAATGTTGTGTAAGGATAATGCACAGTCCCTCAGAAGTTCAAAATCCCTTAGTGAGCAACATTTCATCATTCAGTTATGCATCTAAAAGTTTTGGTGGGTAGCACAAACAATGATGCAAACTGTAGTAAATTGGATGAAATATCACATGTAAACAACACCAATAGGTGCTTGCTAATAGCTCAGGTCATTAAAAGTTTAGTGCTTGAACAAACAGTCCCACTGAGCTGGTGTGTGTGAAGCCTCGCAGGTCTTCATTATCAACGTCTGCTTTTCCCTTTAACACCTTTAATTGCACTTTCCTGTCTAAGAGTTTCATCACCAAAAACACTCCCCCTCAGAGACAAGTCTAAACAAAAACACAACAGATCCTTTAATATAATTATTAAACAAGTTTTATATTTATTTATAATATATATATGCCTGGATCTGCTCTGTGTTCGATGTAATTATCCAGGAAAAAAAGCTCAAATATTGTTATAAAAAGACAATTTACTAAGCATCCAGTCAATAGACACATGCAGTAAAGATCTAGAAAATAACACTAACCCTGACAGAAGGAGAGATTTATTTAATGTCCACAAGATTGTGGCTCATTAGTCACAGGACAGCCTACATGTGTTTACTTTTCAACAATTAAAGTTCATCAGCACATTAAAGCAATTGGAGAGACCCAAGTTGTCTAAACATCAGTGTTCAGTTTGTTTAGTGAATGCTTTCTTCCCAGTGTCGGCCCTAGACTTCTGAAGGCCCTAAGCAAAACTGTGAGAGAGTGAGAAATGAGAAATGACCCCCATCTGTTTAATCTGTTCTTTAGAGCGGTTTTACTGTCAACCAATAACAGTGAGTTGAAAGCCGCCAGGGCAAAAGCGTCTCGTTTGCAACTTTTTTTAGCATCATGCATGTCCGACAGGAGTCATGGCAGTGAGGTTACATGATATATGAAGGATATAGGAAAGGCACTGCACAATGCTTTTTCATAATTGTTGGAAACTTCTTTAAATCTCACAGCCATAGTCTTAATATTAGATTTAAACTATTACTTCTTTTTGAGAGCAAGGGGGCCATACCCAACTTGCTTACTTTGCGTATAGGGAGGACCGGTGTTCTGTCGATTTTTGCTGCCTTGTCGAAAAATGCTACCGTAGCGCGAATTGATCACAGAATGCCGATTAAAGTCGTATGAAATACAATTATAATACAATTCTAAGTTATGAGTAGCTACTGTATACTGTAGACTACTGTTTTTATTTTTAAAACGGTGTGAAAAGTAAAAATTATCATAAAATATTCATCTTTGACTTGTCAAAGTACACCTTTCCTCATAGTAACTGAAACTTTCAGTTATTCTTCTTCAGCTGGCTGACCGTACAAATATTCATATGGTAGTAAGCATTTTTTAAAGGGAAATTATACATTATAACAGGAAAATGTACCTTTTGTAAAAAAAAAAAAAAACTGCGAGTCTGCACATGGGTAGCATTAATTTTCAGAACACCGGCACTGTCTTCCAAACTCAAGTGTCCACATGGCAACTTTTGAAACAGTTTATTTGGACTCACTATTATGAATGCAATGAATGTAGGCCTAATATATATATTTGAGTGTCAACTAATTTGAGCAGGGTCAGCAACCATTTAGCATTGCTCTGGCAACCTTCATGTGGGAAGAGTTTTTCGTGGTTGCCACTCAGTTTTGAAACAGTGTAAAAAACTAGTTATATCTCTCTTGAGATCTTACCAATCATGTCTCCCTGTTCATGCACCATCATCCCCAGATCTCTGAAGATGTCATTAATATTTGTAATGTCCGACTGAAAAACAAGAGAGTGTGTTTTACACATGCCTAAACTATTCAAATTGTATTACATTAGCAACATGCTTGTCACTTTATAGATTAATAGTTCTTTGAATGAGTCTGACCTCCAGCTGTCTGATCGCTGATTCTCTCTCCTGAATGAGCTGCAGATCTTCTTCTGTGAAGTTCTCCTCATAGCTCTGAGTTTGAGCCTGAATCTCAAAACTAAAAACACACAGAGAACACTTGAAGACATACATTGAAGTTTTTTTTTTGTTTTTTTTTTGCATAAATGTGACAGGACAGCAGAGATGCATTTAAAGTTCCCCTATTATGCCATTTTAAAGGTTCTTTATTTTGTTTGGTTCAACTACAATAGGTTTACATGCATCCGCTCCAAGGTCAAAAGGTCAAGGTCATCACTTTAATTTTCTCATAATATACATTGCAACATCTCTTCTTTTCTCAGTGTCTGAAACGGTTCGATAAAGGATTATGTCTCTCCAAACCCCTCTTTTCCGACAACCTGCTCTACTCTGATTGGTCAGATGGCTCAGTCTGTTGTGATTGGTCGACTGCTTACAGCGCTTGTTGAAAACGAAACGACCATTACCATATCTGAATTTCAACTTCCTCAGAACTTGTAAACACAATGTTAAAGGGTTAGTTCAACCAAAAATTTTAATTACCCCATGATTTACTCACCCTCAAGTCATTCTAGGTGTCTTCTTTCAGACGAATACAATCAGAGTTTCGAATATGGATTTTTTTTTTTTTTACACTAACACAACGATTCACTTCAGAAGGCCTTTATTAACCCCCACAGAGCCGTATGGATACTTTTATGATGGACGGATGCACTTTGATGGACTTCAAAACAGAAACAGCCATTCACTGCCATTATAAAGCTTGAAAGAGCCAGGACATTTAATATAACTCCGATTGTTTTTGTCTTGACGGTGAGTAAATCATGGGGTAATTTTTATTTTTGGGTGAACTAACCATTTAAGGACAGTAAATTAGCTTTCACAGCGCAGAAAACAGCGTCTTCTCGAGATGTTGTCAACAAGAACCAAATTCTTCTAGGCCTCAGCTACAACTACAGCGTTTGAGGGCAAGTCAAAGTAAACGTTCGCGGGCAGCAAATGAAGACCATAGGCTGGCATTACGGAAATTTGTTACAAACCTAATTTGGTTTGTGCAGGGAGACTGGAATTACTCAGTTCTTCCTTTTGGGAGATGATAACTCCATTTAGTATGCATTTTGATCTTTGAAACTTTGCAGACTTTTTACACTAACAAACAGACCACTAAATCAGAGGCTAAATCAACTCCTATTCCTGGAGACCTACCGACCTGCAGAGTTCATATCAACCCTGCTCCAACACACCTGTCTTTAATTATAAGTGCTCCTGAAGATCTTACTTTGCTGTTTCTGTTATGTTTGATCAGGGTTGGAGCTGAACTTAGCAGGAAGGTAGATCTCCATGAACAGGATTGGACACCCCTGCATTACATTAAAAGGTAATATCCCAAAAGCATAACAGGGGCATCTTAAAGTCAGTGTCTAACCTTTTAAAGGGTGACGCAATTCCTCCGAAGCCATCATTTGGATCACCAGCCTGTAGGCAGAAAGAGAATTCTTAGAGAAATCTGCAACATGCCAATAATACGCCACCTTTTATTACTCAGAAAAAACATCATCATACATCATCATGCAACTAAATTGATTCAATTGGATGCATCCTAATCTCAGACATCACGTCCATAGACGTTAGCTAAAGCACACAAAAATGGGAACACTTCGGAAGTTTTTAAGTCGTCATCTGATGGTTGAATTAGACATGCGGCGCATTCTTTAACAACTGTGATTGGTGCTTTACATGTCAGGTGGCCTCTTGGGCGGTCCTTGGCCAATAAAAGCTGCGATGCAGTCCAGACCTTTTGCTGTCAGTCTATGCAAGACTAAATGCATCCTGACTGGATTTAAGTAGTGTGTATAACTATCACAGAAATGGACTATAGAAACTGACATTTACACTTTAGAACGACCTTTACACACTTTAACCCTAATCAAACACACCTGAACAAGCTAATCAAGGTCTTCAGGATTACTAGAAAGTTACAGGCAGGGGATTTTTTTTTTTTAGAGTTGGAGCTAAACTCTGTAGGCCATCCCTGTGTTAGATATTTGTGTCTGTATAAATCAACAAAGCATTTTACCTTCAATTGGGTGGATAGTATCAATTTATTAATGTAATTCCTTCATTACAATTGATAGATGAAACTTACTGAAACTCTTGAGCTCGCACGGACACGTTCCACAAACTCCTTCTCTTTCTTTGCAAACCTCACGCTGAACTTTCTGTAAAACACCCAGTGCGTTGGAGAATTCAGTGATGAGACGCTCTCGCTGGATTTTTCTT
>NW_024121521.1:5861673-6037672 GCF_016745375.1 Pimephales promelas
CGTTTTCTCACACAAACCGCTCGTTTCGTGTCTTAGGCCATCAATGTGTACTTACATTTACGAGTCATTAAATCATGTTTAATTTGGACTTCTCTATGCATGCTCTTTGAGGTGGTGACCATAGACCTCCATTATATGACTGACAGACAAGAACGGTTTGACCTAAAAAATATCAAAACTGAAACAACTGCGGAAACAAAGACGCCTACATCTTGGATGCCCTTGAGGTAAGCTAAAACAAATTAATTTCAAAGTGAACTATCTCAACGTATATTTATGTAATTTGGCACTTTTATCCAAAGCCATTTGGGAAAAATTTGAGAAGAGAGAGACCAGAGTGATGTAAAAGATATGAAAGTGACACAAATACAGTTATTTCAGAGAGCTGTATAATGATAAGTTTGTATAAATGTTATGAACATGAATAGTCCCTTTTTGAAGAGTAATCTTTGCAATATCCTACTTAACACATTTACTCAGACCCCAAATTGAGTTTTATTAATTTCAGAATTAAAAGAAATACACCTCTGGATTAACCTCATATAAACTTGTATTTGCCATAATTTCTATCCACATAAACATTTCAGGTTTTGAGATTTATATACATTTGAGATATATCTAATGACAAAAAAGAAATTTATACATTTCTTTATTATTTCTTTAAATTTATAAAAAAAACTAATCATTAATTTATAAATTAATTAGGCACCCCTTTAGCAAGAATTCTGCATTTGTTAGGCTACTCATTTTAGCAAGTTACTGAAAGCAACCCTGTGTATGAGCAGGTTAAAGGTCAACCGCTTGCCATTAGAGCTGAGCTGAATGTGCAACTCCACATTTGATAATATCTCCATCTAGTGGTTATTTCCTTTTCACAATGAGTCAACTGGATAAACCTGATTTAGCTCGCATCCAGTGTCTACCTGTTCAAAACTTTGTTCTCTTTTTAGGTTATATAACATTTGTGTAAAATGTTAGACAAAATGTACTACAAAAATGTAGTAAATTGTAAATTGTAAATCATTGCAGCATCCATTTAAAAATAATTTTACAAAGAAGCTTTGGCACAGTGAGACATGATACATGGTTAGTGATTAATAAGATTAAAAGGAATTGGGAAATGCGACGTGCATTACGAATTCATCTACTTATAATGCAGTAAGCTTTACATTCTCCTGGATATGAGAGACTTTTCAGGGTAATTTAATAAGCTGAACATTTCATTTCATTGTAATCCATGTAATCCATAAAATTGTTCTGGCTTTGTGCTTTCAAAGATTCACATATATGTATAATTATTACTCATTTAAAAAAAAAAAATACAAAATCAAAAAATAGAGTGCAACCTTTTCATTTGTGCATGCATATATACAGTATATATATATATATATATATATACTTACACAGTGGACCTGAATGAATCTGACACTACCAGTCAAATTAGTATTCATATCTACTCATTATTTATGACTATTTCATATCATTTAGATGAACAGTAAAGCCACTATAGCAAATTATGTAGTGACCATAATGTATAAAAATTAAATAAAACCCCCCCAAAACTTTCCGATAACACGTTAGTTTATGCTCCAATTCTCACTATGAACTGCAAATTATTATAAGCATGCAAATTACTTGGATATTAACTGTTTATTAGTATTTATAAAGCACATATTAATGCCTTATTCTGAATGACAATACTCTACATCCCTTAATCCATCCAATACCTAAACTTAAAACTATTTTTGATCATTTAAGCAAAAGCCTTCAGATCAAAAAGTTAAGATGATGAGAAATGGTTTCAAGTGTCAAGTATCTAATGTTTTGACTGGCACTGTATTCACAGTGTCTTTCTTCAAATAAAGTGTTTGAGAACAGTTTAAAAGTCAAGTGCCCTTAAACATCTTTATAGCAGCGGCTTTATACTAACTGACAGATAAAAAAACATTAATTTGTGCTATTTTCAAACATTGAAAATGTATCTTTAGGGAATTTTACTATAAGAAAGGCTTGCTTCTAGAACAATTCAGATGTGTGGAAGATGCACAGAGCTGGAAATGGCATCATTATTAGTTAATAGTGGCATTGGCAAATTATTTAAAATGAAATTTTTGTCATCTATTCAGCCTCAATTTGTTCCAAACCTGTATGAATTTCTTTCTTCTGTTGAACACAAAAGAAGATATTTTGAAGAATGTTAGTGTCACAAGATGAAGAAGATGAGGATGAAGGAGAGTCCAAAAAGAGTTCAATAAACAAAACAGGCCTTTTAATGACAACAAACTCAGGTAATCCACAAGGATAAAGGCAAAGTGAGAAACTAAAAGTCCATGAAAATAAAAAAAATAAAAAAATAAAAGATAACAGTGTTCATGACAGTTGGTAAACAGACAGTTGATGGGCCACATTGAATTCAATAGATTGGTAACAAATTCTATGGAAGTCAATGGGTGCCGTCAACAATCTGGTTTCCAACACACTTCAACAGAAGAAAGAAACTCACACAGGTTTGGAACAACTTGAGGGCGAGTAGGTTAAATGATTGAATTTTCATTTTGGGGTGAACTATCCCTTTAAGCTTTATGTACAGTCTCTGTGGAATGTTGAAAGTTAGTGCATTATTTTATTATTTTCTGTGGTAATGAATAGCACACAAAATATGCCCTTCATAGAGTTAAGCTGTTATTAAATATTCCATTAAAGACAATATCTTAAGTGCAGCTAAAAGTCAAGTCAGATTCTCTTGGTGACAAACCTCTGCAAGTCATTGACAACATGCCAGTGCAAATGCTGTGAGGCATCAGATGGAGTTGACACACACTCATTGTTTCTGAGACGCCCAGACAATCAAACCAATAATGACAGCCACCACAACCAGAATAGCGATGAAGATGAAGATCTTCTTGCGGAATGACGTCTACAGGGAGCAGAAGAAATGAGTCACTAGTGTAATAGTCATAATAATGGTTGTAAAAGTTGGTTGCGACAACTAAAAAAACAGTACATTTAATTTATTACAGTAATTTATTTTTAAAATATTTAATTAAATTGTAATTTAATTAAAATATATTAATGCAATATACCTGAGCTGCAATATACAATAAAAAAGTGTAGGACGTACAAGAACTCAAAACACATTGGCCCTCATTTATCAAAAGTGCGTACACCACATTTCCAGCGTACACCTTGCGTACACTCAAAACCACGGTGAGTTTGAGATTTATCAATATGGACGTTGGCGTACGGCACGCTCGAATCCTACACCAGCTCAGGGGGTGGTGTACGCACGTTTTGAGTTAGTGAGGAAATGCGCAGAAAAATTCCTAACACCACAAAACGCACTGAGAAACTAAAAGATATGATATATTATGACCCACTGTAAAACAAACAAACAAAAAAACAACATAGAAATTATAAACTTCAGTATTTATTTTTGTGTACCGTGGACTTCAATGTTTAATTTGTGAGACTTTACCAAAGCATTTGATTTGTAAGCATATATTCCTTCAGTTGCGAGCCCACTTTACCCTGACGTTTCAGGACTATCCCCGGCAGGTGCGCACGGACTGGGTTCGGTAGCCTAATGAAAGGCTTTCAATGACCAAAAAATAATTCAGACTGACAAAATAATAAAAAATACATTCTTCTTCTTTTAAATGATGATAATAATAGAAATAATAATGACGACATCCTTCTTCTAAATAACAATAAGCATCATTAATGCAAATCATAATAATAAGAAGAATACTATTACAAATTGTCATGCAATTATTAATGTGAATGAATGGTACTTCACATCACATCATCATCATCACTATTATACATGTGACGTGATTCGAAATTGAATGCTAATTTCAAAAGACGTGCTGTAAAATAATGCACTGTGATAGGTCATTTCGGCTCCACGTCGGAGAAGTTTCTCTTCTTTGCCGTCTTCCGTGTGTCCATGGCGTAAAATGAGGGCGTGGGGGGGAGCGGACACTTGAATATTTAGGGGCGTGTTATTCTAATGACGATCGTTTTCGGCCGCGGGATTTATCAAGGGCAGGCATTGCGTACACCTGGATTTCAAAGGTACGCACATCTTCATAAATCAGGCGGTGAGAGGAGTGTAAGTATAATCTTACACCAAAATATACACCCGTTTCTACGCAAGATTGATAAATGAGGGCCAATGAGTGCAAGGGAAGCTTTCCAGCAAATTCCAACTTAAATTTGCATTTGTTTCTCAAACAAAGCTATTGTATGACTTGGAAGCTGTTGTCTGCAAAAGTCATCTAGGCTATTTTCATGGTGCATTTTTGTGCTTTTTGGTGCTTGACAGTGTCCATCTACTTTCATTTGGATACATTTCTCCTTTTGTGCTCCACAGAGGAAATAAAGAGTAAATGATGTACCTGGTAACTTGCTGCTCTATTCAGATTTTGTGTTGCTGACTGCACATGGACCTCTGCTGTTGATACATTGGCCTCTATACTGTCTGCACGAGACGAGAAGGAGAAAAAACATCTCAGGGTTAAACACAGAATTCATTTCTTTCCTACAGTGAAACTGATTAAATATTCTGACTCCGTTATTTGCATCAAAAAATGATTATTCTCCATTTAAAACAAAAATGTTGTGTAAGGATAATGCACAGTCCCTCAGAAGTTCAAAATCCCTTAGTGAGCAACATTTCATCATTCAGTTATGCATCTAAAAGTTTTGGTGGGTAGCACAAACAATGATGCAAACTGTAGTAAATTGGATGAAATATCACATGTAAACAACACCAATAGGTGCTTGCTAATAGCTCAGGTCATTAAAAGTTTAGTGCTTGAACAAACAGTCCCACTGAGCTGGTGTGTGTGAAGCCTCGCAGGTCTTCATTATCAACGTCTGCTTTTCCCTTTAACACCTTTAATTGCACTTTCCTGTCTAAGAGTTTCATCACCAAAAACACTCCCCCTCAGAGACAAGTCTAAACAAAAACACAACAGATCCTTTAATATAATTATTAAACAAGTTTTATATTTATTTATAATATATATATGCCTGGATCTGCTCTGTGTTCGATGTAATTATCCAGGAAAAAAAGCTCAAATATTGTTATAAAAAGACAATTTACTAAGCATCCAGTCAATAGACACATGCAGTAAAGATCTAGAAAATAACACTAACCCTGACAGAAGGAGAGATTTATTTAATGTCCACAAGATTGTGGCTCATTAGTCACAGGACAGCCTACATGTGTTTACTTTTCAACAATTAAAGTTCATCAGCACATTAAAGCAATTGGAGAGACCCAAGTTGTCTAAACATCAGTGTTCAGTTTGTTTAGTGAATGCTTTCTTCCCAGTGTCGGCCCTAGACTTCTGAAGGCCCTAAGCAAAACTGTGAGAGAGTGAGAAATGAGAAATGACCCCCATCTGTTTAATCTGTTCTTTAGAGCGGTTTTACTGTCAACCAATAACAGTGAGTTGAAAGCCGCCAGGGCAAAAGCGTCTCGTTTGCAACTTTTTTTAGCATCATGCATGTCCGACAGGAGTCATGGCAGTGAGGTTACATGATATATGAAGGATATAGGAAAGGCACTGCACAATGCTTTTTCATAATTGTTGGAAACTTCTTTAAATCTCACAGCCATAGTCTTAATATTAGATTTAAACTATTACTTCTTTTTGAGAGCAAGGGGGCCATACCCAACTTGCTTACTTTGCGTATAGGGAGGACCGGTGTTCTGTCGATTTTTGCTGCCTTGTCGAAAAATGCTACCGTAGCGCGAATTGATCACAGAATGCCGATTAAAGTCGTATGAAATACAATTATAATACAATTCTAAGTTATGAGTAGCTACTGTATACTGTAGACTACTGTTTTTATTTTTAAAACGGTGTGAAAAGTAAAAATTATCATAAAATATTCATCTTTGACTTGTCAAAGTACACCTTTCCTCATAGTAACTGAAACTTTCAGTTATTCTTCTTCAGCTGGCTGACCGTACAAATATTCATATGGTAGTAAGCATTTTTTAAAGGGAAATTATACATTATAACAGGAAAATGTACCTTTTGTAAAAAAAAAAAAAACTGCGAGTCTGCACATGGGTAGCATTAATTTTCAGAACACCGGCACTGTCTTCCAAACTCAAGTGTCCACATGGCAACTTTTGAAACAGTTTATTTGGACTCACTATTATGAATGCAATGAATGTAGGCCTAATATATATATTTGAGTGTCAACTAATTTGAGCAGGGTCAGCAACCATTTAGCATTGCTCTGGCAACCTTCATGTGGGAAGAGTTTTTTCGTGGTTGCCACTCAGTTTTGAAACAGTGTAAAAAACTAGTTATATCTCTCTTGAGATCTTACCAATCATGTCTCCCTGTTCATGCACCATCATCCCCAGATCTCTGAAGATGTCATTAATATTTGTAATGTCCGACTGAAAAACAAGAGAGTGTGTTTTACACATGCCTAAACTATTCAAATTGTATTACATTAGCAACATGCTTGTCACTTGTAAGATTAGTAGTTCTTTGAATGAGTCTGACCTCCAGCTGTCTGATCGCTGATTCTCTCTCCTGAATGAGCTGCAGATCTTCTTCTGTGAAGTTCTCCTCATAGCTCTGAGTTTGAGCCTGAATCTCAAAACTAAAAACACACAGAGAACACTTGAAGACATACATTGAAGTTTTTTTTTTGTTTTTTTTTTGCATAAATGTGACAGGACAGCAGAGATGCATTTAAAGTTCCCCTATTATGCCATTTTAAAGGTTCTTTATTTTGTTTGGTTCAACTACAATAGGTTTACATGCATCCGCTCCAAGGTCAAAAGGTCAAGGTCATCACTTTAATTTTCTCATAATATACATTGCAACATCTCTTCTTTTCTCAGTGTCTGAAACGGTTCGATAAAGGATTATGTCTCTCCAAACCCCTCTTTTCCGACAACCTGCTCTACTCTGATTGGTCAGATGGCTCAGTCTGTTGTGATTGGTCGACTGCTTACAGCGCTTGTTGAAAACGAAACGACCATTACCATATCTGAATTTCAACTTCCTCAGAACTTGTAAACACAATGTTAAAGGGTTAGTTCAACCAAAAATTTTAATTACCCATGATTTACTCACCCTCAAGTCATTCTAGGTGTCTTCTTTCAGACGAATACAATCAGAGTTTCGAATATGGATTTTTTTTTTTTTTACACTAACACAACGATTCACTTCAGAAGGCCTTTATTAACCCCCACAGAGCCGTATGGATACTTTTATGATGGACGGATGCACTTTGATGGACTTCAAAACAGAAACAGCCATTCACTGCCATTATAAAGCTTGAAAGAGCCAGGACATTTAATATAACTCCGATTGTTTTTGTCTTGACGGTGAGTAAATCATGGGGTAATTTTTATTTTTGGGTGAACTAACCATTTAAGGACAGTAAATTAGCTTTCACAGCGCAGAAAACAGCGTCTTCTCGAGATGTTGTCAACAAGAACCAAATTCTTCTAGGCCTCAGCTACAACTACAGCGTTTGAGGGCAAGTCAAAGTAAACGTTCGCGGGCAGCAAATGAAGACCATAGGCTGGCATTACGGAAATTTGTTACAAACCTAATTTGGTTTGTGCAGGGAGACTGGAATTACTCAGTTCTTCCTTTTGGGAGATGATAACTCCATTTAGTATGCATTTTGATCTTTGAAACTTTGCAGACTTTTTACACTAACAAACAGACCACTAAATCAGAGGCTAAATCAACTCCTATTCCTGGAGACCTACCGACCTGCAGAGTTCATATCAACCCTGCTCCAACACACCTGTCTTTAATTATAAGTGCTCCTGAAGATCTTACTTTGCTGTTTCTGTTATGTTTGATCAGGGTTGGAGCTGAACTTAGCAGGAAGGTAGATCTCCATGAACAGGATTGGACACCCCTGCATTACATTAAAAGGTAATATCCCAAAAGCATAACAGGGGCATCTTAAAGTCAGTGTCTAACCTTTTAAAGGGTGACGCAATTCCTCCGAAGCCATCATTTGGATCACCAGCCTGTAGGCAGAAAGAGAATTCTTAGAGAAATCTGCAACATGCCAATAATACGCCACCTTTTATTACTCAGAAAAAACATCATCATACATCATCATGCAACTAAATTGATTCAATTGGATGCATCCTAATCTCAGACATCACGTCCATAGACCGTTAGCTAAAGCACACAAAATGGGAAACACTTCGGAAGTTTTTAAGTCGTCATCTGATTGGTTGAATTAGACATGCGGCGCATTCTTTAACAAACTGTGATTGGTTGCTTTACATGTCAGGTGGCCTCTTGGGCGGTCCTTGGCCAATAAAAGCTGCGATGCAGTCCAGACCTTTTGCTGTCAGTCTATGCAAGACTAAATGCATCCTGACTGGATTTAAGTAGTGTGTATAACTATCACAGAAATGGACTATAGAAACTGACATTTACACTTTAGAACGACCTTTACACACTTTAACCCTAATCAAACACACCTGAACAAGCTAATCAAGCTCTTCAGGATTACTAGAAAGTTACAGGCAGGGGATTTTTTTTTTTAGAGTTGGAGCTAAACTCTGTAGGCCATCCCTGTGTTAGATATTTGTGTCTGTATAAATCAACAAAGCATTTTACCTTCAATTGGGTGGATAGTATCAATTTATTAATGTAATTCCTTCATTACAATTGATAGATGAAACTTACTGAAACTCTTGAGCTCGCACGGACACGTTCCACAAACTCCTTCTCTTTCTTTGCAACCTCACGCTGAACTTTCTGTAAAACACCCAGTGCGTTGGAGAATTCAGTGATGAGACGCTCTCGCTGGATTTTTCTTTGCCGCTGTGTAAGAAGAGAGGAATGTCACATTTGAACTACTGTATACTGGTATAGGTATAGTTCACCCAAAAATTAAATGGTAATCAAAGCCATTTAGTTATCAGCATTCTTCAAAATATATTATTTTGTGTTCCACAGAATAAATAAAGTCATACAGGTTTGGAACAACATGAGGGTAAATAAATGATGACAGAATTTTCAATTTTGGGGTGTACTGTCCCTTTAAGTTAATACAGTCATATGTCAATGTTTAAGCCCTATCCTAACACTGAATATTTGTATTTCTTTACTTATCAATTAAATAACTTTTTTTTAAAAATAACTTATATTATTAACAATTTTGTTTGTAAATGTTTATGATGATGTGGTGTTAATTATCCAGTCAATGAGCTTAATTGGTTACTAATGGATCTTTACGTTGATTGGTCATGTGATTATTTTACAGTTGATAGTTTGAATAGTTGTATATGCCTGATGAAGGTTGTGAGACCGAAACGTAGCTAATAAAATTTTGATACTCATTTGCAACCCCACACACCTATCACCTGCAGGTGTGCAATGGTGTTTGCTAATTGATTTACTTCGAATTGAATTGAATGTTCGACCATATACAAATTCTACAATACAAAAGTCTATTTAAAGGTGCAATATGTGATATTTCTGAGGATCGATTGACAGAAATGCAATGTAAGATCTATAACCAGTGGTGTATAAAGACCTTACTCAATGAACTGTTGTGTTTTTATTACCTTACTGTGCGTTCACACCGGACGTGAATAGCGCGTCAAATTCGCGTCTAGGTTGACGCTTGACCACTTTGTGTTAATTCACGCGTCTTTTTTTGAGTGATATGTCATATTGCATTTAGTCATATTACAAAATAATTTATTGAAGCGTCCAGATACTTCACCACGTGAGCAAGCAGCAGGCTCCTGATTGGTTAACGCGGCGCAAATTTGACGCCAAAGTCAAGATTTTTCAACTTGGGCGGCAGGCGCGAATTCGTGTCAAACATGTGAATGCACAAATAGCACTAACTAAATCATTCGCGTGATTGACGCACGAATGAGGTGTATTCGCGTCTGCCGCGCTCTACGCCTCATTCACACCGCAAGAATTGTTTCCGCGCGTAACGCGTCTTTGCATTGACTTGAAATCATTCGTGCCTGACGCGCTATTCGCGTCCGTGTGAACGCACCATTAGAATGAGACATTTATATATACATAACCTCGGGCACTCCCTTCTATGAAGGTTGACATATTGTGATGTCATGTTTCTACCGTAGCCGACAGCGAACACACAGCGCTACAGAGTGCGTTTCGTCACTACCTTGAAAGAGAAGCCGAAGAAAGCTGGAAGCTAGCCATAAACACAGTGAGTAGTGACTTTTCCCTTGTCAGTGGTGTAAAATATGTAGTTGGATTGTTTCATGTAACTTAGTTCTTCTCCCTCGCTGTGTTATGGCTTTGACATTGACAATCAGCTGATTAGTACTATTGACTGTTAAAGAGTAACGTTACAGGAGTCACCAACACGTCAAGTCGATCTTGGAAGCATTTTATGTCGATCGCGAATTGTTTTTATAAATAATGCTTTACGCTTTTACCAGCTCAACCACAGCCCTACAGCATAACAGCTCATATTAGCCAGTTAAACTTTTACTATCCTGTTAGAAAAAATATGTAGTCTGATAGTTTCATGTGGTTCTTCTCCCTCGCTATATTGTGGGGAGAAATGTGCTGGTTTTGTGAGACAATCAGCTGATTACTATTATTATATTATATATTAAGACCCTTGATCCTCACCTGACTATGGCTTTGTAAACTTTATCCATGATGTGGTTTATAATGGACTGTGGTTCAGAAACAGTGACAATGTTACACACTCTTGGCTTACTCTGGCTATTCTCTGCTGTCTCAGACGGCGATATGTTTGTAACCAAACCGCTAGATGCCGCTAAAATCTACACACTGCACCTTTAAGTGCTTTCATAGAAATTATTGTATGTATATGTGGTGAATATGAGGCACTACAGTTAATATAACAGTTGATTTCTGTACCTGTTCTGGGGTCACAGGTAAAGCGCTGAAATCTTTCATGTATTTATCGGTCACTTTAGCAAGATGATTGACATTCTGCTGTTTCTCCTGTCTGTATGTTTTGACAAATAAAAACAAATTTATTTGCATTTACATATAAAACTGTTTTATTTATTTTATGCTCGTGATCAATTTAAGGGAAGGAAACTGGCTTCTTGTATTCGACTCACAATGTTTGTCGCAGGATAGTCGTGTCTTGTGCTGTTCCAAAATGTCTCATCATCTGCTGGATTTCATTAGCTGGTAAAAAAAGGCAAGACCTGAAACCACTTTTACGCACACCTCCCATGCTTTTGGGTTATGTAAAAGTGTGTATTATGGTTTTTCATAACCATCCATTTATTATTGATTCCTCTATACTTGATTTTACATGTTGTGGTTAGTACATTTTCTCATTAAACTGCATAACATAAATATGTAAATACGAACATTTATATGCAATGCACACTAACTTCACAAGTAACTGAATTTGTGACAACAGAAATCAGACAAATAACTTTTCCGGCAGGGTTAAACACCCAGGTGAAGACCAGTCTAGACATAATGTAGTAGTTTAAAATGGTCTTGTTTATTGCAAGGACTGAATCAGCAGTTTTCTAGTTAGTTTTATGCCAAAATGGATGGTTGTTTAAAATGTGTTTGGCAAAATCAGTGCTTCAAACTCACACTTTTTATGTAACATTTATTCAAACAGTCCAACCATCACACAAATAAAGAGGTATTGAGTAAAATCGACTCACTCAGCAGTGTTATTCTCTGGATATTTGAACTTATATTGTGTGCAAGCAAATTTGCATCAACTCCACTTGACCCAGACATGATGGAGATCACAGAATGAGTCACCAAACCTAGAAAGATCAACGATCAGATTCACATTCAGGGATACTATGATTTTTTCTGTATGTATGACAGTAGCTATATATTTTTATTTACAAAACATAACATAGGCTAATATATTTTTTCACATATATTGTTTAAAAAAATGCTTTGTGATTTCTGTCCTCCAATAACATTCAAATGTATGCTATAGTTAATACATTCATATAATGAAGATTTTAACTGAAATGTAGAATTTTTCATAAATGTCATGCCGGGACAACCGGATACAAATTGTTTACTATTTTATCATAATGATTTTACTGTTGAATATTTTACTATAAGGCCTAATAATGTGTTAGTTCATGGTTCCCATTGTGACAACTTACCACATATAGTGTGACTACGTGCCTTGCTTTACTAACATACCAGTTATTAGTTCGATAATGATTCGAACAAAGCTAGAATAGTGTTGTTTTAGCAGGCTAACTAGTAATGTTTACGACCTCCGCACCTGCAAAACGAAAGAATGCGGAAATCACAGCGCCCAAACTTACAAACAGATTAATTTATTGTAAAATAGATAGTTTGTATATTTACTTACGCACACCAAACATACACTAACTAAGAATGGTCAGGAAAATGAAATTGTCGTATTGTTAAATAAATGTTCAGATCTGAACTGTCAAAGACTTTCACATTGAATGAACTTCAGAACAAGCGACGCTTGTTCATCTCTTCACTGACTTTTCCCCGCAAAATTACTCTTAATTAAGTCAACACACTTGCACTGTGTATAATGACATCCCTTTTACTTTGATATGAACTTTCGATATTCAGTTTACCTGGATTTCCTGAGTGAAACTCCGAGCCCTCAGCTGATTCTTGACGCCTTAGTCACGTGATTTCTGTTCAATCTTCCGCGTGCGTTCAGGAACATGTAGGCTACTACACTTTTCAGTCGCAAATATTTTGTCTTTAAATATAGGCTAACATTTAACTTAGTTAAAAATAAATTATATCTTGTTCTTGTGTGCGTGTTTTTTTGTGGGCAAAATAAGTTAGCAGATATGAAGCAGACTTTATTCATCATTAAAATTCCCAAAGACAGTTGCACCACTCTTCACACTCTAATATCAGCTAATTATAATGTCTTTTACTTTTGTGAATTGTCATTCTAAAAAAAGAGAATGAAGAAGGATGTATAAAGATTGAAGATAATTATCAAAAGGCCAAGAAAATAGCAAATTCAAACATGTTTTTGTAATGCATTTTCATATTAACACTATTCAGGAAACAAGTTTAACTTGTTAGTTGCTGTCTGCAGTATTTTTAGGCTAACAATAAGCTTCACTGACCTTTTGAACCAGGGGTACGATATTGCATATATAAATGGATTAATGCATGAATTAGTGTAAAATAAACACAGAAAAGCAGAGAAGCTCAAATATGACGTTTGAAATTGTTTGATATTAAGCATACCTATATACCAGGGAACCCAGCAAATGAAATACACAAAGACAATTGTGCTCAATGTTTTTGTTGCCTTCACCTCTGATTTCCTGGAGGATTTGAGATTTTTCTGACAGACTCTTTTCTTTGCAAATTTGGAGATGGATTTTGCTTGTCTCAAGGCCACAGAGAGAATCCTTACATACAGGGTTATTATCACTATACACGGAGCAATGAAGCTCACTATCAAGTCGGCTAAACCAAAGGCGTTGCTGACAGCCAATGCACATTCTCTAAGACAGATCACAGTTGTTCCTGTCAGGGTTAAGTGTCCAAAATTCACTGGTACAAGATTATAAAAGATGGATACAGTCCATCCTAAACTTATGAAGATCAGTGTTTTTCTCACTGTCATTTTGGACGTATACAGGAGTGGATAACACACAGCAAAATAACGATCAAGAGCCACAAGAATGATGTTGACGAGGGACACATACACAAAAAAGAATGTAATTGTATGATAGATACGACAGTGCGACTTTCCCATATAAAAACAGGAGTTAATGCTTCTAACGCTTTCAACCGGCATCACACAAATTCCCACCAAGAAGTCAGATACGGCCAGTGAGAGGATGAGGAGGTTGGTCGGTGTATGAAGCTGCTTGAAAACTGTTATAGATATGATGACAAGTAGGTTTCCACACACCGTCAGCACAGAGATTGTAGATATGTACAAGAAAAAGAATACATTGACATAATTCAAATGAAAGTCCAGAGAGCAGCTTGTATTCCAGATGGGAAAGCACTGATGCTCAATATATTCCATGGAGAAAGTCTTCTTCACTGCTTTAAACTTCAAGCCCATGTGATGCAGATCCAAAATTCTAAAGATGGTTTCACTGCCAGTTTGCTTATATAAGACAAATGACACGTGTCGTTTATGGGAGTGACCAAGAATTGTAAGCATTCATAGAGTCATGAGAGTTTAAAATTATCATATTTAACAATTATCACAAACAGTCGATTGGCCTCATTGATTTCCATAGTATTTTTCCCCCAAACTGTAAGTTAAAGGAGCATTTCACCCATTTCAACATTAATCTTTCTTGAAAGTGGATCATGAATGTAGTCGAAATGTAAAAGAATTTTTGAATTTGGTGCCTTCTTGACCGAGAAAAGTAACCGAGGGGGCACATTTGTATGTAAGACAACAACTCCCACAATGCACCACATTGCACAGCTCCGCAAGCCACACCCACTAATCCGGAACTCCGCACACATCAGAGAAATCCTTTCTTTTACTGTCTATGGAGAAATCACTCTTCCGTCTACAAGGCTAACGTTAGCTGCTGTGGTTAGCTGTCACCAGAGTTTAAAATTCATTTCACACAAAATTTCTAGTTTGTTAGCTGTGGCGAGCAGGACGATCGAGGGCGAGGGATGTAAGAGGATGGTGCGAGGCCGGTGGCGTGAGTGATAATGAAAGACACTTCTGTGAGGCGCGCGCCGGTCTCGCGTCTCTCACTGAGGAGCGAAAGCATGAAATGAGGAGCGACGACGGCAGATGGAGAGAGAAACAGGCCTGATTTTATGATGTTTTGTTTCTGTTGTGTTTAACCTTACAGCAGTCGTCAATAAGGGGCTGCTGGATTATACTTTCGTTTTGTATTTGTTCATTTTACTATTAAAATGTTTAAATGTTCGCCGGTTCCCGCCTCCTTCTTCCCACAACAACAAAACCCGTTAACATTACACTGCAAACTCATTAGTGAATTACTCCTCGTTTGTATTTATTTCTATATGGTGAATTACTGCATGATACCTGGATGTTCAGTCGGGCGAAACTAGGATGGTTCACATCACAACACAAACGTCCGTGTGCTCGTCTGATTCAGAGCTTTCGTTCGGGAGAAATTGCCATCGTTGAAATTCTCTGCAGCAGACGGACTCTATCTGAGTTCGCAGTTCACAGCGAGAGCACATGCACAGCAGTCCGCCTCAGCTCGAGCCAGTCCAGACTCCTCGAACGAGAGCACATGCACAGCAGTCCGCCTCAGCTCGAGCCAGTCAGGGCTAATCGACCGCGACAGGCAGCCGCCTCTGGTTCCTCCCTCAGTCTCAGCTGCTCTTGACTATACTGCGGCTCGTAAAGCCAGCCACGAACATCGGGTTCAAGCAGCAGAATTTTAAAATCCTTTTCTTCGATATCATGTTTAGATTCTTCCATCATTATCATACTTCCTATCTCCACAGCGCTTGTTAGCTTAGCTTTCAAACAAGATGGCGGATATTGATTCAGTATCTGCAAGTGAAGTCCCACCCACTGATCTATAATAGGCCTGTAGGGTGAATGGGTCCCACCCCCTTGAATAATAATGAGCTAATGTTTGTGTCACGGTGTGTTGTGGAGTGCAGGCAGAAGAAGACAGAAGAGGCAAATGCTCCAATTCAATTAATTTACTGAAGACTCAAAACAGGTACAGGTATACGAAGACGGGCAGGAACACTCACAAACTCAGGGTAACATCTACAACGACTGACAATGACTAACTGAACTGAAGCAAACTAAATACAGGCAAGAATCAAACATAACTATGTGAAGACAGGTGACACGGATGAACAAGACGAGGAACAGGTGGCTGATGAGGGAGTGAGTTCAGGTATGGAGACAAGAGGATCCTGGGATGTGTAGTGCAGATGACAAAGACAGACTGGTGCAGATGAAGGACTGTGACATCACTCCGTGACCTCATGCCGTAACATCAATGGGGTGGGCGCCCTGGAGGCTGTGGAGGGCGTGGTCTGGAGGAGGAAGCCTCCAGGGCGGAGCAGGTTGAGGGCGTGACCAGGGTGGAGCAGGCTGAGGGCTTGGCGGAACAGGCTGAGGGCGTGGCCAAGGTGACCCCTGGTGGAGCCGATGGAGGAGGGAGCCGAGACGGAGGCGGTGGTGACGACACCAGGGGGCTGACTGACAGAGGCGGAGCAAGTGGGAGAGGAGACCAGGGTGAAGCTGTAGGGCCGACGAGACAGGGTGATGATGAGGGACTGGAGGAACATGGTGATACTGTAGGCTCAGGTGACGGAAGAGACGACAGGGACACAAAAGGACACGGTGAGGACAGAGGGAGTGAGGACCGACGGAGAACTGAGGGGAGTGAGGACTCCAACGGAACCGGGGGGTGAAATGACGAGGCGAAGCCGGAGGATGGAAGTCCAGAGGTGAGGGAAGGACGACGAGGGACCAATGAGAATCCGGGGGGACGAGGAAGCCTGGCGGAACTGGTGGACTGAGGGGCCATGGTGGAGCTGAGGGAGGTAGGAGCCATGGGGGAGCAGATGGGATGAGGGGCCGAAGAAGTGTCCAGGGAGAGGAGGTTGGAGGAAGAGACCGGGGATCCACCGACCAGGCTGGGTCAGGAGGGCTGGAAGACAGAAGGGCTGACAGGTCACAGATGAGAGGCGGCGGGAGAGGGAGGCTGGGTAGGATCCTGGTCTCAGGCTCTGGCTGGACTGTCTCGGGCTGGACTGTCTCGGGCTGGACTTCTCCGGCTGGACTTCTCCGGCTGGACTGTCTCCGGCTGGACTTCTCCGGCTGGACTGTCTCCGGCTGGACTTCTCCGCCTGGACTGTCTCCGGCTGGACTGTCTCCGGCTGGACTGTTTCCGGCTGGACTGTCTCCGGCTGGACTTCTCCGGCTGGACTGTCTCGGGCTGGACTTCTCCGCCTGGACTGTCTCCGGCTGGACTGTCTCCGGCTGGACTGTCTCCGGCTGGACTGTCTCCGGCTGGACTGTCTCCGGCTGGACTGTCTCTGGCTGGACTTCTCCGCCTGGACTGTCTCCGGCTGGACTGTCTCCGGCTGGACTGTCTCCGGCTGGACTGTCTCCGGCTGGACTTCTCCGGCTGGACTGTCTCGGGCTGGACTGTCTCGGGCTGGACTGTCTCGGGCTGGACTGTCTCGGGCTGGACTTGTCCGGCTGGACTGTCTCCGGCTGGACTGTCTCCGGCTGGACTTCTCCGGCTGGACTTCTCCGGCTGGACTTCTCCGGCTGGACTGTCTCCGGCTGGACTGTCTCCGGCTGGACGAGACTCTGGACGGGCTGTTTCGGCGGTACGAGACTCCGGCGCTGGCTGGACGGTCTCTGGCGCTGGCTGGATGGTCTCGACGGGGCTGGACGGAACCAGCGATGAGGAGGGCTCAGGTTCGGCGGGGCTGGACGGAACCAGCGGTGAGGAGGGCTCGGGCGTTGGAGTGGGGCTGGTGACGTCATCGACGGTGAAGAATGATCCACAGGATACCAGCACCCACTCCACATAGGCCGCAAAGTTCTCTCGAGGCCCCTCTCCGGGCAGGCGTGCTTTGGTTTCAGCGTTTAGGCCTGCCCGGAAGAACACACAGAGGCTGGTATCATCGTAATGTACAAGAGGTACCAGGTCTAAATACCTCTGTGTGTGGGCCTTGAGGGATAGATCCTCCTGGTCCAGGAGAAGGATTTGTACTGCTGCAAAATCCATAATTTTTGTGGGTCGGTCGTTCTGTCACGGTGTGTTGTGGAGTGCAGGCAGAAGAAGACAGAAGAGGCAAATACTCCAATTCAATTAATTTACTGAACACTCAAAACAGGTACAGGTATACGAAGACGGGCAGGAACACTCACAAACTCAGGGTAACATCTACAACGACCGACAATGACTAACTGAACTGAAGCAAACGAAATACAGGCAAGAATCAAACATAACTATGTGAAGACAGGTGATACGGATGAACAAGACGAGGAACAGGTGGCTGATGAGGGAGTGAGTTCAGGTATGGAGACAAGAGGGTCCTGGGACGTGTAGTGCAGATGACAAAGACAGACTGGTGCAGATGAAGGACTGTGCAGTTTGTAGTCTTTACACATTTTAATGAAATATGACTTCATGCTTATTATGACGCAAAATGACGATTTTTACGTCATAATAAGCAGGAAGTAAAACACTTAAATCCTTATTTCTCCCATCTCAGGGGAAAATAAGGGAATAAACCATGACCATTCAGAAATATGACTGGGTTTCTAAACATACAAAGCAAATGGGTGAAGTGTCCCTTTAATAAGACTTATCATCTGTTGGTAACCAGACTGATCTCATGAAGTAGCGTGTGTATGAGACGCCAATTCGTATTTCCATTTTTGGCGTGCTATCAAGACGCATAATCGCCTTTCAGCGTGTTTATGAACGCCGTTGACTTAACGTTATATAAATATATGACTTACCTCAACCTCGTCCCTAAACCTAACCGTCACTGGGGTTAATGGCATTTATAACTGTTCCCTTACCATCCTAGGTAAAAAAAAGATATGACTTACCTCAACCCCATCCCTAAACTTAACCGTCACTGGGGTTAATGGCATTTATGACTGGAGATTTGACTGCGTGTTCAGACACGCGGAATGACGCGGACGTTAATGGCGTAGACATATACGCATACACGCGGATACACGCGGATAGCACAAAATGCGTGGAGATAACACGCCACCTGACTCGAAAGTGGCGTATATGTTTACGCAAAAGTCATGATGTCATGTTGTGGTAACCCATTTTTTAAACCCATTTTATCCCATACCTACAGGGGACGCAGTTTACGAGTGATTATAATCATCATTTAAAATCCTGATGCGGTTCAAAAACAATGAAAACAATTGATACTTACAAGTCACACAGGGCGCAGCCATCTTGAATTCTGAAACGGAATTCTTGCTCGGTGTCCTCACGGTTGTCCGACGTCCGAAAGGAGAAATCCGAGGAAAGGGGTGTGTTGCTAGGCAACGTCTGTCTTCCAATTTGGATCTCCGAGACGGATAAATAATAGAACGCACCATTAGCTGTCAAAGAGCTTCGCAAGGCCACGGATCTGGCATTAAGAGCCACCAAGCACCACTCGCGCTATAGGTCGTTCCATAGTGGGGACGATTGCTGCAGAGCGCCACCTATGAATCAATCTCACGGAGATCCGTGACAAAGAGAAGGTTTTCCTCTTGGACGCCCCAGTTTCTCAATCGGGACTGTTTGGGGAGGCAGTCAACACTGTGATTGACAAGTTTCGGGCCACAAAATCCCAGTCAGCTGCCCTCAGCAGTTTATGCCCAGGAGGGTTAGGGAATCCTCTAAACCGTCCCCGTCTCGACCCAGAGAACTTTCTTCTCATAGGCCGGATTTTGCCGCTTGGAGAAGTGACTCGGCTCATCCCCCACCTGCTATGGTTTGGGGAGCCCACGGTCGCCTGTTTCCCCACCAGCAACCTCATAAGCGTCTGGGTCTACATTCTAACTCTATATCCCATATTATATCCTATAAGCGACTGAGTCATGTGGGCCTATATTCACTTGTGACATCATCTAATTTGAACTGCTTTTGTTTGATGATATTGAAAACTTGAAACCCTGACTTGTGATGCAGGCCACTAGTTGGACTGACAGACTTAACTTTACATATTTATTTATGATTTCAGATCAACCTTTAATCTTAAATTCTAAATAGGGTTTATAACATAAGACATATGCCTGTGTTGTTTCTGAGTGCATAATATTTAAAATGGTTTAAAAGTCTAAATGGGCATTTTTACCTCAATGTTTTATAGTTTATGAATGGAGAAAAATCTCTAACCATGATCAAACCTTTATACATTTTTATACACTGTGCACAATGCAAAAATCATTTCAGTAAGAAAGCATGTGAAAGCCCCTAACCGTAACCCAAATATATTTGCATTTTCATATAAAACTGTTTTATTTATTTTATGCTCGTGATAAATTTAAGGGAAGGGAACTGGCTGCTTGTATTCAATTCACAATGTTTGTCGCAGGATAGTCGTGTCTTGTGCTGTTCCAAAATGTCTCATCATCTGCTGGATTTCATTAGCTGGTAAAAAAAAAAAGGTAAGACCTGAGACCACCACTGAGACTCCCATGCTTTTGGGTTATGTAAAAGTGTGTATTATGTTTTTTTATAACCATCCATTTATTATTGATTCCTCTACATTTGATTTTACATTTTGTGGTTAGTACATGTAGTTTTCTAGTTAGTTTTATGCCAAAATGGATGGTTATTTAAAATACATTTGGCAAAATCAGTGATTCAAACTCACACTTTTTATGTAACATTTATCATATTTATTATATTCAAACAGTCCACACATCGCACAAATAGAGAGATAATAAAGAGTAAAATCGACTCACTCAGCAGTGTTATTCTCTGGATATTTGAACTTATATTGTGTGCAAGCAAATTTGCATCAACTCCACTTGACCCAGACATGATGGAGATCACAGAATGAGTCACCAAACCTAGAAAGATCAGTGATCACATTCACAATTCAACTAATTTCAAGGCAGAAATAACCTTTCAATCAATAAGGCTTCAGTCATGTTTTGGCAGGTGAAATACTGCATTATACTGGTTGTATGGCCCTTAACATGTATTTTAATAAGGTAAAAAAGTACTGGGTGAGTGCTATTATCAAAGACATAAGCTGATGTTTATTTGTACGTTATGTCTGTTTGATCCACATAAAAACAACTGTAGTTGTAAAGAGAATGGGTGATATGTCTCTAAACGGATACTCCACTTTTTTTGGAAATAGGCTCATTTTAAAACTCCTGCGGAGTTAAACAGTTGAATTTGACCATTTTCGAATCCATTCAGTAATCAGGCAAAACTCAAAAGTTGGCCGCTATCCAGTTACAGCACTCTTCACACTGTAACACCTAATTATAATGTATTTTACTTTTGTGAATTGTCATTCTAAACAAAGAGAATGAAGGTTGTATAAAGATTGAAGATCATTTTATTTTATCAAAAGGCCAAGAAGATCACCAATTCAAACATATTTTTGTAACAAATGCATTTTCATATTAACACTATTCAGGAAACAAGTTTAACTGGTTAGTTTCTGTCTGCAGTATTTTTAGGCTAACAATAAGCTTCACTGACCTTTTGAACCAGGGGTAAGATATTGCATATATAAATGGATTAATGCATGAATTAGTGTAAAATAAACACAGAAAAGCAGAGAAGCTCAAATATGACTTTTGAAATTGTTGGATATTAAGCATACCTATATACCAGGGAACCCAGCAAATGAAATACACAAAGACAATTGTGCTCAATGTTTTTGTTGCCTTCACCTCTGATTTCCTGGAGGATTTTAGATTTTTCTGAGAGACTCTTTTCTTTGCAAATTTGGAGATGGATTTTGCTTGTCTCAAGGCCACTGCGAAAATCCTTACATACAGGGTTATTATCACTATACACGGAGCAATGAAGCTCATTATCAAGTCGGCTAAACCAAAGGCGTTGCTGAAAGCCACTGCACATTCTCTAAGACAGATCACAGTTGTTCCTGTCAGGGTTAAGTGTCCAAAATTCACTGGTACAAGATTATAAACGATGGATCCAGTCCATCCTAAACTTATGCAGATCAGTGTTTTTCTCACTGTCATTTTGGACGTATACAGGAGTGGATCACACACAGCAAAATAACGATCAAGAGCCACAAGAATGATGTTGACGAGGGACACGGACACAAAAATGGACAAAATTATATGATAGATACGACAGTGCGACTTTCCCATATAAAAACACGAGTTAATGCTTCTAACGCTTTCAACCGGCATCACACAAATTCCCACCAAGAAGTCAGATACGGCCAGTGAGAGGATGAGGAGGTTGGTCGGTGTATGAAGCTGCTTGAAAACTGTTATAGAGATGATGACAAGTAGGTTTCCACACACCGTCAGCACAGAGATTGTAGACATGTACAAGAAAAAGAATACATTGACATAATTCAAATGAAAGTCCAGAGAGCAGCTTGTATTCCGGATGGGAAAGCACTGATGCTCAATATATTCCATGGAGAAAGTCTTCTTCAATGCCCATGTGATGCAGATCCAAAATCCTAAAGATGGTTTCACTGCCAGTTTGCTTATATAAGACAAATGACACGTTGTTTATGGGAGTGACCAAGAATTGTAAGCATTCATAGAGTCATGAGAGTTTAAAATTATCATATTTAACAATTATCACAAACAGTCGATTGGCCTCATTGATTTCCATAGTATTTTTCCCCCAAACTGTAAGTTAAAGGAGCATTTCACCCATTTCAACATTAATCTTTCTTGAAAGTGGATCATGAATGTAGTCGAAATGTAAAAGAATTTTTGAATTTGGTGCCTTCTTGACCGAGAAAAGTAACCGAGGGGCACATTTGTATGTAAGACAACAACACCCACAATGCACCACATTGCACAGCTCCGCAAGCCACACCCACTAATCCGGAACTGCGCACACATCAGAGAAATCCTTTCTTTTACTGTCTATGGAGAAATCACTCTTCCGTCTACAAGGCTAACGTTAGCTGCTGTGGTTAGCTGTCACCAGAGTTTGAAATTCATTTCACACAAAATTTCTAGTTAGTTAGCTGTGGCGAGCAGGACGATCGAGGGCGAGGGATGTAAGAGGATGGCGCGAGGCCGGTGGCGTGAGTGATAATGAAAGACACCTCAGTGAGGCGCGCGCCGGTCTCGCGTCTCTCACGAAGGAGCGAAAGCATAAAATGAGGAGCGACGATGGCAGATGAAGAGAGAAACAGGCCTGATTTTATGATGTTTTGTTTCTGTTGTGTGTAACCTTACAGCAGTCGTCAATGAGGGGCTGCTGGATTATACTTTCGTTTTGTATTTGTTCATTTTACAGCCGCCTCTGGTTCCTCCCTCAGTCTCAGCTGCTCTTCACCATACTGCGGCTCGTAAAGCCAGCCACGAACATCGGGTTCAAGCAGCAGAATTTTAAAATCCTTTTCTTCGATATCATGTTTAGATTCTTCCATCATTATTATACTTCCTATCTCCACAGCGCTTGTTAGCTTAGCTTTCAAACAAGATGGCGGATATTGATTCAGTATCTGCAAGTGAAGTCCCACCCACTGATCTGTAATAGGCCTGTAGGGTGAGTGGGTCCCACCACCTTGAATAATAATGAGTTTGTGTCACGGTGTGTTGTGGAGTGCAGGCAGAAGAAGACAGAAGAGGCAAATACTCCAATTCAAATAATTTACTGAAGACTCAAAACAGGTACAGGTATACGAAGACGGGCAGGAACACTCACAAACTCAGGGTAACATCTACAACGACCGACAATGACTAACTGAACTGAAGCAAACTAAATACAGGCAAGAATCAAACATAACGATGTGAAGACAGGTGATACGGATGAAAAAGACGAGAAACAGGTGGCTGATGAGGGAGTGAGTTCAGGTATTGAGACAAGAGGATCCTGGGACGTGTAGTGCAGATGACAAAGACAGATTGGTGCAGACGAAGGACTGTGACATCACTCCCCCCTCCCGGTAGGCGTGACCTCACGCCGTAACATCAATGGGTTGGGGGAGTGGGCGCCCTGGAGGCTGTGGAGGGCGTGGTCTGGAGGAGAAAGCCTCCAGGGCGGAGCAGGATGAGGGCGTGACCAGGGTGGAGCACGCTGAGGGCGTGGCGGAGCAGGCTGAGGGCGTGGCCAGGGTGGAGCAGGCTGAGGGTGAGACCAGGGCGGAGCAGGCTGAGGATGAGACCAGGGCGGAGCAGGCTGAGGGCGAAACCAGGGCGGAGCAGGCTGAGGGCGAAACCAGGGCGGAGCAGGCTGAGGGCGAGACCAGGGCGGAGCAGGCTGAGGGCGAAACCAGGGTGGAGCAGGCTGAAGGTGAGACCAGGGCGGAGAAGATAGAGGGAGGACCCCTGGTGGAGCCGAAGGAGGAGGGAGCCGAGATGGAGGTGGTGGTGACGACACCAGGGGGCTGACTGACAGAGCTGGAGCAAGTGGGAGAGGAGACCAGGGTGAAGCTGTAGGGCCGACGAAACAGGGTGATGATGAGGGACTGGAGGAACATAGTGATACCGTAGGCTCAGGTGACGGAAGAGACGACAGGGACACAAAAGGACATGGTGAGGACAGAGGGAATGAGGACGACGGAGAACTGAGGGGAGTGAGGAGTCCAATGAAACCGGGGGGTGAAATGACAAGGCGAAGCCGGAGGATGGAAGTCCAGAGGTGAGGGAAGGACGACGAGGGACCAAAGAAAATCCGGGGGGACGAGGAAGCCTGGCGGAACTGGTGGACTGAGGGGCCATGGTGGAGCTGAGGGAGGTAGGAGCCAAGGGGGAGCAGATGGGACTGTCTCGGGCTGGACTGTCTCGGGCTGGACTGTCTCCGGCTGGACTTCCCCGGCTGGACTTCTCCGGCTGGACTGTCTCCGGAGGGCTTAGGTTCGGCGGGGCTGGACGGAACCAGCGGTGAGGAGGGCTCGGGCATTGGAGTGGGGCTGGTGACGTCATCGACGGTGAAGGATGATCCACAGGATACCAGCACCCACTCCACATAGGCCGCAAAGTTCCCTCGAGGCCCCTCTCCGGGCAGGCGTGCTTTGGTTTCAGCGTTTAGGCCTGCCGGGAATAACACACAGAGGCTGGTATCATCGTAATGTACAAGAGGTACCAGGTCTAAATACCTCTGTGTGTGGGCCTTGAGGGATAGATCCTCCTGGTCCAGGAGAAGGATTTGTACTGCTGAAAAATCCATAATTTTTGTGGGTCGGTCGTTCTGTCACGGTGTGTTGTGGAGTGCAGGCAGAAGAAGACAGAAGAGGCAAATACTCCAATTCAATTAATTTACTGAAGACTCAAAACAGGTACAGGTATACGAAGACGGGCAGGAACACTCACAAACTCAGGGTAACATTTACAACGATCGACAATGACTAACTGAACTGAAGCAAACTAAATACAGGCAAGAATCAAACATAACTATGTGAAGACAGGTGATACGGATGAACAAGACGAGGAACAGGTGGCTGATGAGGGAGTGAGTTCAGGTATGGAGACAAGAGGGTCCTGGGACGTGTAGTGCAGATGACAAAGACAGACTGGTGCAGATGAAGGACTGTGACAGTTTGTAGTCTTTACACATTTTAATGAAATATGACTTCATGCTTATTATGACGCAAAATGATGATTTTTACGTCATAATAAACAGGAAGTAAAACACTTAAATCCTTATTTCTCCCATCTCAGGGTAAAATAAGGGAATAAACCATGACCATTCAGAAATATGACTGGGTTTCTAAACATACAAAGCTTAATGCAAATGGGTGAAGTGTCCCTTTAATAAGACTTATCATCTGTTGGTAACCAGACTGATCTCATGAAGAAGCGTGTGTATGAGACGCCAATTCGTATTTCCATTTTTGGCGTGCTATCAAGACGCATAATCCCCTTTCAGCGTGTTTATGAACGCCGTTGACTTAACGTTATATAAATATATGACTTACCTCAACCCCGTCCCTAAACCTAACCGTCACTGGGGTTAATGGCATTTATAACTGTTCCCTTACCATCCTAGGTAAAAAAAAGATATGACTTACCTCAACCCCATCCCTAAACTTAACCGTCACTGGGGTTAATGGCATTTATGACTGGAGATTTGACTGCGTGTTCAGACACGCGGAATGACGCGGACGTTAATGGCGTAGACATATACGCATACACGCGGATACACGCGGATAGCACAAAATGCGTGGAGATAACACGCCACCTGACTCGAAAGTGGCGTATATGTTTACGCAAAAGTCATGATGTCATGTTGTGGTAACCCATTTTTTAAACCCATTTTATCCCATACCTACAGGGGACGCAGTTTACGAGTGATTATAATCATCATTTAAAATCCTGATGCGGTTCAAAAACAATGAAAACAATTGATACTTACAAGTCACACAGGGCGCAGCCATCTTGAATTCTGAAACGGAATTCTTGCTCGGTGTCCTCACGGTTGTCCGACGTCCGAAAGGAGAAATCCGAGGAAAGGGGGCGTGTTGCTAGGCAACGTCTGTCTTCCAATTTGGATCTCCGAGACGGATAAATAATAGAACGCACCATTAGCTGTCAAAGAGCTTCGCAAGGCCACGGATCTGGCATTAAGAGCCACCAAGCACCACTCGCGCTATAGGTTGTTCCATAGTGGGGGCGATTGCTGCAGAGCGCCACCTATGAATCAATCTCACGGAGATCCGTGACAAAGAGAAGGTTTTCCTCTTGGACGCCCCAGTTTCTCAATCTGGACTGTTTGGGGAGGCAGTCAACACTGTGATTGACAAGTTTTGGGCCACAAAATCCCAGTCAGCTGCCCTCAGCAGTTTATGCCCAGGAGGGTTAGGGAATCCTCTAAACCGTCCCCGTCTCGACCCAGAGAACTTTCTTCTCATAGGCCGGATTTTGCCGCTTGGAGAAGTGACTCGGCTCATCCCCCACCTGCTATGGTTTGGGGAGCCCACGGTCGCCTGTTTCCCCACCAGCGACCTCATAAGCGTCTGGGCCTACATTCTAACTCTATATCCCATATTATATATCCTATAAGCGTCCGAGCCATGTGGGCCTATATTCACTTGTGACATCATCTAATCTGAACTAATTTGAACTGCTTTTGTTTGATGATATTGAAAACTTGAAACCCTGACTTGTGATGCAGGCCACTAGTTGGACTGACAGACTTAACTTTACATATTTATTTATGATTTCAGATCAACCTTTAATCTTAAATTCTAAATAGGGTTTATAACATACCACATGTGCCTGTGTTGTTTCTGAGTGCATAATATTTAAAATGGTTTAAAAGTCTAAATGGGCCTTTTTTTACCTCAATGTTTTATAGTTTATAAATGGAGGAAAATCTCTAACCATGATCAAACCTTTATATATTTTTATACACTGTGCACAATGCAAAAATCATTTCAGTAAGAAAGCATGTGAAAGCCCCTAACCCTAACCCAAATATAACCCAAATAATACACCCAAATATATAAATATGTAAATTCCATTTACATATAAAACTGTTTTATTTGTTTTATGCGTGTGATAAATTAAAGGGAAGGGAACTGGTTGCTTGTATTCGACTCACAATGTTTGTCGCAGGATAGTCGTGTCTTGTGCTGTTCCAAAATGTCTCATCATCTGCTGGATTTCATTAGCTGGTAAAAAAAAGGCAAGACCTGAAACCACTTTGAAGCACACCTCCCATGCTATTGGGTTATGTAAAAGTGTGTATTATGGTTTTTCATAACCATCCATTATTATTGATTCCTATACTTGATTTTACATGTTGTGGTTAGTACATGTAGATTTCTAGTTAGTTTTATGCCAAAATGGATGGTTATTTAAAATACATTTGGAAAAATCAGTGATTCAAACTCACACTTTTTATGCAATATTTATCATATTTATTATATTCAAACAGTCCACACATCACACAAATAAAGATATATTGATATTGATACATGATGGAGATCACAGAATGAGTCACCAAACCTAGAAAGATCACCGATCACATTCACATTCAGGGATACTATCACTTTTTCTGTACATAAGAATATATAGTAGCTATATATTTTTATATGCAAAATATTACATAATATATTTTTTTCACATATATTGTTTTAAAAAAAATTGCTTTGAGATTTCTGTCCTCCAATAATGTTGAAATGTATGCTATAGTACATTCAAACAAGCGTATAATGAAGATTTTAACTGAAATGTAGAATTTTTCATAAATGTCATACAATTATTTTGAGAGGTAAAAAGTAGTAGATGAGTTATAATCAGTCAGATTTAACCCTCATGAATATAATCAACTAATTTCAGGGCAGAAATAACCTTTCAATCAATCACTTCTTGGCAGATGAAATACTACATTATAATGGTTGTATCGGCCCTTAACATGTAATTTAATACTGTAGGTAAAAAGACATAAGCTGATGTTTATTTGTACGTTATGTCTGTTTGATCCACATAAAAACAACTGTAGTTGTAAAGAGAATGGGTGATATATCTCTAAAGGGATACTCCACTTTTTTGGAAATAGGCTCATTTTACAACTCCCTCAGAGTTAAACTGTTGAATTTTACCATTTTTGAATCCATTAAAAATCCAACATTAAAGTTGGTCGCTATCCAGTTACAGCACTCTTTACACTCTTATATCACCTAATTATGTATTTTACTTTTGCGAATTGTCATTATAAACAAAGAGAAAGAAGGTTGTATAAAGATTGAAGATCATTTTCTTTTGTCAAAAGGCCAAGAAGATCAACAACTCAAACATATTTTTGTAACAAATGCATTTTCATATTAACACTATTCAGGAAACAAGTTTAATTTGTTAGTTGCTGTCTGCAGTATTTTTAGGCTAACAATAAGCTTCACTGACCTTTTGAACCAGGGGTAAGATATTGCATATATAAATGGATTAATGCATGAATTAGTGTAAAATAAACACAGAAAAGCAGAGAAGCTCAAATATGATGTTTGAAATTGTTTGATATTAAGCATACCTATATACCAGGGAACCCAGCAAATGAAATACACAAAGACAATTGTGCTCAATGTTTTTGTTGCCTTCACCTCTGATTTCCTGGAGGATTTGAGATTTTTCTGAGAGACTCTTTTCTTTGCAAATTTGGAGATGGATTTTGCTTGTCTCAAGGCCACAGAGAGAATCCTTACATACAGGGTTATTATCACTATACACGGAGCAATGAAGCTCATTATCAAGTCGGCTAAACCAAAGGCGTTGCTGAAAGCCAATGCACATTCTCTAAGACAGATCACAGTTGTTCCTGTCAGGGTTAAGTGTCCAAAATTCACTGGTACAAAATTATAAATGATGGATACAGTCCATCCTAAACTTATGCAGATCAGTGTTTTTCTCACTGTCATTTTGGACGTATACAGGAGTGGATAACACACAGCAAAATAACGATCAAGAGCCACAAGAATGATGTTGACGAGGGACACATACACAAAAAAGAACGTAATTGTATGATAGATACGACAGTGCGACTTTCCCATATAAAAACAGGAGTTAATGCTTCTAACGCTTTCAACCGGCATCACACAAATTCCCACCAAGAAGTCAGATACGGCCAGTGAGAGGATGAGGAGGTTGGTCGGTGTATGAAGCTGCTTGAAAACTGTTATAGAGATGATGACAAGTAGGTTTCCACACACCGTCAGCACAGAGATTGTAGATATGTACAAGAAAAAGAATACATTGACATAATTCAAATGAAAGTCCAGAGAGCAGCTTGTATTCCAGATGGGAAAGCACTGATGCTCAATATATTCCATGGAGAAAGTCTTCTTTACTGCTTTATGTGATGCAGATCCAAAATCCTAAAGATGGTTTCACTGCCAGTTTACTTATATAAGACAAATGACACATTGTTTATGGGAGTGACCAAGAATTGTAAGCATATACAGTCATAAGAGTTTACAATTATCATATTTAACAATTATCATAACCAAACAGTCGATTGGCCTCATTGATTTCCATTGTATTTTTTTTCCCAAACTATAAGTTAATAAGACTCATCAACTGTTGGTAATCCATTTTACTTAAAATATATATTTTTCTGTGTTCAGAAGAAGAACGAAACTCATACAGGTTTGGAACAACTTGAACGTGAATAAATAACGACAACATTTTAATTTTTGGATGAACTTCACGGTGTGGGTGCAGGCAGAAGAACAGGCTGAGTTCAGAATCTCGATAAAGAGACATTTAATTTAAAAATACAGGCAGGAGGACAGGGTTTCACAGCGTAACATTCAACATTGACCGACAACGACAGAGAGGAACTGAACAAACTAAATACACAGAGAAATTAAGCTAAATGAGGTAAACACAGATGCAGATGATAATGACAGGACGAGGAACAGGTGGCTGATTGGGGAGTGAGTCCGGGAGTAGAAACAAAAGGATCCGGGGAAGTGTGGTGCAGATGACGGGACACACTGGTGAGGACGACAGACTGTGACATTACTCCCCCCTCCCGGAAGGCGTGGCCTCACGCCGTAACATCAATGGGGAGGGGGGGTGGGCGCCCTGGAGGCTGTGGAGGGCGTGGTCAGGAGGGAGAAGCCCCCCAGGGCGGAGCAGGCTGAGGGCGAGACCAGGGCGGAGCAGGCTGAGGGCGTCCCCAGGGCGGAGCAGGCTGAGGGCGTCCCCAGGGCGGAGCAGGCTGAGGGCGAGGCCAGGGCGGAGCAGGCTGAGGGCGTCCCCAGGGCGGAGCAGGCTGAGGGCGTCCCCAGGGCGGAGCAGGCTGAGGGCGAGACCAGGGCGGAGCAGGCTGAGGGCGAGGCCAGGGCGGAGCAGGCTGAGGGCGTCCCCAGGGCGGAGCAGGCTGAGGGCGTCCCCAGGGCGGAGCAGGCTGAGGGCGAGGCCAGGGCGGAGCAGGCTGAGGGCGTCCCCAGGGCGGAGCAGGCTGAGGGCGTCCCCAGGGCGGAGCAGGCTGAGGGCGTCCCCAGGGCGGAGCAGGCTGAGGGCGAGACCAGGGCGGAGCAGGCTGAGGGTGAGACCAGGGCGGAGCAGGCTGAGGGCGAGACCAGGGCGGAGCAGGCTGAGGGCGAGACCAGGGCGGAGCAGATGGAGGGCGAGACCAGGGCGGAGCAGGCTGAGGGCGAGACCAGGGCGGAGCAGATGGAGGGCGAGACCAGGGCGGAGCAGGCTGAGGGTGAGACCAGGGCGGAGCAGGCTGAGGTCGAGGCCAGGGCGGAGCAGGCTGAGGGCGAGACCAGGGCGGAGCAGATGGAGGGCGAGACCAGGGCGGAGCAGATGGAGGGAGGACCCCTGGTGGAGCCGATGGTAGTGGGGCTGACAACACCAGGGGGCCGACTGACAGGGGCGGAGCAGATGGGAGAGGAGACCAGGGTGTAGCTGAGGGACAGACGACATTGGGTGCTGAGGAGGGACCGAGGGACCATGGTGACACCGTAGGCTCTGGTGACTGAAGTGACGAAAGGGGCACAGAGGGACACGGTGAGGTCAGAGGGCGTGAGGGCTGACGGGTGACTGGAGGGAGTGAGGAGTCCAACTAAACCGAAGGGGTGACAAAACGGGGCGGAGGCAAAGTAAGGAAGTCCATAGGTGAGGGGAGGATGACGAGGGAGTGAAGGGAATCCGGAGGACCGAGGGAGCCTGGCCGAGCTGGTGGACTGAGGGGCCATGGAGGAGCTGAGGGAGGTAGGAGCCACGGGGGAGCTGATGGGACAGAGGGCCGAGGAAGTGTCCATGTGGAGGCGGTGTGAGGCGAAAACCGGGGATACATGGACCAGGCTGGTTTAGGGGAGCTGAAGGGCAGGAGAGAAGAACGGGGACAGATGAGAGGAGGCGGGAGAGGGAGGCTGGGCGGGATCCTGGTCTCTGGCTGGACGGTCTGGACGGTCTTCGGCTGGACGGTCTGGACGGTCTCCGGCTGGACGGTCTGGACGGTCTCTGGCCGGACGGTCTGGACGGTCTCTGGCCGGACGGTCTGGACGGTCTCTGGCGCTGGTTGGACGGTCTCTGGCGCTGGCTGGACGGTCTCTGGCGCTGGCTGGACGGTCTCTGGCGCCGGCTGGAACACTGGGCCCCCCCCAAAAAAATATTTGGGTAGAGTCCCCAGATGAAGGGCAGATGGGGAATGGACGGTCTCGGGCTGGGTGAGGCTGGGCGGAACCAGCGGAGAAGAGAGCTCGAGCTCGGCGGGGCTGGACGGAACCAGCGGAGCGGGGAGCTCGTGCTTAGCCTGGCTGACGGTGAGCGCAGGCTTTCGGGGGACCAGAATCAAGCGGAGCCGCCGAATCGGGTCGAGCTTCCCCCGAAAAGTCACTGCGGTCATGTTGCAGTTGGTTCGGTCAATCTGTCATGGTGCGGGTGCAGGCAGAAGAACAGGCTGAGTTCAGAATCTCGATAAAGAGACATTTAATTCAAAAATACAGGCAGGAGGACAGGGTTTCACAGCGTAACATTCAACATTGACCGACAACGACAGAGAGGAACTGAACAAACTAAATACACAGAGAAATTAAGCTAAATGAAGTAAACACAGGTGCAGATGATAATGACAGGACGAGGAACAGGTGGCTGATTGGGGAGTGAGTCCGGGAGTAGAAACAAAAGGATCTGGGGAAGTGTGGTGCAGATGACGGGACACACTGGTGAGGACGACAGACTGTGACAGAACTATCCCTTTAAGCTAGCCTGATGTTGCGTTGTATTATAGCCAACGAACCGACTCGGACCTCGGATATGACGTCACGTCCACACTTCAAGCATATTATGTTTTGCACTTCTGAGTCAGAGAAAAAAATGGACGCCACCCGGAAAGCTGTTGAAATGGTAGCACTGGCCGAGTACCAGGCACTTACATTAAAGGAGCTCTATGCAAGGTTGTGGCCAAAACTGGTACTGCAATCACTTTCAAATTAGGGTGTATCCCCGCCTTCCCCCATGACTCGAGGTTGCCAGATGGAGGTTCCAGCATGAATGAAGGCTGCTACAAGAAGCTTCCAATGGCAAGTGACGAGTCCTACACAGTGAGGTTTTTTCTGTTAATTATTTATTTTGGACTCTGTAACAAAGTATTTTGGATTCAAATCAAGTTTTTTGGGGTTTCACAACGTTAGAATTTTTTTATCCGATTCCGACACGTTTGTATCTGCAGCTGTGGTAACTAGAGAAGAGCAGGCAACCCAAATGCTGCAACACTACTGAGTCCGTGATTGGTAGATCGGTGGAGGGTGACGAATCAAAACACAACTTGATAACATCAACATCAGTCGAGGCCTGCGACTTCACTTTTTAAATGACAATATCCTGGCCGGACTACTGTTGTCAGTGATATAAGTATTTGAAAAGAACATGATTTCTTAATGTATAGACATATCAGGGAAAATGTATGATTAATTGAAAAACATTTCTTGCATACAGCTCCTTTAAAAAAATATATTATGACTACACCTTATCAAAACGCAGCCATTTGAACTTGAAAATGTTCACTTTATTTCATGTATTTCATGTTAATGTTCCGTTAGCAACGTTAGTAGTTTTACTCACAACATCCGATTCCCATACCTACAGGGGACGCAGTTTACGAGTGATTATAATCGTCATTTAAAATCCTGATGCGGTTCAAAAACAATGAAAACAATTGATACTTACAAGTCACACAGGGCGCAGCCATCTTGAATTCTGAAACGGAATTCTTGCTCGGTGTCCTCACGGTTGTCCGACGTCCGAGAGGAGAAATCCGAGGAAAGGGGGCGTGTTGCTAGGCAACGTCTGTCTTCCGATTCGGATCTCCGAGACGGATAAATAATAGAACGCACCATTAGCTGTCAAAGAGCTTCGCAAGGCCACGGATCTGGCATTAAGAGCCACCAAGCACCACTCGCGCTATAGGTTGTTCCATAGTGGGGGCGATTGCTGCAGAGCGCCACCTATGAATCAATCTCACGGAGATCCGTGACAAAGAGAAGGTTTTCCTCTTGGACGCCCCAGTTTCTCAATCTGGACTGTTTGGGGAGGCAGTCAACACCCTGATTGAAAAGTTTCGGGCCACAAAATCCCAGTCAGCTGCCCTCAGCAGTTTATGCCCAGGAGGGTTAGGGAATCCTCTAAACCGTCCCCGTCTCGACCCAGAGAACTTTCTTCTCATAGGCCGGATTTTGCCGCTTGGAGAAGTGACTCGGCTCATCCCCCACCTGCTATGGTTTGGGGAGCCCACGGTCGCCTGTTTCCCCACCAGCGACCTCATAAGCGTCTGGGCCTACATTCTAACTCTATATCCCATATTATATATCCTATAAGCGACTGAGCCATGTGGGCCTATATTCACTTGTGACATCATCTAATCTGAACTAATTTGAACTGCTTTTGTTTGATGATATTGAAAACTTGAAACCCTGACTTGTGATGCAGGCCACATTGCAAAAATCATTTCAGTAAGAAAGCATGTGAAAGCCCCTAACCCTAACCCAAATATATAAATATGTAAATTGCATTTACATATAAAACTGTTTTATTTGTTTTATGCGTGTGATAAATTAAAGGGAAGGGAACTGGCTGCTTGTATTCGACTCACAATGTTTGTCGCAGGATAGTCGTGTCTTGTGCTGTTCCAAAATGTCTCATCATCTGCTGGATTTCATTAGCTGGTAAAAAAAAAACGGCAAGACCTGAAACCACTTTTAAGCACACCTCCCATGCTATTGGGTTATGTAAAAGTGTGTATTATGTTTTTTCATAACCATCCATTATTGATTCCTCTACACTTGATTTTACATGTTGTGGTTAGTACGTACATGTAGATTTTTAGTTAGTTTTATGCCAAAATGGATGGTTATTTAAAATACATTTGGCAAAATCAGTGATTCAAACTCACACTTTTTATGCAACATTTATCATATTTATTATATTCAAACAGTCCACACATCACACAAATAAAGAGATATTGATATTGATACATGATGGAGATCACAGAATGAGTCACCAAACCTAGAAAGATCACCGATCACATTCACATTCAGGGATACTATCACTTTTTCTGTACATAAGAATATATAGTAGCTATATATTTTTATATGCAAAATATTACAAAATATATTTTTTGCACATATATTGTTTTAAAAAAAATTGCTTTGAGATTTCTGTCCTCCAATAACGTTGAAATGTATGCTATAGTACATTCAAACAAGCGTATAATGAAGATTTTAACTGAAATGTAGAATTTTTCATAAATGTCATACAATTATTTTGAGAGGTAAAAAGTAGTAGATGAGTTATAATCAGTCAGATTTAACCCTCATGAATATAATCAACTAATTTCAGGGCAGAAATAACCTTTCAATCAATCACTTCTTGGCAGATGAAATACTACATTATAATGGTTGTATCGGCCCTTAACATGTAATTTAATAGGTAAAAAGACATAAGCTGATGTTTATTTGTACGTTATGTCTGTTTGATCCACATAAAAACAACTGTAGTTGTAAAGAGAATGGGTGATATATCTCTAAAGGGATACTCCACTTTTTTGGAAATAGGCTCATTTTACAATTCCTTCAGAGTTAAACTGTTGAATTTGACCATTTTTGAATCCATTAAAAATCCAACATTAAAGTTGGTCGCTATCCAGTTACAGCACTCTTTACACTCTTATATCACCTAATTATGTATTTTACTTTTGCAAATTGTCATTCTAAACAAAGAGAAAGAAGGTTGTAAAAAGATTGAAGATCATTTTCTTTTATCAAAAGGCCAAGAAGATCAACAACTCAAACATATTTTTGTAACAAATGCATTTTCATATTAACACTATTCAGGAAACAAGTTTAACTTGTTAGTTTCTGTCTGCAGTATTTTTAGGCTAACAATAAGCTTCACTGACCTTTTGAACCAGGGGTAAGATATTGCATATATAAATGGATTAATGCATGAATTAGTGTAAAATAAACACAGAAAAGCAGAGAAGATCAAATATGACTTTTGAAATTGTTTGATATTAAGCATACCTATATACCAGGGAACCCAGCAAATGAAATACACAAAGACAATTGTGCTCAATGTTTTTGTTGCCTTCACCTCTGATTTCCTGGAGGATTTGAGATTTTTCTGAGAGACTCTTTTCTTTGCAAATTTGGAGATGGATTTTGCTTGTCTCAAGGCCACAGAGAGAATCCTTACATACAGGGTTATTATCACTATACACGGAGCAATGAAGCTCATTATCAAGTCGGCTAAACCCAAGGCGTTGCTGAAAGCCACTGCACATTCTCTAAAACAGATCACAGTTGTTCCTGTCAGGGTTAAGTGTCCAAAATTCACTGGTACAAGATTATAAAAGATGGATACAGTCCATCCTAAACTTATGCAGATCAGTGTTTTTCTCACTGTCATTTTGGACGTATACAGGAGTGGATCACACACAGCAAAATAACGATCAATAGCCACAAGAATGATGTTGACGAGGGACACGGACACAGAAAAGAACGTAATTATATGATAGATACGACAGTGCGACTTTCCCATATAAAAACACGAGTTAATGCTTCTAACGCTTTCAACCGGCATCACACAAATTCCCACCAAGAAGTCAGATACGGCCAGTGAGAGGATGAGGAGGTTGGTCGGTGTATGAAGCTGCTTGAAAACTGTTATAGAGATGATGACAAGTAGGTTTCCACACACCGTCAGCACAGAGATTGTAGATATGTACAAGAAAAAGAACACATTGACATAATTCAAATGAAAGTCCAGAGAGCAGCTTGTATTCCGGATGGGAAAGCACTGATGCTCAATATATTCCATGGAGAAAGTCTTCTTCACTGCTTTAAACTTCAATGCCCATGTGATGCAGATCCAAAATCCTATGATGGTTGGACTGCCAGTTTGCTTATATAAGACAAATGACACATTGTTTATGGGAGTGACCAAGAATTGTAAGCATATACAGTCATGAGAGTTTAAAATTATCATATTTAACAATTATCATAACCAAACAGTCGATTGGCCTCATTGATTTCCATTGTATTTTTTTCCCAAACTATAAGTTAATAAGACTCATCAACTATTGGTAATCCATTTTACTTAAAATATATATTTTTCTGTGTTCAGAAGAAGAACGAAACTCATACAGGTTTGGAACAACTTGAACGTGAATAAATAATGACAACATTTTAATTTTTGGATGAACTATCCCTTTAAGCTAGCCTGATGTTGCGTTGTATTATAGCCAACGAACCGGCTCGGACCTCGGATATGACGTCACGTCCACACTTCAAGCATATAATGTTTTGCACTTCTGAGTCGGACAAAAAAATGGACGCCACCCGGAAAGCTGTTGAAATGGTAGCACTGGCCGAGTACCAGGCACTTACATTAAAGGAGCTCTATGCAAGGTTGTGGCCAAAACTGGTACTGCAATCACTTTCAAATTAGGGTGTATCCCCGCCTTCTCCCATGACTCGAGGTTGCCAGATGGAGGTTCCAGCATGAATGAAGGCTGCTACAAGAAGCTTCCAATGGCAAGTGACGAGTCCAACACAGTGAGGTTTTTTCTGTTAATTATTTATTTTGGACTCTGTAACAAAGCATTTCGGATTCATATCAAGTTTTTTGGGGTTTCACAACGTTAGAAATTTTTTATCCGATTCCGACACGTTTGTATCTGCAGCTGTGGTAACTAGAGAAGAGCTGGCAACCCGAATGCTGCAACACTACTGAGTCCGTGATTGGTAGATCGGTGGAGTCTGACGCATCACAACAAAACACAACTTGATAACATCAACATCAGTCGAGGCCTGCGACTTCACTTTTTAAATGACAATATCCTGGCCGGACTACTGTTGTCAGTGATATAAGTATTTGAAAAGAACATGATTTCTTAATGTATAGACATATCAGGGAAAATGTATGATTAATTTAAAAACATTTCTTGCATACAGCTCCTTTAAAAATATATTATGACTACACCTTATCAAAACGCAGCCATTTGAACTTGAAAATGTTCACTTTATTTCATGTATTTCATTTTAATGTTCTGTTAGCAACGTTAGTAGTTTTACTCACAACATCCGATTCCCATACCTACAGGGGACGCAGTTTACGAGTGATTATAATCGGTTCAAAAACAATGAAAACAATTCATACTTACAAGTCACACAGGGCGCAGCCATCTTGAATTCTGAAACGGAATTCTTGCTCGGTGTCCTCACGGTTGTCCGACGTCCGAGAGGAGAAATCCGAGGAAAGGGGGCTTGTTGCTAGGCAACGTCTGTCTTCCGATTCGGATCTCCGAGACGGATAAATAATAGAACGCACCATTAGCTGTCAAAGAGCTTTGCATGGCCACGGATCTGGCATTAAGAGCCACCAAGCACCACTCGCGCTATAGGTCGTTCCATAGTGGGGGCGATTGCTGCAGAGCGCCACCTATGAATCAATCTCACGGAGATCCGTGACAAAGAGAAGGTTTTCCTAGGGAATCCTCTAAACCGTCCCCGTCTCGACCCAGAGAACTTTCTTCTCATAGGCCGGATTTTGCCGCTTGGAGAAGTGACTCGGCTCATCCCCCACCTGCTATGGTTTGGGGAGCCCACGGTCGCCTGTTTCCCCACCAGCGACCTCATAAGCGTCTGGGCCTACATTCTAACTCTATATCCCATATTATATATCCTATAAGCGTCCGAGCCATGTGGGCCTATATTCACTTGTGACATCATCTAATCTGAACTAATTTGAACTGCTTTTGTTTGATGATATTGAAAACTTGAAACCCTGACTTGTGATGCAGGCCACTAGTTGGACTGACAGACTTAACTTTACATATTTATTTATGATTTCAGATCAACCTTTAATCTTAAATTCTAAATAGGGTTTATAACATACCACATGTGCCTGTCACGGTACTGTGCTGGCAGAAGAACGAGGAGTCCAGAATGACAGGCAAAGAAAACTTTTAGTTCAAATTACAGGCTAGAAGACAGGAATACAAGCAGGGTGACATTCACAACGATCGACAAGGACTGACTGGAACAGAGGGAACTAATTACACAGATGAATCAGACATAATGGGGTGAAAACAGGTGATACTGATGAACGAGACGATGAACAGGAGACTGATGAGGGAGTGAGTACAGGTGTGCAGACGAGAGGATCATGGGAAGTGTAGTGCTGATGACAAGACAGACTGGTGCAGACGAGGACTGTGACAGAACTCCCCGATCTGAGGGCTGAGCGGGGCGTGGCCAGGGCAGAGCAGGCTGAGGGCGTGGCCAGGGCGGAGCAGGATGAGGGCGCGACCAGGGCGGAGCAGGATGAGGGCGTGACCATGGCTGAGCGGGCCCTTCGGGTGGCCACGGCGGTGAAGACCCTCCGGGCGGCCACGGCGGTGAAGACCCCTCGGGCGGCCACGGCGGTGAAGACCCTTCGGACGGCCACGGCGGTGAAGACCCTTCGGACGGCCACGGCGGTGAAGACCCTTCGGGCGGCCACGGCGGTGAAGACCCTTCGGGCGGCCACGGCGGTGAAGACCCTTCGGACGGCCACGGCGGTGAAGACCCTTCGGACGGCCACGGCGGTGAAGACCCCTCGGGCGGCCACGGCGGTGAAGACCCCTCGGGCGGCCACGGCGGTGAAGACCCCTCGGGCGGCCACGGCGATGAAGACCCTTCGGACGGCCACGGCGGTGAAGACCCTTCGGACGGCCACGGCGGTGAAGACCCTTCGGGCGGCCACGGCGGTGAAGACCCTTCGGACGGCCACGGCGATGAAGACCCTTCGGACGGCCACGGCGGTGAAGACCCTTCGGGCGGCCACGGCGGTGAAGACCCTTCGGACGGCCACGGCGGTGAAGACCCCTCGGGCGGCCACGGCGGTGAAGACCCCTCGGGCGGCCACGGCGGTGAAGACCCTTCGGGCGGCCACGGCGATGAAGACCCTTCGGGCGGCCACGGCGGTGAAGACCCCTCGGGCGGCCACGGCGGTGAAGACCCTTCGGACGGCCACGGCGGTGAAGACCCTTCGGACGGCCACGGCGGTGAAGACCCTTCGGACGGCCACGGCGGTGAAGACCCTTCGGGCGGCCACGGCGGTGAAGACCCTTCGGACGGCCACGGCGGTGAAGACCCCTCGGGCGGCCACGGCGGTGAAGACCCCTCGGGCCGCCACGGCGGTGAAGACCCTTCGGGCGGCCACGGCGATGAAGACCCTTCGGGCGGCCACGGCGGTGAAGACCCTTCGGGCGGCCACGGCGGTGAAGACCCTTCGGACGGCCACGGCGGTGAAGACCCTTCGGGCGGCCACGGCAGTGAAGACCCCTCGGGCGGCCACGGCGGTGAAGACCCTTCGGACGGCCACGGCGGTGAAGACCCTTCGGGCGGCCACGGCGATGAAGACCCTTCGGGCGGCCACGGCAGTGAAGACCCCTCGGGCGGCCACGGCGGTGAAGACCCTTCGGACGGCCACGGCGGTGAAGACCCTTCGGGCGGCCACGGCGGTGAAGACCCTTCGGACGGCCACGGCGGTGAAGACCCTTCGGACGGCCACGGCGGTGAAGACCCCTCGGGCGGCCACGGCGGTGAAGACCCTTCGGGCGGCCACGGCGGTGAAGACCCTTCGGACGGCCACGGCGGTGAAGACCCTTCGGGCGGCCACGGCGGTGAAGACCCTTCGGGCGGCCACGGCGATGAAGACCCTTCAGGCGGCCACGGCGGAACTGAAAGGCCGAAGAACCATGGCGCCATCGTAGTCCTGGCACGCTGAAGCCGCGCCGTAGAGCCACGGGACTGAAGAGGCGACGTGGGGACGGGTGACCGGAGTGAAGATGAGGCGAGGGAGGCCGAAGGAGTGCAGGGTGAGGGTGCAGCCCGAATCCCGGAAGTCCGTGGCTGGTACTGGGCGTCGAGTAACGAGGGCCGACCTGGCGTGGCGATCGAGCCCAGCGGTGCTTCCGGGCAGACGGAGCGCGAAGGCGATGAGGGAGTGGTGGGTCCAGGTGCAGGCGGAGGGCTGACAGAGTGAGATGAAGGTGTGGGCTGTGAGAACCGAAGTGTAGACCCGGACTCGATGAGGAGAGATCGGGCTCGGCGGGGCTGGGCGGAACCAGTGGAGAGGAGGGCTTAGACGGGAAGGCGATGATGGCTGGTGATGTGATGATGGTGGGGGTGTGTGGTTGAGTGGTGGTGTTATCTTCAGCCTCACCAACGGTGAAGGCTGACCCACTCAACCACAACACATGGTCCAGGTAACTGGCGAGGGTTCCTGGAAACGCTGCTGCTGGGGCTTGCTGGTACAGATGATTGTCCAAACCCAGCCAAAAGACAGTTTTTAAGACATCATCTGACCAGCTTACCCCAGCAAAGAGCGCCAGGAAACGGGCGACATAATCCTCGATTACATGACCGTCTTGGAAAATGTTGAGTGGTGTGAGAGCTGGGGTGAGGAGAAGTCCCATGCTGTCACTATCTAGGTCGATCGTTCTGCCACGGTACTGTCCTGGCAGAAGAACGAGGAGTCCAGAATGACAGGCAAAGAAAACTTTTAATTCAAATGACAGGCTAGAAGACAGGAATACAAGCAGGGTGACATTCACAACGATCGACAAGGACTGACTGGAACAGAGGGAACTAATTACACAGATGAATCAGACATAATGGGGTGAAAACAGGTGATACTGATGAACAGGAGACTAATGAGGGAGTGAGTACAGGTGTGCAGACGAGAGGATCATGGGAAGTGTAGTGCTGATGACGAGACAGACTGGTGCAGACGAGGACTGTGACATGTGCCTGTGTTGTTTCTGAGTGCATAATATTTAAAATGGTTTAAAAGTCTAAATGGGCACTTTTTTCCTCAATGTTTTATAGTTTAAAAATGGAGAAAAATCTGTAACCATGTTCAAACCTTTTTACACTTTTAGACACTGTGCACAATGCAAAAATAATTTCGGTAAGAAAGCATGTGAAAGCCCCTAACCCTAACCAAATATATTTGCATTTACATATAAAACTGTTTTATTTATTTCATGCATGTGTGTGATAAATTAAAGGAAAGGGAACTGGCTGCTTGTATATGTCGCAGGATAGTCGTGTCTTGTGCTGTTCCAAAATGTCTCATCTGCTGGATTTCATTAGCTGGTAAAAAAAGGCAAGACCTGAAACCACTTTTAAGCACACCTCCCATGCTTTTGGGTTATGTAAAAGTGTGTATTATGGTTTTTCATAACCATCCATTTATTATTGCTTCCTCTATACTTGATTTTACATGTTGTGGTTAGTACATGTACTGTAGATTTTTCTTCACAAGTAACTGAAGTTGTGACAACAGAAACCAGACAATTAACTTATCCGGCGGCAGGGTTAAACACCCAGGTGAAGACTAGTCTAGACATAATGTAGTAGTTTAAATGGTCTTGTTTATTGCAAGGACTGAATCAGCAGATTTCTAGTTAGTTTTATGCCAAAATGGATGGTTATTTAAAATGTATTTGGCAAAATTAGTGATTCAAACTCACACTTTTTATGTAACATTTATTCAAACAGTCCAAACATCACACAAATAAAGAGGTATTGAGTAAAATCGACTCACTCAGCAGTGTTATTCTCTGGATATTTGAACTTATATTGTGTGCAAGCAAATTTGCATCAACTCCACTTGACCCAGACATGATGGAGATCACAGAATGAGTCACCAAACCTAGAAAGATCAACGATCACATTCACATTCAGGGACACTATCACTTTTTCTTTAAATAAGAATATATGAAGAGTTCAGATGCAAAAGCCTCTAAATGCCATTTGAAATTTTCTTCTTTAATGATGATTTTTTTTATCAAACTTGTATATTTAAGTTTAGTAATTTCACTTAAATGGCAATGATAATTACCTATTAATTGTTATTTAAGTGAAATTACTGAACTTAAATATACAAGTTTGATAAAAATCATCATTAAAGAAGAAAATTTCGATAAGGAAATACTACATTATAATGGTTGCATCGGCCCTTAACATGTAATTTAAAAAGTACTGGGTGAGTGCTATTACCAAAGACATAAGGTGATGTTTATTTCCACGTTATGTCTGTTTGATCCACATAAAAAAGATTGTAGTTGTAAATATAATGGGTGATACATCTCTAAACGGATACTCCACTTTTTTTTGGAAATAGGCTCATTTTACAACTCCCTCAGAATTAAACAGTTGAATTTGACCATTTTTTGAATCCATTAAAAATCCAACATTAAAGTTGGCAGCTATCCAGTTACAGCACTCTTCACACTCTTATATCACCTAATTATAATGTATTTTACTTTTGCAAATTGTCATTCTAAACAAAGAGAATGAAGTTTGTATAAAGATTGAAGATCATTTTCTTTTATCAAAAGGCCAAGAAGATCACCAATTCAAACATATTTTTGTAACAAATGCATTTTCATATTAACACTATTCAGGAAACAAGTTTAACTTGTTAGTTGCTGTCTGCAGTATTTTTAGGCTAACAATAAGCTTCACTGACCTTTTGAACCAGGGGTAAGATATTGCATATATAAATGGATTAATGCATGAATTAGTGTAAAATAAACACAGAAAAGCAGAGAAGCTCAAATATGAATTTTGAAATTGTTGGATATTAAGCATACTTATATACCAGGGAACCCAGCAAATGAAATACACAAAGACAATTGTGCTCAATGTTTTTGTTGCCTTCACCTCTGATTTCCTGGAGGATTTGAGATTTTTCTGAGAGACTCTTTTCTTTGCAAATTTGGAGATGGATTTTGCTTGTCTCAAGGCCACAGAGAGAATTCTTACATACAGGGTTATTATCACTATACACGGAGCAATGAAGCTCATTATCAAGTCGGCTAAACCCAAGGCGTTGCTGAAAGACACTGCACATTCTCTAAAACAGATCACAGTTGTTCCTGTCAGGGTTAAGTGTCCAAAATTCACTGGTACAAGATTATAAATGATGGATCCAGTCCATCCTAAACTTATGCAGATCAGTGTTTTTCTCACTGTCATTTTGGACGTATACAGGAGTGGATAACACACAGCAAAATAACGATCAATAGCCACAAGAATGATGTTGACGAGGGACGTGGACACAAAAAAGGACGTAATTACATTATAGATACGACAGTGCGACTTTCCCATATAAAAACAGGAGTTAATGCTTCTAACGCTTTCAACCGGCATCACACAAATTCCCACCAAGAAGTCAGACACGGCCAGTGAGAGGATGAGGAGGTTGGTCGGTGTATGAAGCTGCTTGAAAACTGTTATAGAGATGATGACAAGTAGGTTTCCACACACCGTCAGCACAGAGATTGTAGATATGTACAAGAAAAAGAACACATTGACATAATTCAAATGAAAGTCCAGAGAGCAGCTTGTATTCCGGATGGGAAAGCACTGATGCTCAATATATTCCATGGAGAAAGTCTTCTTCACTGCTTTAAACTTCAATGCCCATGTGATGCAGATCCAAAATCCTAAAGATGGTTTCACTGCCAGTTTGCTTATATAAGACAAATGACACATTGTTTATGGGAGTGACCAAGAATTGTAAGCATATACAGTCATGAGAGTTTAAAATTATCATATTTAACAATTATCATAACCAAACAGTCGATTGGCCTCATTGATTTCCATTGTATTTTTTTCCCAAACTATAAGTTAATAAGACTCATCAACTGTTGGTAATCCATTTTACTTAAAATATATATTTTTCTGTGTTCAGAAGAAGAACGAAACTCATACAGGTTTGGAACAACTTGAACGTGAATAAATAATGACAACATTTTAATTTTTGGATGAACTATCCCTTTAAGCTAGCCTGATGTTGCGTTGTATTATAGCCAACGAACCGGCTCGGACCTCGGATATGACGTCACGTCCACACTTCAAGCATATTATGTTTTGCACTTCTGAGTCGGAGAAAAAAATGGACGCCACCCGGAAAGCTGTTGAAATGGTAGCACTGGCCGAGTACCAGGCACTTACATTAAAGGAGCTGTATGCGAGGTTGTGGCCAAAACTGGTACTGCAATCACTTTCAAATTAGGGTGTATCCCCGCCTTCTCCCATGACTCGAGGTTGCCAGATGGAGGTTCCAGCATGAATGAAGGCTGCTACAAGAAGCTTCCAATGGCAAGTGACGAGTCCAACACAGTGAGTTTTTTTCTGTTAATTATTTATTTTGGACTCTGTAACAAAGTATTTTGGATTCATATCAAGTTTTTTGGGGTTTCACAACGTTAGAATTTTTTTATCCGATTCCGACACGTTTGTATCTGCAGCTGTGGTAACTAGAGAAGAGCAGGCAACCCAAATGCTGCAACACTACTGAGTCCGTGATTGGTAGATCGGTGGAGGGTGACGAATCAAAACACAACTTGATAACATCAACATCAGTCGAGGAAGGCCTGCGACTTCACTTTTTAAATGACAATATCCTGGCCGGACTACTGTTGTCAGTGATATAAATATTTGAAAAGAACATGATTTCTTAATGTATAGTGACATATCAGGGAAAATGTATGATTAATTGAAAAACATTTCTTGCATACAGCTCCATTAAAAATATATTATGACTACACCTTATCAAAACGCAGCCATTTGAACTTGAAAATGTTCACTTTATTTCATGTATTTCATGTTAATGTTCTGTTAGCAACATTAGTAGTTTTACTCACAACATCCGATTCCCATACCTACAGGGGACGCAGTTTACGAGTGATTATAGTAGTAGTAGTAGTAGATGCCTTTATTAATCCCCCCAGGGGAAATTCAATGTCCATCAGCATTAGTGTGTGTTGATTACCAGCAAACATTCTCACTACTATACACACATTATAATCGTCATTTAAAATCCTGATGCGGTTCAAAAACAATGAAAACAATTGATACTTACAAGTCACACAGGGCGCAGCCATCTTGAATTCTGAAACGGAATTCTTGCTCGGTGTCCTCACGGTTGTCCGACGTCCGAGAGGAGAAATCCGAGGAAAGGGGGCTTGTTGCTAGGCAACGTCTGTCTTCCGATTCGGATCTCCGAGACGGATAAATAATAGAACGCACCATTAGCTGTCAAAGAGCTTCGCAAGGCCACGGATCTGGCATTAAGAGCCACCAAGCACCACTCGCGCTATAGGTTGTTCCATAGTGGGGGCGATTGCTGCAGAGCGCCACCTATGAATCAATCTCACGGAGATCCGTGACAAAGAGAAGGTTTTCCTCTTGGACGCCCCAGTTTCTCAATCTGGACTGTTTGGGGAGGCAGTCAACACTGTGATTGGAAAGTTTCGGGCCACAAAATCCCAGTCAGCTGCCCTCAGCAGTTTATGCCCAGGAGGGTTAGGGAATCCTCTAAACCGTCCCCGTCTCGACCCAGATAACTTTCTTCTCATAGGCCGGATTTTGCCGCTTGGAGAATTGACTCGGCTCATCCCCCACCTGCTATGGTTTGGGGAGCCCACGGTCCCGTTTCCCCACCACCGACTTCATAAGCGTCTGGGCCTACATTCTAACTCTATATCCCATATTATATATCCTATAAGCCATGTGGGCCTATATTCACTTGTGACATCATTGTTGTGTTCTCTGAAGTGGGGTTTATAAATGCATTGAGTTAATGTTCAGTGATGCATAGAGTTTGATTGGGCTGAATCATTTGGTTCTGTCTGAGGAATGGATGTGTTCATCTACTTGGGTCTAGACAGACAGTGTTATGGAAGTAAAGCTGACGATAAGTTGATACTACTCTCTGTGTCAGTGTGGTCATTATCAAACGCAACATTTGGCGACGAGGATGGCTGATATTGCACTGCCACCGCCTGCTCCTTTCCTCGCGCTACCTGGTGAGCCTCCGATTCCCTGGACTCGCTGGTTGCAGTCTTTCGAGACTTTCATCTTGGCAGTGGGGCTGACGGATGTGAGCACAGCCCGCAAAAAGGCGCTGTTACTACACTGCTTGGGAGCTGAGGGTCATCGTGTGCTGGGAACGCTTGAGTCGGGCGCCACAAGCGATTATGACACGGCCGTGGAACTGCTTACCGCACACTTCACGCCTACGCAGAGCGCGCTCTTGCGCCGTTTTCTGTTCCGCCAAAGAAAACAGCTGCCCGGTGAGTCAGTGCAACAGTACGTAGCCAACTTGCGGGGATTGGCCAGCACATGCAAGTTCGGTGCGTTGCAGGACGAAATGATTCGTGACCAGTTAATTGAACATACCAACAATGCAAAAGTACGTGAAACTCTGCTATTAGAACCGGATGATTTATCACTGCCCCGAGCGATCACGATTGCATTACAAATAGAGAGTGCAGCTGCGTGTGCGTCAGCATTGACTAAACAGCAAACAATCACGGACTACCCAGCCCCCTCCCCCATGCCCACATCTATATTACAGCCCAATCAGAACGACGCATCGGCTGCAGCAGATTCCTCTGCAGTTATGCTACTGAGACGCCCGCAGCGGTCTCGGCCACGCCCACAAACACCAGCGTCGCGGCCCTGTGATAATTGTGGATCTTCATCTCATCAGTCTAGAGCGCAGAGCTGCCCAGCTCGTGGTCAAACGTGTCGTAACTGTGGCAAACGCAACCATTTTGCTTCAGTCTGCCGTTCTGCTCCAGCTGAGTCGCCCACTATCATTCACAATGTCTACTCTGGGCCAGTCTCATTTAAAGCATGCTCAGTGCGCCTAAATGATGTGTGTATCCCACTGCTTTGGATACTGGTGCCAGTGTGTCTCTCTTGAACATGCACACATACGGTTGTTTTTTTGGAGCACTGCCACTGTCGCCACCCTCTGCCTCACTCTGTGGCTATGGCGACTCAAAAATTGACCTAGTGGGTTCCCTGCAAGTGACTGTTGGGTATGGCACCAAATTGGTACCCAGTTTTACCTTCCATGTTGCCCGTCGTGGGGCCAATCTGATGGGTCTGGATTTGTTCTCGGCTCTGGGGTTCTCCCTGGTGGACACAAAGGGAGCTGCGATCCTGACAGTCTCTACGTCTTGGCAACAAAAATGGCCGTCTCTGTTTGAAGGCTTGGGGTGCCTCACTGCTTTTGCCCACCAACCTCTCTTGAACCCGGCTGTTACACCAGTCATTCAACCACTTCGCCGCATTCCTCTGGCTTTCCGTGATGGTGTCTCAGTTGAACTTAAGCTACTACTGGACTCTGGCATTATCGAACCAGTGGATGCATCGCCCTGGGTCTCAAACCTGGTGGTGGCTCAGAAGAAATCAGGGGCACTACGAGTGTGTGTCGACCTGCGAGCAGTGAATAAGGCAGTGATCCCGGACAAGTTTCCACTCCCTACCTCAGAAGAGCTCACTGCTCAGTTCCATGGCTCAACCGTGTTCTCCAAACTGGATCTCAGACAGGGCTACTTACAAGTGCCCCTCCACCCCAGCAGCAGGAATCTCACAGCCTTCGTGACCCATGAAGGTGTGTTTCGTTACACGCGCATGCCGTTTGGACTTAGCTCCGCCCCCAGCTGCTTTCAAAAAATCATGGTGTCGGTATTGGCTGGTATACCGGGGGTGGCCATATACCTGGACGATGTGGTTATCCATGGGCCTTCTACAGCGAGTCATGACGAACGCCTCAGCAGAGTTTTCGCAGCCCTAGCGGAACACAAACTAACCCTCAATGCTGAAAAATGTGTGTTCTCCTCACCGTCCATTGAGTATGTGGGTTTCTGACTGTCGGCGGATGGCGTCACACCACTTCAGTCAAATGTAGACGCTATACTGGCAATTCCCGAACCCAGCTCAGCTGCACAGGTTGCCTGCTTCTTGGGCATGACGGGTTACTATCTAAAGTTCCTCCCAAGTAAAGCTGACGATAAGTTGATACTACTCTCTGTGTCAGTGTGGTCATTATCAAACGCAACAATCATCTAATCTGAACTAATTTGAACTGCTTTTGTTTGATGATATTGAAAACTTGAAACCCTGACTTGTGATGCAGGCCACTAGTTGGACTGACAGACTTAACTTTACATATTTATTTATGATTTCAGATAAACCTTTAATCTTAAATTCTAATTAGGGTTTATAACATACCACATGAGCCTGTGTTGTTTCTGAGTGCATAATATTTAAAATGGTTTAAAAGTCTAAATGGCCATTTTTACCTCAATGTTTTATAGTTTATAAATGGAGGAAAATCTCTAACCATGATCAAACCTTTATATATTTTTATACACTGTGCACAATGCAAAAATCATTTCAGTAAAGCATGTGAAAGCCCCTAACCCTAACCCAAATATATTTGCATTTTCATATAAAACTGTTTTATTTATTTTATGCGTGTGAAAAATTAAAGGAAAGGGAACTGGCTGCTTGTATATGTCGCAGGATAGTCGTGTCTTGTGCTGTTCCAAAATGTCTCATCATCTGCTGGATTTCATTAGCTGGTAAAAAAAAAAGGCAAGACCTGAAACCACTTTTACGCACACCTCCCATGCTATTGGGTTATGTAAAAGTGTGTATTATGGTTTTTTTTAATAACCATCCATTTATTATTGATTCCTATACTTTATTTTACATGTTGTGGTTAGTACATGTACTGTATTTTTCTAACTTGACAAGTAACTGAAGTTGTGACAACAGAAACCAGACAATTAACTTATCCGGCGGCAGGGTTAAACAACCAGGTGAAGACCAGTCTAGACATAATGTAGTAGTTTAAATGGTCTTGTTTATTGCAAGGACTGAATCAGCAGTTTTCTAGTTAGTTTTGTGCCAAAATGGATGGTTGTTTGAAATGTATTTGGCAAAATCAGTGATTCAAACTTACACTTTTTATGTAACATTTATTCAAACAGTCCAAACATCACACAAATAAAGAGGTATTGAGTAAAATCGACTCACTCAGCAGTGTTATTCTCTGGATATTTGAACTTATATTGTGTGACAGCAAATATGCATCAAGTCCACTTGACCCAGACATGATGGAGATCACAGAATGAGTCACCAAACCTAGAAAGATCACCGATCACATTCACATTCAGGGATACTATCACTTTTTCTGTAAATAAGAATATATATATTTTTATATGCAAATATTACATAATATTTTTTTTCACATATATTGTTTTTTAAAAAAATGCTTTGAGATTTCTGTCCTCCAATAACATTGAAATGTATGCTATAGTACATTCAAACAAGCGTAATGAAATGTAGAATTTTTCATAAGTGTCATACAATTATTTTGAGAGGTAAAAAGTAGTAGATGAGTTATAATCAGTCAGATTTAACCCTCATGAATATAATCAACTAATTTCAGGGCAGAAATAACCTTTCAATCAATCACTTCTTGGCAGATGAAATACTACATTATAATGGTTGCATTGGCCCTTAACATGTAATTTAATAGGTAAAAAGTACTGGGTGAGTGCTATTACCAAAGACATACGCTGATGTTTATTTGTACATTATGTCTGTTTGATCCACATAAAAAAGATTGTAGTTGTAAATATAATGGGTGATACATCTCTAAACAGATACTCCACTTTTTTGCAAATTGTCATTCTAAACAAAGAGAAAGAAGGTTGTAAAAAGATTGAAGATCATTTTCTTTTATCAAAAGGCCAAGAAGATCACCAATTCAAACATATTTTCGTAACAAATGCATTTTCATATTAACACTATTCAGGAAACAAGTTTAACTTGTTAGTTTCTGTCTGCAGTATTTTTAGGCTAACAATAAGCTTCACTGACCTTTTGAACCAGGGGTAAGATATTGCATATATAAATGGATTAATGCATGAATTAGTGTAAAATAAACACAGAAAAGCAGAGAAGTTCAAATATGACTTTTGAAATTGTTGGATATTAAGCATACTTATATACCAGGGAACCCAGCAAATGAAATACACAAAGACAATTGTGCTCAATGTTTTTGTTGCCTTCACCTCTGATTTCCTGGAGGATTTGAGATTTTTCTGAGAGACTCTTTTCTTTGCAAATTTGGAGATGGATTTTGCTTGTCTCAAGGCCACTGCGAAAATCCTTACATACAGGGTTAATATCACTATACACGGAGCAATGAAGCTCATTATCAAGTCGGCTAAACCAAAGGCGTTGCTGAAAGCCACTGCACATTCTCTAAAACAGATCACAGTTGTTCCTGTCAGGGTTAAGTGTCCAAAATTCACTGGTACAAGATTATAAATGATGGTTCCAGTCCATCCTAAACTTATGCAGATCAGTGTTTTTCTCACTGTCATTTTGGACGTATACAGGAGTGGATAACACACAGCAAAATAACGATCAATAGCCACAAGAATGATGTTGACGAGGGACACGGACACAAAAAAGGACGTAATTACATTATAGATACCACAGTGCGACTTTCCCATATAAAAACAGGAGTTAATGCTTCTAACGCTTTCAACCGGCATCACACAAATTCCCAACAAGAAGTCAGACACGGCCAGTGAGAGGATGAGGAGGTTGGTCGGTGTGTGAAGCTGCTTGAAAACTGTTATAGAGATGATGACAAGTAGGTTTCCACACACCGTCAGCACAGAGATTGTAGATATGTACAAGAAAAAGAATACATTGACATAATTCAAATGAAAGTCCAGAGAGCAGCTTGTATTCCGGATGGGAAAGCACTGATGCTCAATATATTCCATGGAGAAAGTCTTCTTCACTGCTTTAAACTTCAATGCCCATGTGATGCAGATCCAAAATCCTAAAGATGGTTTCACTGCCAGTTTGCTTATATAAGACAAATGACACGTTGTTTATGGGAGTGACCAAGAATTGTAAGCATTCATACATCTATTTTTATGAATCCATCTTATATTGTGACATGTTGATTAACATCAATTGCAATTTAAATGAAATCCCCCTGTTTCACAGGCAAGGCTTTAAAGGTTCAACCAAAATTTTCTGATGAATTCAATTAAAGATATTTTAAAGAATGACAGAAACCAAACAGTCGATTGGCCTCATTGATTTCCATAGTATTTTTTTTCCCATACTATAAGTTAATTAGACCTATCAATGTTGGTAACCCATATTACTTAAAATATCTACTTTTGTGTTCAGAAGAAGAACAAAACTCATTCAGGTTTGGAACAACTTGAGCATGAATAATTGATGACAAAATTTACATTTTTGGGTGAACTATCCCTTTAAGCTAGCCTGAGACAAAATGCATGTTTGAGCTAATTTAACTGAAAGAAGGTAACTTACAGTACACTGATTTTAAAATAGGCTATGTTGGTGGCATTGTTTTGTCTTAAAGGGGTGGTTTACTGCTTTTTTTCTTTGCATGATTGTGTTTATGAAGGCATGATTGGCATACACTTCGTGAAAGTACGGGGTGGTAAAGACACGCCAAACGGCAGGACGATGTACTGATAACTCTGACCCTTGAAGGCGAATCGCAAGAAAGGCCTGTGGTGGGGAATTATTTGAATCTGAAAATAAGCATCAGTTCCAGTGAGATAAACCAGACCCTCATGCGAATTTGCGCAAGGATTTGTCTGCTTTACTCAAGCGTCTGAGATCTAGGATGGGATTTTCATCGTAGTTTCGACCCTGGCTTTGAAGCGTGGGGGTCTGAGAGCGAACTGCAGTGAATAGCCTCGCCTTATAGGCCTGCTAAATCGATAAGAGGTGAAGGTTTCACGCGTGTTGAGTCTCTTCTCATGGCAAAGGGATTTTTAATTAAATGCAATACATTTATCTTATATATTAACTCGTTATTTCATCTGACTCCATACTGTATATGAAAAGGTTTTTTCAATGATATCTGTGGATCATTAAATATACGTGAATGTTTGACTATTCCTTTTAACTCTTAGGAAAATAAAGTCAAAGTCTGTTAGAATAAACAAATATAACAATTTATTATGTCAGGTAAATGTATTATTACAATTTCATAATCGACTTAAAGGGGTTAGTTTACCCAAATTTGAAAATTAAGTCATTAATTACTCACCCCCATGCTGTACCGACCCCGTAAGACCTTCGTTCGTCTTCGGAACACAAATGAAGATATTTTTGATTAAATTTGAGAGCTGTCTCACTACCACATTGGCTGCCTAAGGGACTGGCTCTTGACGGCCCAGAAAGTCAATGAAGAAAATGTTTAAATATTCCAAGTGACTACTGTGGCTCAACTATACGTTTATCAAGCGACGAGAATACTTTTTGTGCGAAAAAACAAACAAAAATAATGACTTTATTCGACTATTCCTTTTCTTCCTTGTTGGCCTGAAACGAGACTTACTTAGATTTCCACGACGCATACGCGAGAACTGAACTGAAGTAGTTGAAGGAGATCGCAATTCTCGCGCATGCGTCGTGGAAATCTAAGGAAGTCTCGTTTCAGGCCAACAAGGAAGCCCAAGACTAAAGCCCAGACTTCGTGTGGAGAGTGCCCAAACCCCAAGGGGACATGGTTGAACTTGCTGCTGGTATGCCAAAGCAATGGCATCCACTATCCAGTAAGAAAACCTTTGCTTGTAATGAGCCTTTCCCTTCAGCTTCCCACCATAACAGACAAAGAGCTGGTCTGAGGTTCTGAAAGACTGTATTCTATCTATGTAGGCACGGAGGGCGCGTACTGGACAGAACAGTGCCAAGGCTGGGTCTGCCTCCTCCAGGGGCAGCACTTTCAGGTCTAACATAAGATCTTGAAAGGGAGTAGTGGGAACCTTGGGCACGTATCCAGGCTGGGGTCTCAGGATCATGTGAGAATTAGCCGGCCCGAATTCCAGGCACCCTTCATCAAACGAAAATGCCTGCATGTCCCCTACCCTCTTGATGGAGGCCAATGCAACCAGTAGTGCTGTCTTCATAGACAGGAACCTAAGCTCAACTGATTGCAAATGCTCAAAGGGAGCTCTCTGCAGGGCAGATAAGATCACTGCAAGGTCCCAAGAGGGTACGAGGGGAGCGCGAGGAGGATTTAATTTCCTGGCCCCCCTACAGGAACCTGATGACCAGGTTGTGCCGACCAACTGTTTTCGACTTCAGGAGGTCATGGTGCAGAGATAGCAGCCACGTAAACCTTGAGGGTGGAAGGAGACAGCCTTCGTTCCAACTAGGGCTGGGCGATATATCGAATATGTACGATGTATCGTTATATTTTTTGAAACGATATGGAATGAGGCAATACCGTTTATATCGATACAGTAGTTTGATATGAGCACATCTGAAAAATAGCGGAGGTTGCAGTGTGAGCTGCTGCAGTGAAAGTAGCTAGGCTACGTAGTACAATTTGTCCTAAACATGACACAAGCTTATATTAATTGCCTCAAAATCACTTTGATATAGTTAACAAGTTTAAGGCAGCTTGCCGCCCTGTCAAATGCTCTGACAGACACTGTTGCTGACTGACAAGATATCTGCGCTGTTTAATGCGTTTGAGATGTGGTGCTTTCCTCAGTGCTCAACTTACATTTCACAGGTATATTCTCCATCTGTAAATGTTAGAAAGTAAAGCAAATATGTCCATTTCACAACAAATATGTCCATGTCAGAAGAGGACGAGCTTCTGCAAGTGAATCTCCGCTAAAATTCATGCTTCCTTGAACGAGCGCCGGCGCGCGCATGCGCGTGAATAGTACTACGTAGTACGCAATAATTCTGACTAAAATAAAACATATTGCTAAAATATTTGTTGTGGAGAAAATAAATGTGCCATATGTGGAATTTTAAACCTACAAGTATATATTTTTAATGAAAGTGAAAGTGATTATAATGGGGTAATCAAATGCAGGCTAAATTTGTTTGTGCTTATGTTTTTGTTTTTATTTTCATTTTTAGTTTAGCTTTTAGTCAATATAAAAACAAAAGCTTTTTGCACATAATATATTGCATAGCCTATATTATATTTGTTTCCATATCCTTCAATATCAACATCGTTTGTAGGATATCATTGGGCCGAATGTGAATATACTGTATATATATATATATAAAATTTTTTTTTTTAATATAAAGATTTTCTTTATCTAAATAGAAAACGTAGAAAGTACCGAGATATATATCGTATATCGCCATTTGACCAAAAAATATCGAGATATGATTTTTTGGCCATATCGCCCAGCCCTAGTTCCAACCCTTCTTGGATGAAGGAGAGCATCTGGCTTTTTCTGGGGTCTTCTCGGCCAGAAGAACACCAGGTGGCGAAGAGGTCTCTGAGAAAGGAGGACCTTCCTCAGAGGAATTGGCCAGGGAGGGGCTGTCGCAAGGAGTACCAGTTCAGAGAACCAAGTCTGGTTGGGCCAGTTAGGCGCAACCAAAATGACTTGCTCCTTGTTCTCCCTGACTTGCACAGTGCGCCAGTGCATCGTGGTGAGGGTCCCCTTGGTCAGGGAGTAAAACAGGCGGCAATGGGAAGAGTAATGGAAGGCAAACAGATCTACCTGTGCGTCGCTGAACTGCCCCCAAATCAGCTGAGCCGATTGCACTACTCTATGCACTATATTACATATTCATTATATTTTTATTTAACCATTCTTTACTATTTAATATATGTTTGAGTAAATCCGTACTCACTGTACCAACTGACAGGGTTCCCATTCGAGAACGGTCACTTTGTATTTGTAGCTAATACGCAGTGGGGAAGCTCCTTTTCCTCAAAATATTGGAGCTTTAATTTAAAACGCAGTGCAGCTGCACAGTGAAACCCAGCAGAGTGTCTAGCTCGCTTATTGGCTGCGCAATACAACTGCACATCCAATGGCCGAGCACCTCTGAACGTGCGACCAATCGACTGACTTGGCGCTGAATACGTCAGAGCGCACCTAACTGGCCTTAGCCTATAAATATCGCTCATTTCGGCCAAAATACCAGATTTACTCAACTTTAGCAACACTACTTCCATTGAAGCACCAGCAAAATAGCTGTATGATATGACATGGCTCAACTGCAGATTTTTTATACATCATTATACTTTGTAATCCAAAGCAGCCAAGTTCACATTTTTCTGTTCACAGAATTAGCCATCATTGAGGTACATCGTTGGAGTGGGGCTGGTGACATCATCGACGGTGAAGGATGATCCACAGGATACCAGCACCCACTCCACATAGGCCGCAAAGTTCTCTCGAGGCCCGTCTCCGGGCAGGCGTGCTTTGGTTTCAGCGTTTAGGCCTGCCCGGAAGAACACACAGAGGCTGGTATCATCGTAATGTACAAGAATGTGATGAAGACGAGCCCACCAGCTCGTCTTCGGGGAGAAATGTGTGTCCGTTTGGATGTAAAAGGATGGCGCACTCGCAGAAGCACTTCGTGCAAGGTGGAATTTATTTTACAGTGCCAATAAGAAGACTGTCCACAGTGAAATATATCTATACAGGTGCGTACAAAAAGAAAAGGGAAGATCCCTTAAAAAGTACAAAAATAACAAAATAAAGATGAAAACTCTTTTAAATAAAATGTATCTACCACACACCAAAGGGTTTCGTTTGCTTGAGGCACCACAGTTGCACTCTCGCTTCCGACTTGGTTAACAAGTCCAGACTTCAGGTTTGGCTTGGTTTAAATAGGCCAAACCCCGCCCCTTTTTGGGCCACACCAATTTCAGTAACATCTTACATTCACTACACACCAATACTGCATCTATTGGATTATCCATAATAATCAGTGGTGGAAAGAGTACTGAAAAAACATACTCAAGTAAAAGTACCATTACATTCCAAAAAATGTAGTGTGAGTAGAGTAAAAAGTACTTGTCCAAAAAACTACTTGAGTAAGAATAAAAAAGTAGCTTATTTAAAAGTACTCAAGAGTAGTGAGTAGTGAGTACTGAGGTGCGGTTTCTAACCCTTATAATAAACACTGTGCACTACAATTTATAAATTAAAAAAAATGCACATACTGGAATTCACATTTGTTCTTTGTAAGAAAGATTGAAGAATATCTATCATCCATCTTTTTAAAATGCATCAAATCAGTACACTCATTGTAACGGTTACCAGCTGGAGTGCCCTCTTGAGCCACCAGAGGGCACTCCAGATAAGACTATGTTTCACACAAACTACATTTCCCAGAACTCACTGCCCGGACTCATCATCACTGATCACATTCACCTGTACCTCATTCACTGATTGCATTCACCTGTGTCTCATCCTGTTAGTGTGTCTATATATACCTTGTGTTCACGTTCAGTGTTTGCGAAGTCTTGTTTAAGTGTTACACTGCATTTCTGAGCGTTTTCCGTGTTTGTTTTCTGGTTTTTGACGTTGGATTGTTCTTGGATTTTGATTACTGCTGCCTGCCCTGACCTCTGCCTGTTTCCCGGATTCCCACTGTGTATTCTCCATTGTCCTGTCTGCTAATTCTCGACCCTGCCTGTACGACTAATCTTAAATAAAGCTGCATTTGGATCTTCATCTCCAAGTCTCGGAGCAGTTCGTAACACTCATCACCATTTAAATCATATTATTTGGGGGAAAAAGCATTTGAAATTAGGCAAAAAGCCACTGGGCCTGAGCATGTTATTGTTGCACATAAAATATCAATATTCATAACTGTGCAAAGAATTCAAAAACCTTTAGAAACTCATACGATAGTTCAGCATTACACACCAAGAGATGGGTTAAATAAATAAAAAAAAAATACCCAATTTCTCTCCAAAACGGTACCAATGTTAGTGTTTTGATAAATGAGAATCACTAATATTATCATATTACCTCAACTAATGCACTGAAAAAGGCTAAGATAGTGAGCTAACACTAATTACACACTTTTATTCCATGCTATTAAATATGTTACAATTTAAACGTAAATGAATTGTTCTAGAAGGGTGGCATCATCCCTTACATTTTACACGGCTACATTTACTCACATTGTAATGCTGATAATATAATTTGTAAGGAAAATCGTGCATTAAATAGGGAAGTTATATCCAGGAAACTTCTACAAAAGAAACAAACACACTTTGTCTGTTTTATCAGCAGCATGCATCAAAAAAAAAAAAAAAGTTCAGCATGAAAAATGTTTTTGCGCAAGTGCACTTTCCAAATGAAGACGGATCATATAATGGATCAATCAAAAAACGCTGTTTATTAACGAGCTGTGCTAATTTCTTATTAAGTAATGCAGTTCAAGTTAACGGCATGTGCACTGATTCTGAATCTTGCGGCATGGCGAGTGCGAGACGCGTCTCTCTATAATGTGATTGTAAAGTAAATGGGAGCGGGAATTCACCGCATTATGAACTCGTCTCGCAATTCCCCCAACCTCAGACCAAATGTTAGGCCATGTAGACAGGCCAGCCTATATAAATATCATATTAAGCAGAAATGTGAAATGTACCTTAGCATATTAGAAGAAGACGCTGATATCTGGATTGAATCAATGCGTGATGAATGCACTTCCACAGCAGTCACGAGTAACAGCAGGAATAGGCGGTAAGTTTTCTATGCTTAATTTGAATTGATGACAGTCACGAGACCGATTACTCGATCCAATCACGTTGATGGATAAAAATCAAATTAAAACAAGCATGTAACGAGTAACGGCCACAAACAGAAGGAAAATAGCGGAGAAAAAGTACCGATACATCACTTAAAATGTACTCAAGTAAAAGTAAAATTACACAATTTTAAACTTACTCAAAAAAGTACAATTTCTGACAAAAACTACTTAATTACAGTAACGTGAGTATTTGTAATTCGTTACTTTACACCCCTGATAATAATCCATACTAATTAATTCCCTATAAATATATACACATACATACACATACACACATAATAACACATAATTTCTTCATTTAAATACATACACGAACACCTATCCACACTATACAATGGTTTCGTCAGCTTCCGGTTTTGATGCGCCGACGTGGCACGGCCATGCCGTCATAAACGACCACCGCTCGCTCGTTCGGTTTGGATTCCCGGCCGGAAGACTGACTACGCCCACACAGACAAACAACACGAACGAAACGACACAACAGTGCAATGTAAGTGTATGAAATGACTGGGGAATGAATATGGAAAGGAGATTGGAGAAATGGGATGAATGTCCATGTGCTATCATAATCGCGTGTGCACCCGCTTCTATGATAGCGGCAATGATGAGAAGGAACAAGATGTAGATGAATGGAGTATTTAAAGGTGCAATGTGTAACAAAGTTGAGTATCTATTAACAGAAATGCAATATGACATCCATAACTATGTTTTCAGTGGTGTATAAAGAACTTACTTAATTAGCCGTAATGTTTTTATTACCTTAGAATGAGACATTAATAGCTCCATAACCGAGGGAATCCCCTTCTATGAAGGTCGCCATGTTGTGATGTCATATTCCTACCGTAGCCGAGCGCAAACACACAGTGCTACAGAACGCGTTTCATCACTACCTTGAAAGAGAAGTAGCGGAAAGCTGGAAGCTAGCCATACACTCCGTGAGTAGTGACTTTTCCCTTGTGAGTGATGTAAAACATGTAGTTGGGATTGTTTCATGTAACTTAGTTCTCCCTCGCTGTGTTATGGGTTTGTTATGTTGGGGATAGATGTGCTGTTACGTTCGTGAGACAGCTGATGATTAGTATTCATGTCATTGACCGTAAAACAGTACGTTACAGGAATCACTAACTCGTCGATAGAGACTTTTACTAAAGTCTTTTATCACTAAAGTCGATCGCGAAGAATTTTAAAAATCAGAGAAAAAAAGCCTTTTGTGTGTAGTAAATAGTATCTATGGGATGCGGAGATGACATGATTGTAACAGCGCGCGCAGTTCCGACCTTTGGACTCATGCAGACGCGTCCCAGCTCAGCCACAGTAACAGCTCATATTAGCCAGCTAAACTATTACTACCCTGTTAGAAAAAATATATAGCTGCTCCCTCGCTGTATTATGGGTTTGCTACAGTATGTGGGGAGAAATGTGCTGCTGGTTACGTAACGTTTGTGAGACAATCAGCTGATTATTATTTTATTAAATTATATATTAAAACCCTTGATCCTCACCTGACTATGGCTTTGTAAACAGACAGTATTCATGATGTGGTTTATAATGGACTGTGGTACAGAAACAGTGACAATGTTACACACTCTTGGCTTACTCTGGCTATTCTCTGCTGTCTCAGCCGACGAGATGTTTGTCCCGTTTTAGCAACCGTAGCTTCTTCGAAAGGGAGGGGTGAGCAGTGGGCTGAGCCCTTAGTGCAAACCTGGTGCAAACTCGCAACCGAACCACTAGATGTCGCTAAAAGTCACACATTGCTCCTTTAAGGGTGTATATATGTGAGCGTGCCAGTGCTGCTTCCCCAGCGGTAGCAGCTAAGGTGACTTTATCACAAAGAGGTACCAGGTCTAAATACCTCTGTGTGTGGGCCTTGAGGGATAGATCCTCCTGGTCCAGGAGAAGGATTTGTACTGCTGCAAAATCCATAATTTTTGTGGGTCGGTCGTTCTGTCACGGTGTGTTGTGGAGTGCAGGCAGAAGAAGACAGAAGAGGCAAATGCTCCAATTCAATTAATTTACTGAAGACTCAAAACAGGTACAGGTATACGAAGACGGGCAGGAACACTCACAAACTCAGGGTAACATCTACAACGACCGACAATGACTAACTGAACTGAAGCAAACTAAATACAGGCAAGAATCAAACATAACGATGTGAAGACAGGTGATACGGATGAATAAGACGAGGAACAGGTGGCTGATGAGGGAGTGAGTTCAGGTATGGAGACAAGAGGGTCCTGGGACGTGTAGTGCAGATGACAAAGACAGACTGGTGCAGATGAAGGACTGTGACAGTTTGTAGTCTTTACACATTTTAATGAAATATGACTTCCTGCTTACTATGACGCAAAATTATGATTTTTACGTCATAATAAGCAGGAAGTAAAACACTTAAATCCTTATTTCTCCCATCTCAGTGTAAAATAAGGAAATAAACCATGACCATTCAGAAATATGACTGGGTTTCTAAACATACAAAGCTTAATGCAAATGGGTGAAGTGTCCCTTTAATAAGACTTATCATCTGTTGGTAACCAGACTGATCTCATGAAGTAGCGTGTGTATGAGACGCCAATTCGTGTTTCCATTTTTGGCGTGCTATCAAGACGCATAATCGCCTTTCAGCGTGTTTATGAACGCCGTTGACTTAACGTTATATAAATATATGACTTACCTCAACCCCGTCCCTAAACCTAACCGTCACTGTGGTTAATGGCATTTATAACTGTTCCCTTACCATCCTAGGTAAAAAAAAGATATGACTTGCCTCAACCCCATCCCTAAACTTAACCGTCACTGGGGTTAATGGCATTTATGACTGGAGATTTGACTGCGTGTTCAGACACGCGGAATAACGCGGACGTTAATGGCGTAGACATATACGCATACACGCGGATACACGCGGATAGCACAAAATGCGTGGAGATAACACGCCAAATGACTCGAAAGTGGCGTATATGTTTACGCAAAAGTCATGATGTCATGTTGTGGTAACCCATTTTTTAAACCCATTTTATCCCATACCTACAGGGGACGCAGTTTACGAGTGATTATAATCATCATTTAAAATCCTGATGCGGTTCAAAAACAATGAAAACAATTGATACTTACAAGTCACACAGGGCGCAGCCATCTTGAATTCTGAAACGGAATTCTTGCTCGGTGTCCTCACGGTTGTCCGACGTCCGAAAGGAAAAATCCGAGGAAAGGGGGCGTGTTGCTAGGCAACGTCTGTCTTCCAATTCGGATCTCCGAGACGGATAAATAATAGAACGCACCATTAGCTGTCAAAGAGCTTCGCAAGGCCACGGATCTGGCATTAAGCACCACTCGCCAGCAGGTCGTTCCATAGTGGGGGCGATTGCTGCAGAGCGCCACCTATGAATCAATCTCACGGAGATCCGTGACAAAGAGTAGGTTTTCCTCTTGGACGCCCCAGTTTCTCAATCTGGACTGTTTGGGGAGGCAGTCAACACTGTGATTTACAAGTTTCGGGACACAAAATCCCAGTCAGCTGCCCTCAGCAGTTTATGCCCAGGAGGGTTAGGGAATCCTCTAAACCGTCCCCGTCTCGACCCAGAGAACTTTCTTCTCATAGGCCGGATTTTGCCGCTTGGAGAAGTGACTCGGCTCATCCCCCACCTGCTATGGTTTAGGGAGCCCACGGTCGCCTGTTTCCCCACCAGCGACCTCATAAGCGTCTGGGCCTACATTCTAACTCTATATCCCATATTATATATCCTATAAGCGACTGAGCCATGTGGGCCTATATTCACTTGTGACATCATCTAATCTGAACTAATTTGAACTGCTTTTGTTTGATGATATTGAAAACTTGAAACCCTGACTTGTGATGCAGGCCACTAGTTAGACTGACTGGCTTATCTTTACCTATTTATTTATGATTTCAGATCAACCTTTAATCTTAAATTCTAAATAGGGTTTATAACATACCACATGTGCCTGTGTTGTTTCTGAGTGCATAATATTTAAAATGGTTTAAAAGTCTAAATGGCCATTTTTACCTCAATGTTTTATAGTTTATAAATGGAGAAAAATCTCTAACCATGATCAAACCTTTATATATTTTTATACACTGTTCACAATGCAAAAATCATTTCAGTAAGAAAGCATGTGAAAGCCCCTAACCCAAATATATTTGCATTTTCATATAAAACTGTTTTATTTATTTCATGTGTGTGATAAATTAAAGGAAAGGGAACTGGCTGCTTGTATTTGACTCACAATGTTTGTCGCAGGATAGTCGTGTCTTGTGCTGTTCCAAAATGTCTCATCATCTGCTGGATTTCATTAGCTGGTAAAAAAAGGCAAGACCTGAAACCACTTTTAAGCACACCTCCCATGCTTCTGGGTTATGTAAAAGTGTGTATTATGCTTTTTTTAATTACCATCCATTTATTATTGATTCCTATACTTGATTTTACATGTTGTGGTTAGTACATGTACTGTATTTTTCTAACTTCACAAGTAACTGAAGTTGTGACAACAGAAACCAGACAATTAACTTATCCGGCGGCAGGGTTAAACACCCAGGTGAAGACCAGTCTAGACATAATGTAGTAGTTTAAAATGGTCTTGTTTATTGCAAGGACTGAATCAGCAGTTTTCTAGTTAGTTTTGTGCCAAAATGGATGATTATTTAAAATGTATTTGGCAAAATCAGTGATTCAAACTCACACTTTTTATGTAACATTTATTCAAACAGTCCAAACATCACACAAATAAAAAGGTATTGAGTAAAATCGACTCACTCAGCAGTGTTATTCTCTGGATATTTGAACTTATATTGTGTGACAGCAAATATGCATCAACTCCACTTGACCCAGACATGATGGAGATCACAGAATGAGTTACCAAACCTAGAAAGATCAGCAATCATATTCACATTCAGGGATACTATCACTTTTTCTGTAAATAAGAATATATATATTTTTGTATGCAAATATTACATAATATTTTTTTTCACATATATTGTTTTTAAAAAAAAATGCTTTGAGATTTCTGTCCTCCAATAACATTGAAATGTACAGTATGCTATAGTACATTCAAACAAGCGTAATGAAATGTAGAATTTTTCATAAATGTCACAATTATTTTGAGAGGTAAAAAGTAGTAGATGAGTTATAATCAGTCAGATTTAACCTTCATGAATATAATCAATTAATTTCAGGGCAGAAATAACCTTTCAATCAATCACTTCTTGGCAGATGAAATACTACATTATAATGGTTGCATCGGCCCTTAACATGTAATTTAATAGGTAAAAAGTACTGGGTGAGTGCTATTACCAAAGACATAAGCTGATGTTTATTTGTACGTTATGTCTGTGTTTGATCCACATAAAAAAGATTGTAGTTGTAAAGATAATGGGTGATACATCTCTAAACGGATACTCCACTTTTTTGCAAATTGTCATTCTAAACAAAGAGAATGAAGGTTGTATAAAGATTGAAGATCATTTTCTTTTATCAAAAGGCCAAGAAGATCACCAATTCAAACATATTTTCTTAACAAATGCATTTTTATATTAACACTATTCAGGAAACAAGTTTAACTTGTTAGTTTCTGTCTGCAGTATTTTTAGGCTAACAATAAGCTTCACTGACCTTTTGAACCAGGGGTAAGATATTGCATATATAAATGGATTAATGCATGAATTAGTGTAAAATAAACACAGAAAAGCAGATAAGTTCAAATATGACTTTTGAAATTGTTGGATATTAAGCATACTTATATACCAGGGAACCCAACAAATGAAATACACAAAGACAATTGTGCTCAATGTTTTTGTTGCCTTCACCTCTGATTTCCTGGAGGATTTGAGATTTTTCTGAGAGACTCTTTTCTTTGCAAATTTGGAGATGGATTTTGCTTGTCTCAAGGCCACAGAGAGAATCCTTACATACAGGGTTAATATCACTATACACGGAGCAATGAAGCTCACTATCAAGTCGGCTAAACCAAAGGCGTTGCTGAAAGCCACTGCACATTCTCTAAAACAGATCACAATTGTTCCTGTCAGGGTTAAGTGTCCAAAATTCACTGGTACAAAATTATAAATGATGGATCCAGTCCATCCTAAACTTATGCAGATCAGTGTTTTTCTCACTGTCATTTTGGACGTATACAGGAGTGGATAACACACAGCAAAATAACGATCAATAGCCACAAGAATGATGTTGATGAGGGACGTGGACACAAAAAAGGACATAATTACATTATAGATACGACAGTGCGACTTTCCCATATAAAAACAGGAGTTAATGCTTCTAACGCTTTCAACCGGCATCACACAAATTCCCAACAAGAAGTCAGACACGGCCAGTGAGAGGATGAGGAGGTTGGTCGGTGTATGAAGCTGCTTGAAAACTGTTATAGAGATGATGACAAGTAGGTTTCCACACACCGTCAGCACAGAGATTGTAGATATGTACAAGAAAAAGAATACATTGACATAATTCAAATGAAAGTCCAGAGAGCAGCTTGTATTCCGGATGGGAAAGCACTGATGCTCAATATATTCCATGGAGAAAGTCTTCTTCACTGCTTTAAACTTCAAGCCCATGTGATGCAGATCCAAAATCCTCAAGATTGTTTCACTGCCAGTTTGCTTATATAAGACAAATGACACGTTGTTTATGGGAGTGACCAATAATTGTAAGCATTAATACATCTATTTTTATGAATCCATCTTATATTGTGACATGTTGATTAACATCAATTGCAATTTAAATGAAATCCCCCTGTTTCACAGGCAAGGCTTTAAAGTTTCAACCAAAATTTTCTGATGAATTCAATTAAAGATATTTTAAAGAATGACAGAAACCAAACAGTCGATTGGCCTCATTGATTTCCATAGTATTTTTTTTCCCATACTATAAGTTAATTAGACCTATCAACTGTTGGTAACCCATATTACTTAAAATATCTACTTTTGTGTTCAGAAGAAGAACAAAACTCATTCAGGTTTGGAACAACTTGAGCATGAATAATTGATGACAAAATTTAAACTATCCCTTTAAGCTAGCCTGAGACAAAATGCATGTTTGAGCTAATTTAACTGAAAGAAGGTAACTTACAGTACACTGATTTTAAAATAGGCTATGTTGGTGGCATTGTTTTGTCTTAAAGGGGTGGTTTACTGCTTTTTTTCTTTGCATGATTGTGTTTATGAAGGCATGATTGGCATACACTTCGTGAAAGTACGGGGTGGTAAAGACACGCCAAACGGCAGGACGATGTACTGATAACTCTGACCCTTGAAGGCGAATCGCAAGAAAGGCCTGTGGTGGGGAATTATTTGAATCTGAAAATAAGCATCAGTTCCAGTGAGATAAACCAGACCCTCATGCGAATTTGCGCAAGGATTTGTCTGCTTTATTCAAGCGTCTGAGATCTAGGATGGGATTTTCACAACGCATTCTCATCCTTTAACGTCATATAGAGCGCTATATGACAAAACGGCGCTATACTACGCACATGGCACCCGTTATCGTTAATATAACACGCGAACCCAAGACGTTATAAATCCTTTAGCGTGAATATGACACGTACACCCTACCCCACACCTAAACTTAGCCCTCACAGCACGTGTTATATTAACGATAACGGGTGCCTTTAGCGTAGTATAGCGCCGTTTTGTCATATAGCGCTCTATATGACGTTAAAGGATGAGAACGGGCTGGATTTTCATCGTAGTTTCGACCCTGGCTTTGAAGCGTGGGGGTCTGAGAGCGAACTGCAGTGAATAGCCTCGCCTTATAGGCCTGCTAAATCGATAAGAGGTGAAGGTTTCACGCGTGTTGAGTCTCTTCTCATGGCAAAGGGATTTTTAATTAAATGCAATACATTTATCTTATATATTAACTCGTTATTTCATCTGACTCCATACTGTATATGAAAAGGTTTTTTCAATGATATCTGTGGATCATTAAATATACGTGAATGTTTGACTATTCCTTTTAACTCTTAGGAAAATAAAGTCAAAGTCTGTTGGAATAATCAAATATAACAATTTATTATGTCAGGTAAATGTATTATTACAATTTCATAATCGACTTAAAGGGGTTAGTTTACCCAAATATGAAAATTAAGTCATTAATTACTCACCCCCATGCTGTACCGACCCCGTAAGACCTTCGTTCGTCTTCGGAACACAAATAAAGATATTTTTGATTAAATTTGAGAGCTGTCTCACTACCACATTGGCTGCCTAAGGGACTGGCTCTTGACGGCCCAGAAAGTCAATGAAGAAAATGTTTAAATATTCCAAGTGACTACCGTGGCTCAACTATACGTTTATCAAGCGACGAGAATACTTTTTGTGCGAAAAAACAAACAAAAATAACGACTTTATTCGACTATTCCTTTTCTTCCTTGTTGGCCTGAAACGAGACTTCCTTAGATTTCCACGACGCATACGCGAGAACTGAACTGAAGTAGTTGAAGGAGATCGCAATTCTCGCGCATGCGTCGTGGAAATCTAAGGAAGTCTCGTTTCAGGCCAACAAGGAAGCCCAAGACTAAAGCCCAGACTTCGTGTGGAGAGTGCCCAAACCCCAAGGGGACATGGTTGAACTTGCTGCTGGTATGCCAAAGCAATGGCATCCACTATCCAGTAAGAAAACATTTGCTTGTAATGAGCCTTTCCCTTCAGCTTCCCACCATAACAGACAAAGAGCTGGTCTGAGGTTCTGAAAGACTGTATTCTATCTATGTAGGCACGGAGGGCGCGTACTGGACAGAGCAGTGCCAAGGCTGGGTCTGCCTCCTCCAGGGGCAGCACTTTCAGGTCTAACATAAGATCTTGAAAGGGAGTAGTGGGAACCTTGGGCACGTATCCAGGCTGGGGTCTCAGGATCATGTGAGAATTAGCCGGCCCGAATTCCAGGCACCCTTCATCAAACGAAAATGCCTGCATGTCCCCTACCCTCTTGATGGAGGCCAATGCAACCAGTAGTGCTGTCTTCATAGACAGGAACCTAAGCTCAACTGATTGCAAATGCTCAAAGGGAGCTCTCTGCAGGGCAGATAAGATCACTGCAAGGTCCCAAGAGGGTACGAGGGGAGCGCGAGGAGGATTTAATTTCCTGGCCCCCCCACAGGAACCTGATGACCAGGTTGTGCCGACCAACTGTTCGACTTCAGGAGGTCATGGTGCAGAGATAGCAGCCACGTAAACCTTGAGGGTGGAAGGAGACAGCCTTCGTTCCAACCTTTCTTGGATGAAGGAGAGCATCTGGCTTTTTCTGGGGTCTTCTCGGCCAGAAGAACACCAGGTGGCGAAGAGGTCTCTGAGAAAGGAGGACCTTCCTCAGAGGAATTGGCCAGGGAGGGGCTGTCGCAAGGAGTACCAGTTCAGAGAACCAAGTCTGGTTGGGCCAGTTAGGCGCAACCAAAATGACTTGCTCCTTGTTCTCCCTGATCTTGCACAGTGCGCCAGTGCATCCGTGGTGAGGGTCCCCTTGGTCAGGGAGTAAAACAGGCGGCAATGGGAAGAGTAATGGGAGGCAAACAGATCTACCTGTGCGTCGCTGAACTGCCCCCAAATCAGCTGAGCCGATTGCACTACTCTATGCACTATATTACATATTCATTATATTTTTATTTAACCATTCTTTACTATTTAATATATGTTTGAGTAAATCCGTACTCACTGTACCAACTGACAGGGTTCCCATTCGAGAACGGTCACTTTGTATTTGTAGCTAATACGCAGTGGGGAAGCTCCTTTTCCTCAAAATATTGGAGCTTTAATTTAAAACGCAGTGCAGCTGCACAGTGAAACCCAGCAGAGTGTCTAGCTCGCTTATTGGCTGCGCAATACAACTGCACATCCAATGGCCGAGCACCTCTGAACGCGCGACCAGTCGACTGACATGGCGCTGAATACGTCAGAGCGCACTTAACTGGCCTTAGCCTATAAATATCGCTCATTTCGGCCAAAATACCAGATTTACTCAACTTAAGCGACACTACTTCCAGTGAAGCACCAGTAAAACTAGCTGTATAATATGACATGGCTCAACTGCAGATTTTATATACATCATTATACTTTGTAATCCAAAGCAGCCAAGTTCACATTTTACTGTTCACAGAATTAACCATCATTGAGGCACACCGTCAATCTGAAAATATTGTGTTTATATCGCTTTAAGAAATGCGCGTGCATGATCATTTTTTTCATGCTGCACGAAACGGGAGGGAGGGGCGAGCTAACTTGGTTTGTTTGGGATCTCGCTTTTTTAAACACACAAACAGAAATGACGTTACCCACAATCACTGATACAACCTTTAAGTGCTTGAAATAAAGTCTGTGGTGAACACAAACGAATTTTTTGCACATTTTATTCTATGATAAAAAAAATACATCAGTATCTAGGGATTCAAAAAAAAAAAAGCTGTTACTTGTCACGTAAAAGGTGGTTTGCAACAAGAGTCTAAAAAAGTGGTTGTGAGGGCATTAAACGTCATCAGGCCCAACAGGAAAACAAGTATAATCATGCTTTTGCAAACTGTTATAACTCTATGCAACATATATTACTCTAGTCACGTGCCTGTGTTAGTCTCATTTAGACGTTTAGGTTTTGACTTCTGCGGACTATATTTGCGCTTCAAAATTCATAAAAGTTGTTCATTTGTTAAGATTACTGAAATTAACAAACCATTTAAGAATCATAAACTTTTAGCCACAAAGCTTATTTTCTGAAATAATTCAAAAGCCAAGGCAAAAAATCCTATAGGGTTTTTGTTGAGGGAACCAGGGTGATGCAAACTTCTGGGTTGGCCTACAAAAAAACATCATTACAACAGTACTCTATACACATACTGTTTATAAATGTGTAAGGATTTCCTCATTTTTGCTTCTACAGGCCTAGAAAACGAGAGGGCCGTTTTTGGGCCTGGTATTTATGTACAGTATGTTTATGTTTAAAATAGTCACGTCTGCTTCACAATGTACTAAACTAAGATGGATGGACTGCTTTTGCTTCTTTTTTTGAATTCTTATATTGGCCACTGTTTTGATCTTTTTAACAGGTAAAACGCATTTTACACTGTTCCTCACTGACGTCAGATTGCAATAAAAAAAAAAAGTCAAACATTGGAAAACATCAAAACATTGATATAAGACAAGTTTGGTTAAAAGAGTCTGTTATAATGAAAAAAGGGGGTTTTCTAAACCATGGATAGAAAAGGCCATATATGATGGGGCTTATGTTTGAGTTAATATGACGTAACCAGAAAATCACTTCAAAAAGTTGATGTAGGGATCAATCATAGAGTTATTAAAAAACGGCAGCCGGCAAATAATAAAGGCACCCACGACCACACCCACAGCGAGAGTTTTTGCTGCTTTACACTCATTTTCTCATTTTCATAATGGTTTGCCTGGCCGATTGTTCTTACATGTTTTACATTTGCAACTATAAAAATACTTACAGTTCAACCATGCCAGAACAAGGTAAGAAAAAAGATTTTAATTTGTCTAAAACTGACCACAGTTTACTGAAAAGTAGACTGCGAACTTCCTATAGAGTATCTTGATTTAATGCAATGTGTTTTTAATGTCATGCATAACACACAGTAATACACTGCAAGTGTGCCAAAGATCTGACTTTAGATCACCCTTTAATTTATCACAGATTAAACACCGGATTTTACAATGCACTTTATGTGATCTGCAAAAGGAAGCATGTGCTGCATAGTGAGATTAGAAATACAATCAAACTGTGAAAACGGTGATATCAGACGAGTTTGGTTCAAATATTTTCATTGTTATAATGAGAGAAAGGGTTTTTCTAAACCATGGATAGAAAAGGCCGTATATAATAGGGTTTATGGTTGAGTTAATGTAACCTAACCAGACAAACGCTTCAAAAAGAGCAACTGGGGTGGAAAAGTTGATGTAGGGATCCATCATAGAGTTAATAAAGAACGGCAGCCAGCAAATAATAAAGGCACCCACGACCACACCGAGAGTTTTTGCTGCTTTGCGCTCAGATCGTCGAGAGCTCTTAAACGTTGTCTCATTTTCATGCTGTTTTGCATCACCGATAGTTCTAATGTGCTTTCTTGCAATTACGAAAATTCTTGCATACAGTCCAACCATGACAGAACAAGGCAATAAAAAAGTTAGTAACGTGTCCAAAACAGACCACAATGCATTGAAAAACAGAGTGCAACTTCCCAAACAGTATGTGGATGCAATAAATTCCTCCATTCCTTCCACATTTGCTTTTGAGTACAATAAACCATATGAATATAATGCAGCCATGCTCCAACTTATCAGCACCATGACCCATGCAACAGATATGGTTATTCTCGTTGGGTATTGAAGTGGATAACACACAGCCTGATGTCGATCAATAGCAATAAAAATGAGATGAAAAATAGACACAGAAGTGAGAAACAAGTCAAAAGTGGAGTGGAGCAAACAGAAAGCATCTCCATAGTACCAGCAACCATCGGCAGAACGGATCATACTGAAAGGCATGACCACCAGTCCGAGCAGCAGGTCCGCGAGAGCCAGAGACATCACCAGGATATTAGTGGGAGTCTGGAGCTGTTTGAAGTGCGCTATGGAGATGATGACCACCGAATTTCCAAGAATAGTCACAGTCATCGCCAACACTAATATGAGATACAACACAGTCTGAGTGGACACAAGGTGTGTGCCTTTAAGACAAGAGTTGTTTACTGCAGGAAAACAAAACTCAGTGGGATTGTATTCTTGTGAAGATAAATCCATCCTGCCTGTCTCAGAAAACAAGAACAGATCAAATTTTTGTTTAGTCCAACCAAAGTTGAATTTAGTCTAGTTAGGGCTTTAAATACTCTTCATGTTCTTATCTGACCCTCCCACATCATCACAGGGCAACAAATGACAATCAAGCACTCATTAAAAATTAAGAGTAAAAAAAAAAAAATACAGACTGAAATCACATTATTTAAAATTTCTGTTTTGTACATTACTTAATAATCATTCATCTTGCTACATAAAAATATAAATATTTCAAATAAAATTGTGTAAATGGCAAGAGAATTGAAAGCTTTACCATTTATCTGATGACAAATCTAAAAAATATCGGGAATTAATGAGCAACGTTAGCAGCCAATTGTCACCATTCCCTGATGCTGCGTCCAAATTCAGAGATTGCATCCTTCAAATGCGGCCTTCGTTTCCACTGAAATCAGAGTTGTAGTACTCGAGACTCGGACTCGTCTCGGACTCGGTCTCGAGACCATATTTTAATGGTCTTGGTCTTGACTCGTGTCCATTTGGACTCGGAATTGACTCGTACTCGAACATTTTTTTTTTTAGGACTCGGAATTATTCCCGAGTCCACTCGAGTTCAATTAAAAATATTTTTCATGATTATTAATGTATGTTAATAAAATATTTCTTTAAATTGATTGACACGCCCAGTGATTGGTGATTTTCTAGATTTTCAACTGCGCATGACAAATTGTAATAAAATTACTTTTAACACCACCTACTATGAGGCCTTTTTACCCTAAACTGATCATATTTTTTAAACTCTAAGTAAATTCAGTAAAAAAAAAAAAAAAAAGATTTCTCTAAGTAAATAAAAGTAAATTAGGTAATCAACCCTCACTGGTCTCGGTCTCGACCGTCTCTGGTCTCGGACTCGACTCGGACTCGACTCTCTATGGACTCGGTCTTGACTCGGACTCGACTCTCTATGGACTCGGTCTTGACTCGGACTCGACTCTCTCTGGTCTCGGTGTCGACTCGGACTCGAGTGAGGTGGTCTCGACTACAACACTGACTGAAATTAGGGATACAACAGATGTAACCTTCGAGGCCTTGCCTACCCCAGAATTCACTGTGTGCCAGTGACGACAGGATTTTATTTTTGAGAGAAATTGCCGAAATAAACTTTTAAACGAAAGTATTGGGTTTCAACTTACTCAAATATCTAATGATGCAAATTTGAAAAAAAGCATTTGGCTTTGAAGTCCGTGTCCTTCGAAGGATGCAGACTCTGAATTGGGATGCAGCTTATATCTCTGTTTCATGCACTCTTATTTTGATGATCTTTTGTCTTGTGCCAATGTTGAGTTGTATTTACTTCCTGTTGCCCTTGGCTGGATCCAAAGTCGCCCCCTAAACCCTCAATCACTATTCCCTACATTAGTCATTAATGACTACAGTAGTTCATCATTTATTGCTGGAGTGGCTGATGAGGAACTCGACGCTCTTACAGTAAACGCCACGAAATCTTGTCTCTTCACGACATGGCCTTAACGGTAGAGTCTTGTCTCTTCACGACATGGCCGTCACGCCAGGGTCTCGTCTCTCACGACATGGCCGTCACGCCAGAGTCTTGTCTCTTCACGACATGGCCGACACACCAGAGTCTTGTCTCTTCACGACATGGCCGTCACGCCAGAGTCTTGTCTCTCACGACATGGCCGTCACGCCAGAGTCTTGTCTCTTCACGACATGGCCATCACGGCAGAGTCTTGTCTCTTCACGACATGGCCGTCACGCCAGAGTCTTGTCTCTCACGACATGGCCGACACACCAGAGTCTTGTCTCTCACGACATGGCCGTCACGCCAGAGTCTTGTCTCTTCACGACATGGCCATCACGGCAGAGTCTTGTCTCTTCACGACATGGCCGTCACGCCAGAGTCTTGTCTCTCACGACATGGCCGACACACCAGAGTCTTGTCTCTCACGACATGGCCGTCACGCCAGAGTCTTGCCTCTTCACGACATGGCCATCACGGCAGAGTCTTGTCTCTTCACGACATGGCCGTCACGCCAGAGTCTTGTCTCTCACGACATGGCCGACACACCAGAGTCTTGTCTCTCACGACATGGCCGTCACGCCAGAGTCTTGCCTCTTCACGACATGAAGAGGCAAAAAGAGACATGGCCGTCACGGCAGAGTCTTGCCTCTTCACGACATGGCCGTCACGGCAGAGTCTTGTCTCTTCACGACATGGCCGTTACGCCAGAGTCTTGCCTCTTCACGACATGAAGAGGCAAAAAGAGATATGGCCGTCACGGCAGAGTCTTGCCTCTTCACGACATGGCCGTCACGCCAGAGTCTTGTCTCTTCACGACATGGCCGTCACGGCAGAGTCTCGTCTCTTCACGACATGGTCGTCATGTCTCGGCCGTCACGTCACTTGACTCGTCTCGGCTGCCGCGCCAGAGTCTCGTCTCATCTCGGCTGCCGCGCCAGAGTCTCGTCTCGTCTCGGCTGCCGCCCCAGAGTCTCGTCTCGTCTCGGCTGCCGCGCCAGAGTCTCGTCTCATCTCGGCTGCCGCGCCAGAGTCTCGTCTCGTCTCGGCTGCCGCGCCAGAGTCTCGTCTCGGCTGCCGCGCCAGAGTCTCGTCTCGTCTCGGCTGCCGCGCCAGAGTCTCGTCTCATCTCGGCTGCCGCCCCAGAGTTTCGTCTCATCTCGGCTGCCGCGCCAGAGTCTCGTCTCGTCTCGGCTGCCGCGCCAGAGTCTCGTCTCGTCTCGGCTGCCGCGCCAGAGTCTCGTCTCATCTCGGCTGCCGCCCCAGAGTTTCGTCTCATCTCGGCTGCCGCGCCAGAGTCTCGTCTCGTCATGATATGAACTTTCTGTCAGCCTAGTCACTGCCAAAAAAGTCAAATTTGAACTCTCTACTAGCCCTGTTATGGCTAAGGAGGCCATCAATGAACTCTCTGCCTGTCCAGAATCGGCCAAGGAGGCCATTCTTGAACCCTTTATCTGCCCAGTCACAGCCACGGAAGCCGATTCTGAACTTTCTGAGCTCCCTGTTATGGCCATTGAGGCTGTAAATAATCTCACTATGCTCCTCTTCAGTTTTGCCACGGTATCCAGCATGGACCAGTACCGATTTGGTCCACTGTTTTCAGGACCACTGGCTCCCCTGGGTCTTCAGCTTCGCCTGCTCCACCATAGGGGTCTTCAGTCCCATGTGCTCTGTTGTAGTGGTCTTCGTCTCCATCTGTCAGTGTAGTCAGTGTGTGACACATGTGGGCTACTTCTGGCCAGCCAAATTACTGCCATTGAGATGAACTAGGTTTAGGACAAGTATTGACAATTCCACGATTTGATTCAATCTTTATCAAAAAGCTTGGGATTTAATCAGATTCCAAACTATTTGATTTGATATCAATTCCTTTTGGAAATATATCGGGTATAGTCCTTGTCAATTTTTTTTGAACTTGTGTAAACGGTCACAGAACCTGTGGGCAGCCATTCACTACGGCCCCCGGGGAGCAGCTGGAGGATAGGTGCCTCGCTCAAGGGTTACAAGTCCAACCCTCTAACCATAAGGCCACAACTGAAGAACAAGGTAAATTCAAATATAATGAACACAAAACACTCCTCTCTGGAGTTTATTTAGCTGACTATTAAGCTATGTACATTGAATGGTTTTTCTGAGAAAACTTAACAGTGACATGTTTACATGCTATTTTTTACGTCTTTCCACAGTCGAAACATTGCTTGAGCGATTATACTGTATGAGGCATGAATCATTTTGGTTAGTTAGTAGCCTACTCTTTCAACATACCTTCTGATGTTCATTCATGTCATTTAATATTATTATTATTATTATTATTTTTCATAATTCGGGATGCAATTTGTCATACATAAAAGAGTGGTGCAGGCATGACATAATTAAAAAATTTTTTTTTTGAATGGGTTGTTGTTGAAATGTGCTTGAAATAAGGTATTTGGCAAACACAAGCGCATTTGTTCATGTTTTATTCCACAAATAAATAAAATAAATAAAAAATAAAAATCATCAGTAATACCCTGTGTTTTTTATTTATTTATTGTTACTTGCCTTGTAAAAGGTGGTTGCTAACAAATGGGACTAATGTGTCTAAATAGGACTATACTCCACTTGCACTATTATGACTCTAAATTTCAGGGAACATTTTTTAAACAAAGACTGAATGAGTAACTTGTCAGAAGCTTAGTGGTGATGATTTTGAAGTCATGCGACCATGGTTTGTTTATAGTCTATGTTTAGGTTTTGACTTCTGCTGGCTGTCTTTACACTTGAAAATGTATAAAAGTTGGGTTCATTTGTGAAGATTATCATGACGAACAAAATATGTGAGAATCATAAACTTTTGTTAGTTACAGAGCTTATTGTCTGCAAAGAATCCTATTGTGTTTTTGTTGAGGGGACCAGGGTGATGTGGACCAGGGTGATTGGCCTACAAAAATGCATATACTGCAGCACTCGGTACACATACTGTTTAAGTGAGTGAGGATTTCCTAATTTTTCTCCTCATGTCCAACTTATTGAGTGGGCAGTTTTTGGACCTGTTATTTATGTATGCTTATGTTTAAAATACAGTCATGCCTGTTTCACAATCACAACATACTGAACTAAGATGGATGCCTTTACTTTTTTCCCCTCAAAAAGTTTTAATTTTTATATAGGCTTATCTTTTTCACAGATAAAACACATGGGATTTTACACTGTTCTTTATTTGTGTGAGGTTAGATCGCAATGAAATAAAGTCAAACGGTGAAAACAGTGATATCAGACGAGTTTGGTTCAAATATTCTCATTGTTATAATGAGAGAAAGGGTTTTTCTAAACCATGGGTAGAAAAAGCCATATATAATGGGGTTAATGGTTGAGTTAATGTAACCTAACCAGACAAACACTTCAAAAAGAGCAACTGGGGTGGAAAAATTAATGTAGGGATCCATCATAGAGTTAATAAAAAACGGCAGCCAGCAAATAATAAAGGCACCCACGACCACACCGAGAGTTTTTGCTGCTTTGCGCTCAGATCGTCGAGAGCTCTTAAACACATTCTCTTTTTCATGATGGTTTGCATCACCGATAGTTCTTACATGTTTTTTTGCAACTACAAAAATCCTCACATAAAATCCAACCATGACAGAACAAGGCAAGAAAAAAGTAAGTAATGTGTCTAAAACTGACCACAATTTACTGAAAAGTAGACTGCAACTTCCTATACAGTATCTTGATTTAATATATTCCTCCAGTCCTTCCACATTTGCTTTTGAGTACAATAAACCGTATGAATATAATCCAACCATGATCCAACTTATCAACACCATGACCCATGCAACAGATATGGTTATTCTCGTTGGGTATTGAAGTGGATAACACACAGCCTGATGTCGATCAATAGCAATACAAACAAGATGCAAAATAGACACAGATGTGAGAAATAAGTCAAAAGTGGAGTGGAGCAAACAGAAAGCATCTCCATAGTACCAGCAACCATCGACAGAACGGATCATACTGAAAGGCATGACCACCAGTCCGAGCAGCAGGTCCGCGAGAGCCAGAGACATCACCAGGATATTAGTGGGAGTCTGGAGCTGTTTGAAGTGCGCTATGGAGATGATGACCACCGAATTTCCAAGAATAGTCACAGTCATCGCCAACACCAATATGAGATACAACACAGTCTGAGTGGACACAAGGTGTGTGCCTTTAAGACAAGAGTTGTTCACTGCAGGAAAACAAAACTCAGTGGGATCGTATTCTTGTGAAGATAAATCCATCCTGCCTGTCATGTTTTCTTAGTCTACGAAAACAAGAATCTAGTACATTCTGCTTTAGCTGGACTGGTTAGTCCTTTAAATACTCTTCATGCTCTTCTCTGGCCCTCCCATATTATCACAAGACAACAAATGACAATTAAGAACTCTACTCTGAAATTACATCATTTAAATTTTCTGTTTGTCTACTAACAATTCTTTATAGACTGTAAAAACAAAAATATGGCCATAGTGTCTATGACGTCATTTTGACGTCTTCACTGATTTTTAAGTCCAAAGTGACCAGAGCCAACCGTCGTCATCTTGCCAGTGCGTCACCACGCCTCATTTCCGAATAACCAAAACTGGGCAAAAAAGCCACGATTAGTTGAGGTGAAGTGACGCTAACAGACAGACAAACGGCTAGTAGTGACAGTAGCAGCAATCCACCTGTCACTCAAGTGGCCACGCCCCTTAATTATGCTGAACTTTAAGGCTTAATACAATTTAAAATGATGAGTCATAAAAAAATTCACCCCCTCACAGTTTTCATAAAGGGCAAAATTAGCTATATAGATTGTACCAGGATATAAACAGTTTTTTTTTTCAGCTTTAAAGTTTATTTTAACATGGGAGGTCTATGGGATTGACTCTCTTTTGGAGCCTGTTTCTAGCGGCCAGTCGATGAATTGCAGTTTTATTCACTTCCGTGTTGGATTCAAGAGAGAGACCGGAAGGTTGCTTGGTTTATACATATAACAGTGTGGTTTTAATCGGTGTTATTTTTTGTCATTGAGATATTTTTTGGGGTTTTCATTTTTATAATTTTCACAGAAGTTTCCACAGTCTTTTCTCAAACAAGAAAAAAATGTAGAGTGGAACTTGATTTTGTCCAACGGGAATTGATTGGATGGTTGTGGTTTGCTTTTGGTGGATCTCATATATGTGACAGATTGTCCCACCCTCGTGCCAGTCAACACGTCATCAGAATGAATAAGTGAATGAAACATTTATTAAGCGGTTTCCTTATGTACTCCTGCACACCCAAAGTGTTTTACGTTCATATTAGGGGGTCTCTCCTCAACCACCACCAGTATGGTGGGGATTTATTAATGGAGGTGTAGCAACACAACTGATGCTGGTAGGTCACATAATAATGACAACATGGTGGATGTATGTCTGGATTACATTCATTCTACACACATTATATAAACATACTTTTTAGTTCAATTTCAAATCTAGTACCTACTTGGACAGTGTGTGATTTTTGATGCTATAGTTTTTCCAGGTCTCCCATCCACTGACCAGGCTCAACCCAGCTTAGCTTCAGTGGTAACCAGTCTTGAGCTACAGGGTGATATGGATGAAAAAAGATTTCAATGCCAGAGGAAAGGGAATTTTTTTTTATTTTTATTAAAAATTATTTTTTATTTACATAATAAATAAAAAATGTGCACAGATAAATAATTTATAATAAATGCTGCAAAATTTTCAAATTTGACAATGTTATATGGAATTTTGCATCATTTATTATAAATGATTTATATATATATATATAAATGACATTGAGATGAATGAAACTGCTGAGGGATATCTTTCTCCTGGAAGGCAATTAGACAACCAAACAAAACTAAAACATACTGAAGAAATATGCACTAAGCTTTAAACACTATTGTATGTGAACTGAAAACTGATTAAAGTAGTAATGAAAAAAAAAAAAAAAAAAAAAAAAAAAAAAACAGAATTCAAGTAGGCGTATCATCATTCTGCATGCAATGTGTACTCAATGTCATGCACAATGCACAGTAATGCACTTAAAGTGTGGCAGAGATCTGATTTTAGATCACCCTTTAATTTTCAGCAGTACAAATTAAACATCTAATTTTACACTGTTCTTTATGTGATCTTCAAAAGGAAGCATGTGCTGTCAAACAGTGAAAACATTGATATCACACGAGTTTGGTTCAAATATTTTCATTGTTATAATGAGAGAAAGGGTTTTTCTAAACCATGGATAGAAAAGGCCGTATATAATGGGGTTTATGGTTGAGTTAATGTAACCTAACCAGACAAACACTTCAAAAAGAGCAACTGGGGTGGAAAAGTTGATGTAGGGATCAATCATAGAGTTAATAAAGAACGGCAGCCAGCAAATAATAAAGGCACCCACGACCACACCGAGAGTTTTTGCTGCTTTGCGCTCAGATCGTCGAGAGCTTTTAAACACATTCTCTTTTTCATGCTGGTTTGCATTGTCAACTTTTCTAGCATGCTTTTTGGCAATCACAAAAATTCTTGCATACAGTCCAACCATGACAGAACAGGGCAAGAAAAAACCTATTAATGTGTCTAAAGCCCCCCACAATGCATTGAAAAACAGAGTGCAACTTCCCAAACAGTATGTGGATGCAATAAATTCCTCCAGTCCTTCCACATTAGCTTTTGAGTACACCAAACCATATGAATATAATGCAGCCATGCTCCAACTTATCAGCACCATGACCCATGCAACAGATATGGTTATTCTCCTAGGGTATTGAAGTGGATAACACACAGCCTGATGTCGATCAATAGCAATAAAAATGAGATGAAAAATAGACACAGATGTGAGAAACAAGTCAAAAGTGGAGTGGAGCAAACAGAAAGCATCTCCATAGTACCAGCAACCATCGGCAGAACGGATCATACTGAAAGGCATGACCACCAGTCCGAGCAGCAGGTCCGCGAGAGCCAGAGACATCACCAGGATATTAGTGGGAGTCTGGAGCTGTTTGAAGTGCGCTATGGAGATGATGACCACCGAATTTCCAAGAATAGTCACAGTCATCGCCAACACCAATATGAGATACAACACAGTCTGAGTGGACACAAGGTGTGTGCCTTTAAGACAAGAGTTGTTCACTGCAGGAAAACAAAACTCAGTAAGATCGTATTCTTGTGACGATAAATCCATCCTGCCTGTCTCAGAAAACAAGAATTCAATTCTGTCTTAGTTGGACAACAGATATTTAATAACTTTTACAGTGTGAGAAGAGGCCCTTAAATAGTCTTTATCATCTATATGACCCTCCTACATGACGAGGCAGACAGTTTGCATTATTTCAGCTTAATAATTCGTTATCTTGGCACATACACTACCATTCAGATGATTGGAGTTTGAAGAATTTTTTATGCTTTTGAAAGAAGTCTCACTAAGGCTGCATTTATTTGACCAAATGCTTAATATTTTTGCGGAAATTTGAAAACTCTTCTTTTTTACTCAAAAGAACAGCATTTATTTGAAATACAATTTTTATTTTATTTTAAATATTATAATATTATATCAATATATAATACAATACACATCTTTACTGTCACTTTTGATCAATTTAATGTGTCCTGATACTTTATTTACCTGTTTGTGTTGCTTTAAGCACACAACATGGACCTCAAAGATTAAAAAATGCAAAATTTGGTGAGTAATTACTGAGAGAATTTTAATTTTTGGGTGAACCATCACTTTCTCATTTACAATCCCATAATGCATTGCGATGTGCTCAGTAAAATATATCCAGGATGTTGGATGAAGTGTCCATTATAGTTTGTTCAACACTGAAAAGAGTATTAAAAAATAAAATAAAGTTTCGTCACTAGGCTTTGGAGCAGAGGAAAATACTATTTTTTATTGAATTTGACCCTACACTGTAAACACAACATTTTTTCTTTTGTAAAATTTATTTAGTTCAGATAACTTATTAGTTCAATCAACTTAAAATTTCAAGGCAACCAGGTAACTTACTTTATAAAGTTAAACCAACAATATTTTTTACAGTGTATGTCCTGGGCCTAATTCTTGCCCTTAGCATTATGTTCAATTATAGACACACGTGTTTTATACAAAAACACAACAGGAACACCAAATTAAAAGGCCATTTCATTATTTTTTTATTCATATGTTAATTTATCTTGTTTTAATTCCATAAATTAACTTTTCTTATAGCTTCACTATCTTGGTTGTTTGTTGACTGCATTATCTAATTAGCACAATGATGCAACTCAATGTTTTCACTCCTGTAGGGATCAATCAGAATGAAGTGTGATTCTCTTAGTTTAATGAGGACAGGTGTAAATATGCCACTAAACAGCAGAACATCTCGCAAACATGTTTAACACATTTAATAAGTCCCTCTGCTCACAAATCTTTTTTAGATCCAGAAAACAAACGAACCTAGTTATTTCCACAGAATTTCTATAGAGACAGAAATTACACAGGGTATGACGTCAGTTTCACTGGAGGAATCAAAATTTGCTTAGGACTTTTGAGCATACTGTAGTAAACTGCTGTTCTAATGAAACATTTTTAAATGAAGCATGAGTTAGTCAGAGATCAACAAATTAGATTCGTTTTTCAAGTAATGCATTCATTTTAAATTTACAATAGTTCATTTTTCAAATAAGCAACACTGTGTCACTGCCGATCATCTTGACATAAGCCATAACCTGTCAGTGTCTTTGTCATGACAAACTTGACATAAAAGTAAGTTAAACTGTCATGTGGGTGGCTTTGACATCATGAGGATATTATCACTGTGTCATGAATATTTTTCGTGACCTCAACTACTGTGGTATTTGTCATTAAAAACGTATAATGGCTTCATGACAGGCAATGTCAAAGCCACCCACATGACAGTTTAATGTAATGTTAACCAATAAAGCTAGGTGGTTTCTTAAAGGAATACTCCACTTTTTTTGGAAATAGGCTCATTTTACAACTTCCCCAGAGTTAAACAGTCGGGTTTTTACCGTTTTCGAATCCATTCAGCCGATTTTCTGATATTTAGAAGAAACTAACCAGGTAGTTTCTGGTCTCATTGACTACCATAGTATATATTTTTTCCTACTATGGAAGTCAATGAGACCAGAAACTGTGTGGTTACTGATATTCTTCTAAATATCAGAAAATCGTCTAAGTGAATTCGAAAACGGTAAAACTCAACTGTTTAACTCATGAGGGAGTTGTAAAATGAGCCTATTTCCAAAAAAAGTGGAGTATCCCTTTAAGTTTAATAATTCATCTGCTATGTCATGTTTATGACAGGTTGTGTTGTCTTAGTAATGTCAAGTTGTCATGACAAAGACATGTTTAGACATTTATTGAGAAATACACAGGAATCGGAGTTCAATAAGAGATCGCTAATTAGGGTCCATGTTCTAGTTCAAGGCCATACATGTGCTTATGTGATGGCTGATTAAACGAGTGAGTAAACGAGTGATTCCAGTGATTTAGAAATCTGGTGACTGGGTTCTTTGAGTAGTGGTGAGAGTGAGCCTGGTAAACCCATGACCTACTGTCCTGCACGCTCTCTCACATCAACTGAACTTGGTTTATTGTCCATCCATCAAGTTGCGTGTTAGTGTTTCATAAATGTACCATGTAAACGCCCTTGAGCCCTGGAAAGGCGCTATATAAATAAAACTTCTTCTCTATTAGGATTATTAGGAACACCATACTAATACTTTGTTTGACCCCCTTTCGCCTTCAGAACTGCCTTAATTCTACGTGGCATTGATTTAACAAGCATGTTTTAGAAATGTTGGTCCATATTGATAGGATAGCATCTTGCAGTTGATGGAGATTTGTGGGATGCACATCCAGGGCACGAAGCTCCCGTTCCACCACATCCCAAAGATGCTCTATTGGGTTGAGATCTGGTGACTGTGGGGCCATTTCAGTACAGTCAACTCACTGTCATGTTCAAGAAACCAATTTGAAATGATTCGAGCTTTGTGACATGGTGCATTATCCTGCTGGAAGTAGCCATCAGAGGATGTGTACATGGCCATAAAGGGATGGACATGGTCAGAAATAATTCTCAGGTAGGCCGTGGCATTTAAACGATGCCCAATTGGCATTAAGGGGCCTAAAGTGTGCCAAGAAAACATCCCCCACACCATTACACCCCTGCCACCAGCCTGCACAGTGGTAACAAGGTATGATGATCCATGTTCTCATTCTGTTTACACTGTTAGACCTTACCAGGTTTTTTACAGTAAAATACTGGCAACACTGTTGCCAGTAATTTACTGTAAAAATGCACTAAAACGAATCAACTTATTAGTTTTAGTGCATTTTTACAGTAAATTACTGGCAACAGTGTTGCCAGTATTTTACTGTAAAAAACCTGGTAAGGTCTAACAGTGTACGCCAAACTCTCACTGACTCCACCATCTGAATGTCTCAACAGAAATCGAGACTCATCAGACCAGGCAACATTTTTCCAGTCTTCAACTCTCTCATGTAAATTGTAGGCTCTTTTTCCTATTTGTAGAGGAGATGAGTGGTACCCGGTGGGGTCTTCTGCTGTTGTAGCCCATCCGCCTCAAGGTTGTGTGTGTTGTGGCTTCACAAATGCTTTGCTGCATACCTCGGTTGTAACGAGTGGTTATTTCAGTCAAAGTTGCTCTTCTATCAGCTTGAATCAGTCGGCCCATTCTCCTCTGACCTCTCGCATCAACAAGGCGTTTCGCCCACAGGACTGCCCCATACTGGATGTCTTTCCCCTTTCACACTGTTCTTTGTAAACCCTAGAAAATCCCAGTAACCGAGCAGATTGTAAATTACTCGCCTGGCACCATCAACCATGCCACGCTCAAAATTGCTTAAATCACCTTTCTTTCCCATTCTGACATTCAGTTTGGAGTTCAGGAGATTGTCTTGACCAGGACCACACCCCTAAATGCATTGAAGCAACTGCCATGTGATTGGTTGATTAGATAATTGCATTTATGAGAAATTGAACAGGTGTTCCTAATAATCCTTTAGGTAAGTGTACATGTTAAAGAAACATGTTCAGTTTTACAGGATGAATTTTGAGTGTTTAAACCCTAATATATGATGACAAAAATATGTTATAGGGAAAAAAGATTAAGAGATTAACAGACTCAGCAACTCGAATTAAAGGGAAATCTCATGGGAAAAGTTCTCTGTTGTTGACAAGTGAAGGATGTAGTGACAGTGTGTGATACAAAGCAGGAGGGGTGAGAGATATAAATATATGCTTTCGGCACGTTCGCTCTTGCATGGACAAGTAAGGTCTTTGTCATGAATATCTAATGGTATGATTTCTGTTCAAGCTGCAGGGCTGATCATGTTTTTGTGTGGTTAGAGCTTTAAAATCTAATGTAATAATTGTTAGTGGTATTTTATTAGGGGGGGGAATCACTTTGCTGTTATGATAATGATAAGAAAAACATGTCATTGTTGGCTTATAAATAAATGTATGTTTTCTTTTGTGTTTAAACAGACCATGCCTGGATATGGGATTGATGAGACTGGGATTGATTACGGGCCTGTTCTCTGCTTTGAGTCGTTCAACAACTCATGTGTTAAATTTGTCTACCCGTCTGAGATTCAGATTTTGTTCTATTTGTTCTTCAGTGCCTTAGCGCTTATCACAGTATGTGGAAACCTGCTGGTCATCATTGCCATCATTCATTTCAAGCAGCTGCACACGCCAACAAACTACCTCCTCCTGTCACTGGCTGTGGCCGACCTGCTCATCGGAGGCTTTGTGATGCCTCCCAGCATCCTGCGCTCTGTTGAGACTTGCTGGTACTTGGGAGACACGTTCTGTAAAATACACAGTAGCGCTGATATTATGTTATGCATCACATCTCTCTTGCACATATCTTTCATCTCTATCGATCGCTATTATGCTGTGTGTCACCCGCTTCAGTACCGGAATAAAATCACACCGCCCGTTTCCCTCATTATGATTTCCCTATGCTGGTGTCTGGCAGCTTTTGTTGGATTTTCTATGGTATTTCTAGAGCTCAACATTTTGGGTTCAGAGGAGTTTTATTTTGATAATATAGCTTGTAAGGGATCATGCGTTATTTTTCAAACCAGAGCAGCCAGCACCATTTCCTCATTTCTTGCTTTTGGACTTCCTGCAATAATTGCTGTCTGCATATATCTAAAAATTCTCCTTGTTGCACGAAGACAATCAAAGTCTATACAGCATTCATCACACGTGGGCAAGAAAACCAGCATGTCTATGAATAAAACTGAGGGGAAGGCAACAAAAACACTGGCAATCATCATGGGGGTATTTTTTGTGTGCGTTTCACCATTTTTCTTCAGTAATCTAGTAAATCCGTATCTTGATCACACAATATCACCGGCTGTTTTTGATGTTTTGTTGTGGATTGGATATTTTAATTCTCTATGTAACCCTTTTGTGTATGCATTCTTTTATAGATGGTTTAGAAAATCTCTAAGAATTATTCTTTTGGCCAAAATATTTCAAGTTAATTCTTCGCAACTTGACTTGATGGAAAGACAATGACAATTATTTTGTAAATAATATATAAATGTATATAAACCAAAATATCCTGGATATGTTTTATGCGTCCACGCTATTTAACTACAAATAATTACACCACCATGATGCCAAATAACCAGATCACACATGCATTATTTATAACCTGAGAATTTGAGTTTTTAAATTAAAAAAAATATATATATATAAATATAAATAAAAAAATGAATGTGAGATCAGAATTTAGGTATTGCATTATTATTTTTTTTTCCCTCACTGAGCCACTACATCAAAACTGTGCAGGTTAAATGTAGGCTATATAATGATTTATAACATTTCATGACAAATGTGAACTAATGTAAAAGTGCATCACGTATCATGCTCCATCCATTACATGTATACATTTTCAGTTGTGTATTTCTCAAGTAATTCTGAATATTTTGATGTCAAATAAATCACATACTATATTCTCAATATTACACAATACATTTTTTGTGTTGTTGTTGATGGTCAAGATTAGAATTTTATCCTAAAAACCCACTTTTTTTAATATCAAAGACAATACAACTTCCTAAAAAACACAGGAAGATGTAGTCTCAGCAAGTGAAGGCTCCTCTTGTTGTAGAAAATACAATGAAAGATATCCAAATTATATACAATACAGTGCTTTTTAATCCTTTTCTCATTTTATTTTAAACGTTGAAAAACTCAAAATTCATTTAATAACATAAAATTCAATGAGCTTATGAATATTAATACACACACACACACTTGTATGTGGTATTCATAACAGAGGACTTGCATACGGCCGAATGAGAGCCAGGCCTATTATTGACTCGGTCGATCAGTTACTGCAGTTTCATCAGAAAAACGTAACGGGAATTTTTAACCCATTCAATCATGGCTCCCTGGAGGGGAGATTAATTATAGTCTAAATATATTAAATATATTCACTGCAGGAGTGGTAGAGGAGGGGGGTAGTGAAAGGCCTTCTCCTAATACAGAACTTGGCCCACCACCAGCACTTTCCAGTCTGATTGCAACCGATTGATTGCCGGAGATGGCAACTGCCATTCTGTGTGTCTACGCCGTGTACGATTCAGCTTCTACCGAAGTGGCAGCAGCTGATCTAGTTTTGCCTGAGGCGGAGGTGTCCAAACGTCCTCAGAGGTCACCTTTGAACTCTCTGCCTGTCTTGTCATGGCAAGTGAGGCCGTTCAGCCCCTTTACTTTCAGTGCAGCAAACTCTCTCCAGAAGTTTAGTGAGGATCTCTGAATGATCCAATGTTGACCTAATAATGATAAATAGAATCCACCTGTGTGTAATAAAGTCTCCGTATAAATGCACCTGCTTTGTGATAGTCTCAGAGGTCCGTTTAAAGACACGGCCGTTTCTCTAAACTTCCAGCTCATACAAGGAGAAGACTGATCAGAGATGCAGCCAAGAGGCCCATGATTAGGGTTGGGTATCGTTCGAATTTGAACGATTCTGATTCCGATTCCGATTCCTTGTTTCGATTCCGGTTCCTAACGCTTCTCAATTCCGATTCTTTTAAGAGGCAGGGTCAAAAAATACTCCTTCTGTCACAAATACTCCTTTTGTCACAAATTTAGCATTTTGCCGAGATTTCGTTATTTTTAGAAAAGTGAAGCCACACTTTGGACCACAGACGTAAGCTACTCTTGTTCGACTCGCGTGGTTATGCCAACACTTCCGGTAGACGCTTCTTCGTTGGTGTTGTTCAGCGGTTTCTTCTTCCGCTCGGCGGACTGTGAATATCGAAACTAGGAATCGAAATTTTAACTTTTGAACGATTCCGGGAAAAATGAAAAATTAGTCCCGGTTCCAATCGATACTCGATTCTCGATACCCAACCCTACCCATGATCACTCTGGATGAACTGCAGAGATCTACAGTTGAGGTGGGAGACTCTGTCCATAGTTCAACAATCAGTCTTATACTGCACAAATCTGGCCTTAATTGAAGACTGGCGAGAAAAAAGCCATTTCTTAAAGATATCCATAAAAAGTGTCATGTAAAGTTTGCCACAAGTCACCTGGGAGACACACCAAACATGTGGAAGAAGGTGCTCGAAATTTTTGGCAACAATGCAAAATGTTATGTTTGGCGTAAAAGCAACACAGCTCATGACCCTCAACACACCATCACCACTGTCAAACATGGTGGTGGCAGCATCATGGTTTGGGCCTGCTTTTCTTCAGCAGGGATGGGGAAGATGGTTAAAATTGATGGAAAGATGGATGGAGCCATTCTAGAAGAAAACCTGATGGAGTTTTGGGACTGGGGTGGAGATTTGTCTTCCAACAAGACAATGATCCAAAACATAAAGCAAAATCTACAATGGAATAGTTCACAAACATATCCAGGTGTTACAATGGCCAAGTCAAAGTCCAGATCTGAATCCAATCGAGAATATGTGGAAAGAACTGAAAACTGCTGCTCCATCCAACCTCACTGAGCTCGGGCTGTTTTGCAAAGAGGAACAGGCAAAAATTTCAGTCTCTCGATGTGCAAAACTGATAGAGACATAGCCCTAGTGACTTACAGCTGTAATTGCAGCAAAAGGTGGCACTACAAAGTATTAACTTAAGGGGGCTGAATCATTTTTCTTGCCCAATTTATTTGTTTTTTATTTGTTAAAAAAGTTTGAAATATCCAATAAATTTCATTTCACTTCATGATTGTGTCCCACCTGTTGTTGATTCTTCTAAAATTTTTTCCAGTTTTATATCTTTATGTTTGAAGCCTGAAATGTGGCAAAAGGTCGAAAAGTTCAAGGGGGCCGAATACTTTCGCAAGGCACTGTAAGGCCATCCAATTGATGACAAAAGGGACGTTCTAGTGGGAATTTGCTTTACTATAAATCTGGCCTCTCAGACTCCATACGGTGCAGTTGCCACTTGAAAAAAAAAGAGATATGGGTCTGGATGGTGAAGTCATGCTATACTGAACTTTGTTTGCAGATAAATATTCAGTAATCTGTGATCATTTTTCATCAAAACCAATTTACAATTTAGATTTTCTCTCTCTCTTTTTTTATATGCCTAAACTGATATTTGCTATTTGTGTGCAATTAGAAAACTTTAAATTTAACTGTCATTATGATTACAGTAGTATAGGACAACAGTAATATTTGAAATACACAATAAGCTTAAATGGCAAGCTAACCTTTTTCTTTACTACAGATCGGTGAATCACAATTGTGTAAATGGATGGACAAATTAACATCAGCCAATATGGAATCCTGGAAAAGCCTTTTCTTTGTTATGAGTTTAGTAACACATCTTGTCCGAAGTTTGTCTATCCTTTGGAAACTCGAATATTACTCTACATTCTCTTTAGTGTCTCGTCGATTGTCACAATCATAGGAAACCTGTTGGTGATCATAACGGTCATTCATTTCAAGCAACTTCACACACCAACTAACTACCTCATCCTGTCACTGGCCGTGGCTGATCTGCTTGTAGGAGGAGTTGTGATGCCTCCCAGCATGCTGCGCTCCATCGAGACGTGCTGGTATCTGGGAGATTTGTTCTGTAAAATACACAGCAGTCTTGATGTGACTTTGTGCACTGCGTCAATTTTAAACCTCTGTATCATTTCTTTAGACAGATATTATGCCATATGTCACCCCTTTCATTATCACAGTAAAATGACGTCACTGGCCACACTAGTTATGATTATTATCAGCTGGACTGTTTCTGCTGCTCTGGGGTTTGGCATGATCTTCATGAAGCTTAATCTTCTTGGCATTGAAGATTTTTACTATGAGAACATTGACTGTGATGGAGCCTGCATATTGTTTCACAGCAGAGAGGCAGCAACTATAATGTCATTGGCCTGTTTTTATGTTCCCGCTTTTGTCATGCTCTGCATGTATCTAAAAATCTTACATGTGGCTAAAAGGCAGGTGCAGGCCATTCAGAGTGTGAATTCTGAATTAAAAAAAGAGGGAAAAGCCACTAAGACTTTAGCCATCGTCATCGGGGCATTTCTGACTTTCTGGATTCCCTTTTTCCTTTGTAATCTTATCGATCCGTTCATTGGGTATTCTGTACCTCCACTGCTGTTTGACTTGTTCCTGTGGGTCGGCTACTATAATTCTACATGTAATCCCATAGTGTACGCCTTCTTTTACAGCTGGTTCAGAAATGCATTCAAAATCATTCTATCCAAAAGAGTATTTCAGACTGATTCTTCAAGAACACTGCTGTTGTAATAATGAAACGCTTATAAAAAAGTATTTCTTGACATTTCACTTTTTGAGTAGGCCTAGTACATATTGTTATTTAACTGAACCTTTCTCTTGGGAGTGCAAAACAAATCAGTTGTTTAAGACTCTTGTTTGTGATTGAAGTGTCTGCATATATACGTGCTGGATGTCTTTGCATTCAGGGCCCTTCTGAATCCACCAGTGTTGATCTTTGGCCCTCTCATGGACCCTCATGAATTAAATTCTAATAAAGTGTGTATTAAAAACTGGATGGTCAGTGCTAGAATAATAATTAATAACATAAAAACAGACCCGTAAACCTATTTCTAAATGACTGTGCATTTTATATTTTTTTGGTAACGTTTTAGATTACAGCCCGGAAAGTATTTCATGAAAGTATGTAAAGAAGACAAATTTACAATTCACTTATTCTACTACTCTTACATTTCAGTGGCAAGGCAAGGCAACTTAGGCAAGGCAAGTTTATTTATATAGCACATTTCATACACAATGGAAATTCAAAGTGCCTTACATAGAAGGAATTAAAACAATCAATATAAATAAGAATAATTAAAAAAAAATTGCAATTTAGCAAGAACATACATTTTTGTAATAATGGCATACCAATACATATTGCTTTGGCTTTTTAAAAATTACAGGGTACCTACAGTATCTATGCCTGTATACTGTTTTGTTTATAGCAAAATGCAGATAGTTTGGGTTTACATTTTTCAAAACTTGCCTATAAAAACAAATATATTGGGAAATAGCCTATGTATCTTGTGATGCGAGATCCATTTACATTTATTTTTCACAGTTAGTTTTACAGCTTGAATAAAGCCTAAACATGTAGGAAAAAAATTATCTAGGCTTAAAAAACGCAATCCTCTCTACTCTTTTATTTTAGCTCTGATTTGCCATTTTCCCCCCATACTTGAGAGCGCGAAATATGCATGATGACATTCACTGGCGTGTGCTTCCGCCTACTGGAGGTAACAGGTCACAACGACGTTCTCAACACACAATGGCGTGGAGTAGCGTAGTGATAACGGAAGGACGAAACACTCAACGAAGTTGGGAAATACCCAGAATAACCAGAATCTTAAAAGGCAAAATCAGTGTGGAGGAAGACTGCTGATGTTATCGGATTTTCAGGTGGGATACTAAATTAATTAATTTAAGGTACGGCCTAACATTATGCCTGAGGTAAAATGTTCAGTAACTTAGGCAACCAACGATTGGGATTTAACTGTAACTTACAATGTACAGTCATAGCATAAGGTACAGTACACACATTAACTTAATTTCATAATGTCCTGAAACATTATGACTAAGTTACCACAAGTGACAGTAGATTGTGTGCACAGTAGTTGTGCGATACCTGCTGCGAGTTGTCCTAGAGAGCTTCTCGTCCAGTTTTTTTAAATGTACATTAATAACGCTATACTTTATAGTATTTTACCTTTACATCAAATGACAAGAAACAAGTTGACGCTGCTATGAGTGTATATTTGCAGTGGCTGTGGGAGTGACGGTCATATGACGTCACGTCACTGCGTTGCCATTGCGCGAAATGCAAATCAAAATGCCTATGTTTTGCATTGTTTATGGTTACTTAAATCGATCAAACCATGACGAGTTTTTAATCATGTACCATCATTTGTCATTCATAAGGGGGAAAATGCAAGAAATTGTCTGAAAAACTCCAGAAAAACGGCTTGCAAACCTACATCTGCGTTCTGGGGGAGCCGAATGGGAAAATGCCCGTGTGTGCAGTGATCACTTCGTCAAAGGTGAGTTAATACAACTTTAGTGGCTATGTTTGTGTAACTTACCAGTTTCCGAACTTTGTAAAGTCAAAGTCTGTAAGGCAAGTTAGTTGGTCTTACCGCCTCGATGGCAGGAAAATCTCAATTCAGTTGAAAAAATTGACTCCTCTTCATAAAATAAGGATCACATCCAATGTTTGATTTTTTCTTTATATCTTTCTCTTGTATTAGCAATTAGCATAAAAAGTAGTACAGTACGGATTTTCCTGCATCTCGTCCATTGCGCTCTTCACTCCCTGCCCTCCATCTGTATTTCGCGCGTCATCATAATCACGTGACTGAAACCCAGCTATTTGACTCTCTTCTGACTTCAATTTTCAATCTCTTTCTATTTTTTCCCTATTTAGAAAGTTGTGAAAACACTATTGTGGAATTTTTCTTTTGCTTTTTGAACTCAAAAATATATAGCCCATTTAGTTGCCTTGTCATCTCCAAGTACTATTGAACGAGCCAAATGGAATTGGCGTGTGTGATTTGCATCATTATAATACGGAAGTGTATGCACGCACCAGTTGCCTTTCGCTTCCGAGTCTATCGTTTGATGTCTCTGAAGAGTTCTGTTGTTTACAATGAACAAGTGTGTCGTGGTTTTTTCTGCAAGACTCTCCCAGTGCTGATGGTTTCTACAGCGCGGTTGCTAACTTTGAGCTCTCAAATACTGTGTGCTTCACTATTTTATTTCACTGTTCAGTGTTGTTGCGGTCATTCCCCTCTGTGCTCCGGCACTGGTGATGGGTCCTTTTTCCTGAAAGAGCAACGCGGCTGAGTTTGCGTCTTTTTAAAGATGTCTCTGATGGAAATTTCATCCAGTGACGGGGTTTAAGCAAATGCACAGGGGGCACCTGGCATGGGGCCACCTTCCTGGGAAGGTGGTACTCGGAAGCATTGTCTTCCTTCTTGTCATCACATCGTTGCTGCATAAATGCGACGGCTGGGCCAAAGAGAGAGAGCTCGTCCGGGCTCTACTGGAGCACCGGGGATGTGCCTCTTCTCACTGTCAGGAAGGCCAGAGCGCATGCTCTCCCACCACAGAAAGAGACTGACGAGCATTATGGAGGACAAGGTCGTAAACCGTAAGGACCTCCTTCCACAAAGATAGTGAAGAGGTTCCCTTTTCCAGCGGTTGCCCTAAGACGCCCAAGATCTCCGCCTGGTGAGAGGAGGGAGGAGACGTTCAGGGACCTGACAGCCAAGGCTGAGGACTTGTAAGCAACCTGGGGAACTGAGGCAGAAAAATGGTCCGTCTAGTTGGGCAAGACTGGCTCAGGGGGAGAAAGCAGTCTGCCCTGGGTGGGGTTAAGGTGCCTGGCGATGGAGGGCTCAATAGCGGAGGGGTCAAACATGCCAAGAGTCCCAATATCCGATACCTCAAGCCTCATGGCAAAGACCGTGGTTAAGATCGAGAGGGCGAGATGGCCTCCTTGTCCTCTGAGACCTCAAGAAGGCCCAAGTCATCCTCGTTACTGGAACCGACCAGTCCGTCAACAAGCTGGAGGTTGCCTGTGAAGATGTAATCTACGGGGAATGCAGCGTTGGGCTGGTCAGGCCATATAAATGACCTAGCATGGTAGCGCGTCGTCAAAGGCTGAGCTTGGTGCACTGGGTCGCTGTGACTTTAAGACGATGTCGCCAAAGCTTCTTGGGAAGCATAAGGCACTGACTGCAATTCTTCGGGTTCTCCAAAGATTCTTCAGTGTGCTTGAGGTCCAAGCAGACCACGCAAAAAGAGGCGATCAGCGCACGATACACGAGGCCCATGATAGGCTGTTCCTGGAGAAGTGGCAGATTTAGACCGTGACATACACGCGAAAAACTCTGCTAAAAATGCTAATCAGAGGCTAAATGATTTCGGTTCATTCTTTCTTTTCTTTCCTATTTTCAGTATTTCAGAAACTGATGATCAGTGACCTCACCACACCACTTATTGACCTTAAAATAATAGTGAACTATCACTTAAAATCATATGATCAGTTTGACGTTCAATTCTCATTTAACATTAATCATTTGATTACCAGATTTTTAAACACGTTCACCATAACATATTAAGCAGAAAAAAGTGTTTACTATTTTTTTTGTTGTTGTTGTACTATTTGGGTGTTTGTTTTGGAATGTTATTTGGGTTATGTTTTGTTTTGTCCCTATTAGTCTTTTTTTTTTTTATTAGTCATTGTTGAGATGCAGATTCAGGGCCTTGTTGCGCTTTTTTGTTGCCATTTGGGAAGACTGTGTTACCTTGGAAACTCTAATGTTGTGTGATCAGACAGGAGGGAGGTTGTTATGATTGTTATGAAACTCTTGTGCTACAGTACTGTATTTATGTGGCCTCTCTTTAGCAGAGGAGTTTTATTTTGATAATATAGCTTGTAAGGGATCATGTGTTATTTTTCAAACCAGAGCAGCCAGCACCATTTCCTCATTTCTTGCTTTTGGACTTCCTGCAATAATTGCTGTCTGCATATATCTAAAAATTCTCCAAGAAAACCAGCATGTCTATGAATAAAACTGAGGGGAAGGCCACAAAAACACTGGCAATCATCATGGGGGTATTTTTTGTGTGCATTTCACCATTTTTCTTCAGTAATCTAGTAAATCTGTATCTTGATCACACAATATCACCGGCTGTTTTTGATGTTTTGTTGTGGATTGGATATTTTAATTCTTTATGTAACCCATTTGTGTATGCATTCTTTTATTGATGGTTTAGAAAATCTCTAACTGTACGTTCACACCGCCACCGGCGAGAGCGTCAAAGTGGCCGGAAGTCATTCATTTTCATTGAGAGCCGGCGGCGAGCAGAGTTGAAATCAGTTCAACTTTATGGTAATAAGCAATGACGCGGTTCGGCGGCAACCAATCGGAATGTAGAAGTGCTCCGTTTGAGAGAATCCCAGAGAACGTAGTCCTGTAAACTTTGGTTCCGGCCACATTAGTTCCCAAGCAAAATAGAGGAGGTTGATAATTTGAATTTGATAAGAGGGAGCGCAACACTATTTATAGGCAAGATTTTCGTGCTAGAACACTTTTTTTAGCGAGAATGCAAATTATAATAGCACTTAACCATGAACACACAAGCCACACCACACACATATGGCTTTTAATTTGTTTATTTCGTTAGCAAACATGTCACTATAATTTTAAAGTTATTTCCATCGATCAATTTTCTGCAAAAATAACGACTGACATGCTTGTTTACTCTGTGGCCCCTTTAAATACCGTTTTTTCCCCCCACGCATTCGATCTACGTCAGAGCATCAGAGCATCCACGAATCTTTCCACAGCGTCGTTAACAGAGCGACAAGAGCGAATTTTGCCGCTCTCGCCGGCGGCGGTGTGAACGTACGGTAAGAATTATTCTTTTGGCCAAAATATTTCAAGTTAATTCTTCGCAACTTGACTTGATGGAAAGACAATGACAATTATTTTGTAAATAGTATATAAATGTAAATAAACCAAAATATCCTGGATATGTTTTATGTGTCCATGTTATGTAACTAGAAATAATTTTACACCTCTGTACAGTAACCATGATGCCAAATAACCAGAAAAACATGAATGTGAGATCAGAATTAAGGGTATTGCATTACTTTTTTCCCCTCACCGAGCCACTACGTCAAAACTGTGCAGGTTAAATGTAGACTATATAATGCTTTATAACATTTCGTGACAAATGTGAACTAATGTAAAAGTGCATCATGTATCATGCTCCATCCATTACATGTATATACATACATTTTCAGTTGTGTAAGTAATATTTTCTGAATATTTTGAAATAAATCACATTTACTATATTCTCAATATTACTCAATACATTGTTTGTTGTTGTTGGTCAAGAATCGGATCCCCTCCCCCCCCCCCTTTTAATATCAAAGACAATGCAACTTCCCAAGAAACACAGGAGGATGTAGTCTCACCAAGTGAAGGCTCCTCTTGTTGTAGAAAATTCAATGAAAGATATCCAAGAATTATAATACAGTGCTTTTTAGCAACAATTTCATCCTTTGCATTTTTCTCATTTTATTTTAAACATTGAAATCCTCTTCATTTAATAATAACACATAAAATTCAATAAGCTTATGAATATTAATACACACACACACACACACACACACTTGTGGTATTCAACAGGGGACTTTGTGATGTACAGATCCAGCAGCCAAAGAGCCAGGCCCATTATTAACTCAGTCGATCAGTTGCAGCTTCATCAGAAAAACATAATGGGAATTTTTAGCACATTAAATCATGGAGATTAATTATAGTCTAAATATATTAAATAAATTCACTGCAGGAGTGGTAAAGGAGGGGGGTAGTGAAAGGGTGGCCCTTCTCCTAATATTTTAATACCTCCAGGACTTCCCAGTCTGATTGCATCCGATTGATTGTGTGTCTAGGCCGTGTACGATTCAGCTTCTACCGAAGTGGCAGCACCTGATCTAGTTTTGCCTGAGGCGGTGGTGTACAAACGTCCACTGAGGTCACCTATGAACTCTCTGCCTATCTTGTCACGGCCAGTGAGGCTGTTCTGGTCCCAAATCATGGCCAAGGAGGCTGAGCGTTATTTCTGGTTTTCTGTGAAATGGTTTTGTTCTTCTGCTTGTCTCCCTGGATCTCCCTGTTTGCTTGTGTCTTGGACTCTGTTATTATCTGGATTGATTGCCCTGTGGTTTGGACCCTATGCCTGTTATATGGATTACGATTATGAATTACCAACACAGTCTCATGAAAGTGCGTATCTATACCACAATTTTTATTTCTCGTGGTATTTATACGCCAAAAATGCTTTTTGCGTGCATATGCTACGCACTGAAAACCCCCTGGGTAGGTTTAGGGGGAAGGGGGGTGGGGAGTTCCACTTTTTTACCAAAAAGTGCGTATCATATGCACGCGAAAAACGCGTACCATATACACGCAAAAACTAGTTTTGGCGTATACATGGCACGAGAAATGACATTCGTGCTATAGATACGAACTTTCATGAGATCGGTAAAGCTGAATTTGGATCTCCAACCCAAGTCTCGGTGCAATTCGTAACAGATAGCTACGTTGCAATACTAGTGTCATTATACAAATTTGTGTCCTCATAAACCATATATAAAAGAGCACACACAATTTCACCAATTATGCAATTATTTACCCTCTCTCATGTCGTTACACAGATGTATACAGTTATTTTTGAGAGAATGCTTTAATGTAAGTGCCTGGTACTCGGCCAGTGCTACCATTTCAACAGCTTTCCGGGTGGCGTCCATTTTTTTCTCCGACTCAGAAGTGCAAAACATAATATGCTTGAAGTGTGGACGTGACGTCATATCCGAGGTCCGAGCCGGTTCGTTGGCTATAATAGAACGCACCATCAGGCTAGTTTAAAGGGATAGTTCATCCAAAAATTAAAATGTTGTCATTATTTATTCACGTTCAAGTTGTTCCAAACTTGTATGAGTTTCGTTCTTCTTCTGAACACAGAAAAATATATATTTTAAGTAAAATGGGTTACCAACAGTTGATGACTCTTATTAACTTATAGTTTGGGAAAAAAATACAATGGAAATCAATGAGGCCAATCGACTGTTTGGTTATGATAATTGTTAAATATGATAATTGTAAACTCTCATGACTGTATATGCTTACAATTCTTGGTCACTCCCATAAACAATGTGTCATTTGTCTTATATAAGCAAACTGGCAGTGAAACCATCTTTAGGATTTTGGATCTGCATCACATGGGCATTGAAGTTTAAAGCAGTGAAGAAGACTTTCTCCATGGAATATATTGAGCATCAGTGCTTTCCCATCCGGAATACAAGCTGCTCTCTGGACTTTCATTTGAATTATGTCAATGTATTCTTTTTCTTGTACATATCTACAATCTCTGTGCTGACGGTGTGTGGAAACCTACTTGTCATCATCTCTATAACAGTTTTCAAGCAGCTTCATACACCGACCAACCTCCTCATCCTCTCACTGGCCGTATCTGACTTCTTGTTGGGAATTTGTGTGATGCCGGTTGAAAGCGTTAGAAGCATTAACTCCTGTTTTTATATGGGAAAGTCGCACTGTGGTATCTATAATGTAATTACGTTCTTTTTTGTGTATGTGTCCCTCGTCAACATCATTCTTGTGGCTATTGATCGTTATTTTGCTGTGTGTTATCCACTCCTGTATACGTCCAAAATGACAGTGAGAAAAACACTGATCTGCATAAGTTTAGGATGGACTGTATCCATCATTTATAATCTTGTACCAGTGAATTTTGGACACTTAACCCTGACAGGAACAACTGTGATCTGTTTTAGAGAATGTGCAGTGGCTGTCAGCAACACCTGGGGTTTAGCCGACTTGATAATGAGCTTCATTGCTCCGTGTATAGTGATAATAACCCTGTATGTAAGGATTCTCGCAGTGGCCTTGAGACAAGCAAAATCCATCTCCAAATTTGCAAAGAAAAGAGTCTCTCAGAAAAATCTCAAATCCTCCAGGAAATCAGAGGTGAAGGCAACAAAAACATTGAGCACAATTGTCTTTGTGTATTTCATTTGCTGGGTTCCCTGGTATATAAGTATGCTTAATATCCAACAATTTCAAACATCACATTTGATCTTCTCTGCTTTTCTGTGTTTATTTTACACTAATTCATGCATTAATCCATTTATATATGCAATATCTTACCCCTGGTTCAAAAGGTCAGTGAAGCTTATTGTTAGCCTAAAAATACTGCAGACAGCAACTAACAAGTTAAACTTGTTTCCTGAATAGTGTTAATATGAAAATGCATTTGTTACAAAAATATGTTTGAGTTGTTGATCTTCTTGGCCTTTTGACAAAAGAAAATGATCTTCAATCTTTATACAACCTTCTTTCTCTTTGTTTATAATGACAATTCGCAAAAGTAAAATACATAATTAGGTGATATAAGAGTGTGAAGAGTGCTGTAACTGGATAGCGACCAACTTTAATGTTGGATTTTTAATGGATTCAAAAATGGTAAAATTCAACAGTTTAACTCTGAGGGAGTTGTAAAATGAGCCTATTTCAAAAAAAGTGGAGTATCCCTTTAGAGATATATCACCCATTATATTTACAACTACAGTTGTTTTTATGTGGATCAAACAGACATAACGTACAAATAAACATCAGCTTATGTCTTTTTACCTACAGTATTAAATTACATGTTAAGGGCCGATACAACCATTATAATGTAGTATTTCATCTGCCAAGAAGTGATTGATTGAAAGGTTATTTCTGCCCTGAAATTAGTTGATTATATTCATGAGGGTTAAATCTGACTGATTATAACTCATCTACTACTTTTTACCTCTCAAAATAATTGTATGACATTTATGAAAAATTCTACATTTCAGTTAAAATCTTCATTATACGCTTGTTTAAATGTACTATAGCATACATTTCAACGTTATTGGAGGACAGAAATCTCAAAGCAAATTTTTTAAAAACAATATATGTGAAAAAAAATATATTATGTAATATTTTGCATATAAAAATATATAGCTACTATATATTCTTATGTACAGAAAAAGTGATAGTATCCCTGAATGTGAATGTGATCGGTGATCTTTCTAGGTTTGGTGACTCATTCTGTGATCTCCATCATGTATCAATATCAATATCTCTTTATTTGTGTGATGTGTGGACTGTTTGAATATAATAAATATGATAAATGTTGCATAAAAAGTGTGAGTTTGAATCACTGATTTTGCCAAATGTATTTTAAATAACCATCCATTTTGGCATAAAACTAACTAAAAATCTACATGTACGTACTAACCACAACATGTAAAATCAAGTGTAGAGGAATCAATAATGGATGGTTATGAAAAAACATAATACACACTTTTACATAACCCAATAGCATGGGAGGTGTGCTTAAAAGTGGTTTCAGGTCTTGCCGTTTTTTTACCAGCTAATGAAATCCAGCAGATGATGAGACATTTTGGAACAGCACAAGACACGACTATCCTGCGACAAACATTGTGAGTCGAATACAAGCAGCCAGTTCCCTTCCCTTTAATTTATCACACGCATAAAACAAATAAAACGTCCTCGGGTTACGACTGTAACCCTTGTTCCCTGAGAAGGGAACGAGAACTGCGTCCAAGTGACACTTTGGGGGAACGCCCCTCAGCGTAGCGTCTCTGAAGCATGAATGAAACTAAGCCAATCTCCGATTGGATCAACGTGATGACGTGATGTGTGACGACACATAGGCGGAAGCATATATAAGGAACCGGCACACACAACATGTCAGCTTCTGTGATGAAGCAAGCGCTCCCAGGCAGGGGAAGGCGTGGCCACGAGACGCAGTTCTCGTTCCCTTCTCAGGGAACAAGGGTTACAGTCGTAACCCGAGGACGTTCCCTATCGAGGGAACTCAAACTGCGTCCAAGTGACACTTTGGGGGAACGAGTACCCACTACGCCACAACGCGCCCTGCCTGTCCTGGTGTGAAGCTGCTCACAGGCTCACTCAGGACGCGAGCACAAGAGAGCCGGGTGTCGACGGAATGTCTAAGCTGTAAAACCTAATGAAGGTATGTGGGGTAGCCCATCCAGCTGCATCGCAGACTTCCTGGATGGGGGCCCCTGCGAGAAGGGCCCTAGAGGATGCTATGCCTCTAGTGGAATGGGCCCTCACAGCCAAAGGTGAAGGCATACCGCGCACCTGATAAGCTGTGGAAATCGCATTGACAATCCAGTTGCTGATGGTTTGTTTTGAGGTCGGAAACCCCTTTTTAGGCGACCCGAAACATACCAGCAACTGGTCCGCCTTCCGCCATGAAGAGGACCTCTGAATATATATCCCTAGTGCTCTGACAGGGCAGAGCCTATGAAGTCTCTCCTCATCCGCCGTCAGGTGAGGTGGGGGATGAAATGCCTGCAGAACCGTAGGCCGTGCCACATTAGATGGCACCTTAGGCAGATAGCCAGGCCTAGGGTGAAGGATGGCCTTAATGTTGCCTGGAGCAAACTCCAGGCACTCGTTAGATATGGAGAGCGCCTGAAGATCTCCCACCCTCCTCAGAGAAGTGATGGCCAACAGAAAAGCGACCTTCAGCGTTAGGTTCTTGGCCTCAGCCGACTCCAGTGGCTCGAAGGGGGCCTCAGCCAATCCTTCTAGAACTACTGCCAGGTCCCAAGAGGGAACCCTGGTACGAGCCGCAGGTCTCATCCTCCAAGCTCCACGGAGGAAACGTACGATCAATTGGTGTCTCCCCAGAGACCCATCACCCAACGGAGCGTGGAAAGCCGCAATGGCAGCCACGTACACCTTGAGCGTGGACGGGGTAAGACCAGAGGAGAAGCGATCTTGGAGGAACTCCAGCACTGAAGCCACTGGGCAGTTAACTGGGTCAACCTCACGCCTCCTACACCAATCAATAAACACATTCCACTTTAAACCATACAGTTTCCTCGTGGAGGGAGCTCTAGAGCTGAGTATGGTCTCCACTACTCCAGCTGACAGGCTGGCCTCTAGGTACTGTGCCCCCTCAGGGGCCAGACCCACAGTTTCCATAACTCCGGCCGAGGGTGAAATATTGAGCCCCCCGCCTGTGTCAGCAGGTCCCTCCTGAGGGGAATCTCCCATGGAGGGCCGTCTAGGAGCAATATTATGTCCGAGAACTATACTCGGGCTGGCCACAACGGGGCTACCAACAGTAGACTGATCCCGTCGCGACGGACCCTTTCCAGAACTCCCGGGAGCAGAGCGATCGGGGGAAATGCATACAGATGCAGCCTCGGCCACGTCTGCACCATAGCATCCAGCCCCAGTGGGGCTGGAGGGGTGAGGGAAAACCACAGCGGACAGTGGGTCGTCTCTCGAGACGCAAACAGGTCCACTTCCACAGGGCCGAACCTCTGACATATCGACTCCACCACCTCGGGGTGAAGTCTCCAATCCCCGGGCCTCAGCCCCTGTCTCGACAGGACGTCTGCTCCCTGATTTAGACTTCCCGGGATGTATGTTGCTCTCAGAGACAACAGTTTCCCCTGGGACCACAGGAGGATCTGATGCGCCAGTCTGCATAGAGGGCGAGACCTCAGGCCCCCCTGATGGTTTATATAGGCCACCACTGACATGCTGTCTGACCTCACGAGGACGTGATGACCTCTGAGGTCCGGCAGGAAGCTCCTCAGAGCCCGGGAGACCGCCAACATTTCCAGGCAGTTTATGTGCCAGGAGGAATGATGGTCCCGCCATAGGCCTGTCGTGAAGCGGCCGTCCATGACCGCGCCCCAGCCCGTGAGGGAAGCGTCTGTCGAAACGGTTTTCCGGCGACATGGCGCTCCCAACACTGGACCTTGGGACAAGAACCAAGCTTTCTTCCACATAGCCAGAGAACGAAGGCATCTGCGCGTAACTCTGATTGTGCGGAACGGGTTTCCCCTCGGGGAGAACCCCTTGGTTTTTAACCACCACTGGAGGGCCCTCATGTGCAGCAGGCCAAATGGAATGATGTTGGACGCTGCTGCCATGAGTCCCAGCACTCTCTGGAAATGCTTGACAGTGACGGCTTGGCCTAGCTTTATCCCAGCCACTGTGGCCAGAATGGACTCGACTCGCGCAGGCGACAATCGTGCCCGCATTACGACCGAATCCCATACCACTCCCAGGAACGTAGTCCTTTGGGCTGGTATCAACACGCTCTTCTTCGTGTTTAGTCTCAACCCCAGCTTCTGGATGTGGGCAAGAACAACATCTCGATGCTGAACCGCCAGCTCTTGAGACTGTGCCAGAATCAGCCAGTCGTCTATATAGTTGAGCACCCTGATCCCCTGGAGCCTCAGAGGTGCTAGAGCTACATCCATACATTTGGTGAATGTGCGGGGAGAGAGAGCTAGGCCGAATGGAAGAACCCGATATTGGTACGCTTCGCCCCCGAAAGCGAGCCTCAGGAACTTCCTGTGGGATGGAAGGATGGATATATGAAAGTATGCGTCCTTCAGATCTATCGTGACGAACCAATCCTCGGATTGGATCTGACTCACGATCATGGGAATAGTGAGCATCTTGAACCTGAATCTCCTCAGAGAGCGGTTCAGATATCTGAGATCTATGATCGGACGCAACCCCCCATCTTTTTTGGGAACTATAAAGTAGCGGCTGTAAAACCCGGACTCCCTGTCTAGTGGAGGAATATGCTCTATGGCCCCCTTTGCCAGCAGGGAGTTTACTTCCTGTTCCAATACCCGACCCTGCGTCGGGTTGACTACAGTCCAGACCACCCCGTTGAATCTGGGTGGGTGGAACCCAAACTGCAGCCTGTACCCGTATTGTATCGTGCGCAGCGCCCACGGGGAAATATTCGCTAGATTTTTCCATGCATCGAAATATTTCGCCAAGGGAACCAGGCTCTCGAGCCTGGTTTCGGGTATTAATCGGGATTCGTTCTCGACCGCCTGAAACGGATCTCCGGCAGGACTGGACCGAAAACGATTCTCGATGGGCGAACGCAATCGCTGCCCGTCCGCAGGCTCGTGGGGCGGACAAAGCAGCTTGCGATCGCTGGAAACCGATGCGTCCCGAAACGTACTTGACGGCGGGAGAACAACATCGATTTCCTGCGGGCTCCGCGAGGGAGACGACCTCAGTCGCTCCATCACGGGTGGGGCCGCCCGCAGAGATCCTAGCACTGCTAGGACCTCTTAGATGTTTTCTTAGCCTGCAGGACGGCCCTCAGGTCGCCCTGCTTGGCTTGCGGCTTAGATTGAGAGCGCCATCTATGCCCCCAAGCTCCTTGAGGGGGGCTCTAGACACGACGCTCTCTCTCTGAACCTGCCTGTAGGTGGAGGGGCTGGTACCTGGCTGAGGCTGCGACTGCCCACTGGGGGCAGACTTCCTGGATACTGAGCGGCGAGGGAGAAATTGTTTGAAGGCCGCTGATTGTTTTTTCGCCTCCTGAAACCTGTCGACAACGGTATTAACAGCGTCGCCGAACAGGCCAGAAGGCGAAATCGGGGCATCAAGGAGGAAAGCCCTGTCCTTCTCCCTGATGCCCGTAAGATTTAACCATAAATGTCTCTCCGAGACCACCATTGCCGCCATGGAGCGACCGACAGCGCGGGCCGTCTCTTTGGTGACTCGGAGAGACAAATCAGCGACCTTCCTCAACTCCGCCACATCCTCCGGAGTTGGTCCCTCGCCCTCATCAATATCCTTAAGAAGGTCGGCCTGGTACGCTTGGAGAAGCGCCATGGTGTGAAGACTCGCACCAGCCCGACCCGCAGCCATATACTTTTTTTTTTGCTTTTAACTTGCACTTCTTGCTTTTCTTGTGGCCAATCGATCTTTAAATGAGCCACTGCACGGGAAACAACCTCTACCAGCTCCTCATATGCGGGGGCACGGGGTGGCGAGTCATCCCCGAAGTCCCCGCCCCCTTCGATGCTGAGCACGTCCACCTCCTTGGAAGCAGACAGCTCAAGCATCGGATCCTCGACTCGCGCAGAAGAAGCCGCCGAGCGGGCTTCTGCGCGAGGCTCGAGGGCATCGGAACTGTCCGATGAATCCCGAGAAGGTGCCTCAGCAGCCTCGGGATCCCCAGACAGATCCATTTGCGAGCCCCATGAAGAGCGTCGCCGCCCGCACCACGGGGCTCACGAGGCTGACCCTCTTCATTGAAAAGGGCCAGCCGGGAACACAGCACGCGGAGCGGTAAAGCCTCACAATGCTCGCAAGCAGCTCCCTCGAGAGCTGCCTGCGCGTGCTGCATTCCCAGACAATGTGTACACAGTTGGTGTGTGTCCCCGCCCGTGATGTAGCGAGTGCAAGGGTGCACACACCGCCTGAAATTCACACTCGCCATTATTCAGATTTTAGGGAGATATACTTGCTTAGACAGACAAACAATAAATAAGACTGACAGTCACAGAGAGCGCTTAGCTGAAGAACAGAAAGCTGACATGTTGTGTGTGCCGGTTCCTTATATATGCTTCCGCCTATGTGTCGTCACACATCACGTCATCACGTTGATCCAATCGGAGATTGGCTTAGTTTCATTCATGCTTCAGAGACGCTACGCTGAGGGGCGTTCCCCCAAAGTGTCACTTGGATGCAGTTTGAGTTCCCTCGATAGGGAACAGTTTTATATGTAAATGCAATTTACATATTTATATATTTGGGTTAGGGTTAGGGGCTTTCACATGCTTTCTTACTGAAATGATTTTTGCATTGTGCACAGTGTATAAAAATATATAAAGGTTTGATCATGGTTAGAGATTTTTCTCCATTTATAAACTATAAAACATTGAGGTAAAAATGGCCCATTTAGACTTTTAAACCATTTTAAATATTATGCACTCAGAAACAACACAGGCACATGTGGTATGTTATAAACCCTATTTAAAATTTAAGATTAAAGGTTGATCTGAAATCATAAATAAATAGGTAAAGTTAAGTCTGTCAGTCCAACTAGTGGCCTGCATCACAAGTCAGGGTTTCAAGTTTTCAATATCATCAAACAAAAGCAGTTCAAATTAGTTCAGATTAGATGATGTCACAAGTGAATATAGGCCCACATGGCTCAGTCGCTTATAGGATATATAATATGGGATATAGAGTTAGAATGTAGGCCCAGACGCTTATGAGGTCGCTGGTGGGGAAACAGGCGACCGTGGGCTCCCTAAACCATAGCAGGTGGGGGATGAGCCGAGTCACTTCTCCAAGCGGCAAAATCCGGCCTATGAGAAGAAAGTTCTCTGGGTCGAGACGGGGGCGGTTTAGAGGATTCCCTAACCCTCCTGGGCATAAACTGCTGAGGGCAGCTGACTGGGATTTTGTGGCCCGAAACTTTTCAATCAGGGTGTTGACTGCCTCCCCAAACAGTCCAGATTGAGAAACTGGGGCGTCCAAGAGGAAAACCTTCTCTTTGTCACGGATCTCCGTGAGATTGATTCATAGGTGGCGCTCTGCAGCAATCGCCTCCACTATGGAACGACCTATAGCGCGAGTGGTGCTTGGTGGCTCTTAATGCCAGATCCGTGGCCTTGCGAAGCTCTTTGACAGCTAATGGTGCGTTCTATTATTTATCCGTCTCGGAGATCCGAATAGGAAGACAGACGTTGCCTAGCAACACGCCCCCTTTCCTCGGATTTCTCCTCTCGGACGTCGGACAACCGTGAGAACACCGAGCAAGAATTCCGTTTCAGAATTCAAGATGGCTGCGCCCTGTGTGACTTGTAAGTATCAATTGTTTTCATTGTTTTTGAACCGCATCAGGATTTTAAATGACGATTATAATCACTCGTAAACTGCGTCCCCTGTAGGTATGGGAATCGGATGTTGTGAGTAAAACTACTAACGTTGCTAACAGAACATTAACATGAAATACATGAAATAAAGTGAACATTTTCAAGTTCAAATGGCTGCGTTTTGATAAGGTGTAGTCATAATATATTTTTTTAAAGGAGCTGTATGCAAGAAATGTTTTTCAATTAATCATACATTTTCCCTGATATGTCTATACATTAAGAAATCATGTTCTTTTCAAATACTTATATCACTGACAACAGTAGTCCGGCCAGGATATTGTCATTTAAAAAGTGAAGTCGCAGGCCTTCCTTGACTGATGTTGATGTTATCAAGTTGTGTTTTGATTCGTCACCCTCCACCGATCTACCAATCACGAACTCAGTAGTGTTGCAGCATTTGGGTTGCCTGCTCTTCTCTAGTTACCACAGCTGCAGATACAAACGTGTCGGAATCGGATAAAAAAATTCTAACGTTGTGAAACCCCAAAAAACTTGATATGAATCCGAAATGCTTTGTTACAGAGTCCAAAATAAATAATTAACAGAAAAAACCTCACTGTGTAGGACTCGTCTCTTGCCATTGGAAGCTTCTTGTAGCAGCCTTCATTCCTGCTGGAACCTCCATCTGGCAACCTCGAGTCATGGGGGAAGGCGGGGATACACCCTAATTTGAAAGTGATTGCAGTACCAGTTTTGGCCACAACCTTGCATACAGCTCCTTTAAAGGGTCCAAATTTAGAGCAAACTGATTTTTATTAATCAATGCACAATTCCAAGAAAATTACTCCATCCATAATTTTCTTCATTGTAAAATGGCAGTGACACACAAAGAAAATGTGTTATAGACAGCATACTGTACATAAAACAGAAATTTTAACGTGAGCACGCAAAAAAAATTGAAGTTTCTCATGCACACGCAACATTTTCTCGTGAGGACTCGAAAGTGCGTAATTTCTGGTGAAGGTTAAATGAAGCTTTGTCAGAGCCCATCTAACGGAGAGCCTTGGCACTTCCTATTAGCCCCATTGTGTATCATCCTGGTTGCAGTTCCATTAGAATTCCACTGGAGGTGATCGCGGGCGAGCGCAGAATGAATGGGAGTCTATGGGGCTAAACGGCTAAATGTGTCTCTTTCACCTGCTTGTCGTTAAATCAAAATTGGTTTTATTGTTGATTCCGCAAGTTCAATATAGATTATAGGCCAAAAGTCGAATGAACGAGTACTTATGTCCTTTTGATTTCTTAAAGGTTAGACCGTTGTTGGCCAGAACACGCTAGCATTCTGCTATTGTGTGACGTCATCACATTTTTGAACGGATTTTTAGAACAGATAAGTGAACTTAAAAATGCAATTTTCAGCTGAGTGTATTATCTTAGCCCTCCCTTTTGAATGCAACTTTCAAATTACTTGACAAAAAATTACATCCCGAGAAAAGTGGATTTCTGGGGGTGAAACCCCATTGACTCCCATTCATTCTGCACTCGACCGCGAGCGCCCCCGCATGGACAGAGACGCGTTACTGCAGCCAGTCCAGAACTGCTTTTGTCAATTATGCAGATATCCAGTTGACCCTTCGCTAAGCCACGCCCGAAAACCGCCACTGGCCAATCATGTCGTAGCAACCGTAACTATGCGAGGGAGGTCTGACAAGCTTTCGAACGAGGGAACATGCTGAAGCATTGTGCGTATGGATTGTGCAAATCTGATACCGGTATACTAAAAGTTTGGACGGGGGAGAGGAATTCCCTGCGTCCCAATTCGCATACTATCCGTCCTAAATAGTATTCGAAAATAGAATTAGTACGTCCCAAATCGTAGTATGTTGAAATGAGTGTTTCAAAGATACCCGGATGGTCTACTTTTTCCGGTCAGAATCCGAAGTGTAGATCGATGCACACTCTAATGGCTGATATTGCCCACAAACCATTGCGCGTTGGACGAGGATTCGGTTAGAACTACAAACACGAGTAAAAAGTGTTAAAAAACTACAGACACTTAGTCGATACGGAGGACGCGCGAGTCCCCGCGGTTGTGTAGAGAGGTTTAGATAAAGAGCTTTGAGTGATTAATTATCAGTATCTAACCTGACAAAAATGAATTTATTTAATGTTGTCCACATTATATTGCATTTGCAGCAGCATTGTGAACTTTTGTAAAGACACGTTTAGCCATTATACGTTTTAAATGCATCATTATATTCAAATTGCAAACACATGAGGAGAGCTTGAAAGACCCACAACTGGCAGATGAACGTGCTCTCCGAAACGGTAGGAAATAAAATTAGATAGAATGGAGGATTTTAACTGTGACAAGATGATTGACAGGGCAGTTTACGGTGACAGGATGCAACGCAGCACGCGACAGAGCTGTCCGTTAAAGATGACGTGATAGTATGTCCCAAAGCTACTCTTTTGCTACACACTCAAAAGTTATGTACTTTTTCCTCACAAAAAGAGTACATACTTTTAGGGCGTAGTATAAGTAAGCGAATTGGGACGCAGCAATTGTTTTCCTTCCAGAAAATCTAAAAGGCAAGGGGAGAAATGATTGGCGTGATCTAGCATGTGCGAGACCCATTCACAACTACTGGTAAATGTCGACATGCAAAAACAAATATTGACGGTTCTTTGGTCATAATGATATAGCGTAAAATAAGACGATTAAAGAGACAAGACAAAGGCTCACTGGCATACTTTAAAATATATTTCAGCATTTTGTTAATCGACGTCCTACTAACGTTACGTACCCCTTAACTTAACCCAATCCGATCGCGGCTCTCCCGGCATTAGTGTTATTCCACAAGATTTATTGATAAGCTGTTTGATTTATAATTATTAAGATTATTTTCACATACCCTGTGTATGAACACAGCTGTTACTCAATTTGTGTTTTCCATTTGAACGGTCAGTGTATGAGGCGCTGCTGCTTGCACTGGGACTATAACGTTAGGCTTTAACTTCAATTTTTAAGAAATTATTCCCTAATCGGTTGCATATAATGTCGTGAATATATCCCTCGAATGCATACTGTGGTCCCTTTTGTCTTGCTCTCTCAGATATTTCACTTGTTCGCCGAAAATTACTAATTATCTCATTGGGAATGTCTGATACCGGGTGCATTCACACTATAATAGATGGGCCAGCCGCGAAAGCTTGACAGGCGTAGCAACAGTAACTAGGGAGGGCGGGGCTTAGCGAAGGGTCAATTGATGACAAAAGGGACGTTCTATTGGGATTTTGCTCTGCTATAAATCTGGTCTCTCAGACTCCATACGGTGCAGTTGCCACTTGAAAAAAAGAGGTATGGCTCTGGATGGTAAAGTCATGCTATATTGTACTTTGTTTGCAGATAAATATTCAGTAATCTGTGACCATTTTTTTTATCAAAACCAATTTACAGTTTAGATTTTCTCTCCCTCTTTTTTTATAGGCCTAAACTGATTTTATTGTACATTTGCTATTTGTGTGCAATTAGAAAACCAGTTAAAAAGCTGATACTGTCATTATGATTACAGTAGTATAGGACAACAGTAATATTTGAAATACACAAAAAGCTTAAATGTTTGCTATGTCGGCAAGCTAACCTTTTTCTTTATTACAGATCGGTGAATCACAAATGGATGCACAAATCAACATCAGCCAATATGGAATCCTGGAAATGCCTTTTCTTTGTTATGAGTTTAGTAACACATCTTGTCCGAAGTTTGTCTATCCTTTGGAAACTCGAATATTACTCTACATTCTCTTTAGTGTCTCTTCGATTGTCACAATCATAGGAAACCTGTTGGTGATCATAACGGTCATTCATTTCAAGCAACTTCACACACCAACTAACTACCTCATCCTGTCACTGGCCGTGGCCGATCTGCTTGTAGGAGGAGTTGTGATGCCTCCCAGCATGCTGCGCTCCATCGAGACGTGCTGGTATCTGGGAGATTTGTTCTGTAAAATACACAGCAGTCTTGATGTCACTTTGTGCACTGCGTCAATTTTAAACCTCTGTATCATTTCTTTAGACAGATATTATGCCATATGTCACCCCTTTCATTATCACAGTAAAATGACGTCACTGGCCACACTAGTTATGATTATTATCAGCTGGACTGTTTCAGCTGCTCTGGGGTTTGGCATGATCTTCATGGAGCTTAATCTTCTTGGCATTGAAGATTTTTACTATGAGAACATTGACTGTGATGGAGGCTGCTTTGTGTTTCAGAGTAAAGCAGGAGCTAGTGTGTTCTCATTTATCTGTTTTTATGCTCCCACCTTTGTCATACTCTGCATGTATCTAAAAATCTTACATGTGGCTAAAAGGCAGGTGCAGGCCATTCAGAGTGTGAATTCTGAATTAAAAAAAGAGGGAAAAGCCACTAAGACTTTAGCCATCGTCATCGGGGCATTTCTGACTTTCTGGATTCCCTTTTTCCTTTGTAATCTTATCGATCCGTTCATTGGGTATTCTGTACCTCCACTGCTGTTTGACTTGTTCCTGTGGGTCGCCTACTATAATTCTACATGTAATCCCATAGTGTACGCCTTCTTTTACAGCTGGTTCAGAAATGCATTCAAAATCATTCTATCCAAAAGAGTATTTCAGACTGATTCTTCAAGAACACTGCTATTGTAATAATGTTGTAAACACTTAAAAAAAAGTATTTCTTGACGTTTCACTTTTTGAGTAGGCCTAGTACATATTGTTATTTAACTGAACATATTGTTATTTAAGTGAACCTTTCTCTTGGGAGTGCAAAACAAATCAGTTGTTTAAGACTCTAGTATGTGATTGAAGTGTCTGTATATATAAGTGCTGGATGTCTTTGCATTCAGGGCCCTTCTGAATCCACCAGTGTTGATCTTTGGCCCTCTCATGGACCCTCATGAATCAAATTCTAATAAAGTGTGTAAAAACTGGATGGTCAGTGCTAGAATAATAATTAATAACATAAAAACAGACCCGTAAACATATTTCTAAATAACTGTGCCTTTTGTATAACTTTTTGGTAACGTTTTAGATTACAGCCCGGAAAGTATTTAATGAAAGTATGTAAAGAAGACAAATTTACAATTCACTTATTCTACTACTCTTACATTTCAGTGGCAAGGCTTAGGCAAGGCAAGTTTATTTATATAGCACATTTCATACACAATGGAAATTCAAAGTGCCTTACATAGAAGGAATTAAAACAATCAATAAAAATAAGAATAATTAAAACAATTTAGCAAGAACATACGCTATATATTTTTGTAATAATGGCATACCAATACATATTGCTTTGGCTTTTTATAAATTACAGGGTACCTACAGTATCTATGCATACTGTTTTGTTTATAGCAAAATGCAGATGTTTAAGTTTGGGTTTATATTTTTCAAAACTATTGCCTTTAGAAACAAATATATTGGGAAATAGCCTATGTATCTTGTGCTACGAGATACATTACATTTATTTTTCACAGTTAGTTTTACAGCTTGAATAAAGCCTAAACATGTAGGAAAAAAATTATCCAGGCTTAAAAAACGCAATCCTCTCTACTCTTTTATTTTAGCTCTGTTTTGCCATTTTTTTCCCGTACTTGAGCGCGAAATATGCATGATGACATTCACTGGCGTGTGCTTCCGCCTACTGGAGGTAACACGTCACAACGACGTTCTCAACACACAATGGCGTGGAGTAGCGTAGTGATAACGGAAAGGACGAAACACTCAACGAAGTTGGGAAATACCCAGAATAACCAGAATCTTAAAAGGCAAAAAAAAACGGAAATCAGTGTGGAGGAAGATTGCTGATGTTATCGGATTTTCAGGTGGGATACTAAATTAATTAATTTAAGGTATACGGCCTATGGGTACGGCCTAACATTATGCCTGAGGTAAAATGTTCAGTAACTTAGGCAACCAACGATTGGGATTTAACTGTAACTTACAATGTACAGTCATAGCATAAGGTACAGTACACACATTAACTTAATTTCATAATGTCCTGAAACATTATGACTAAGTTACCACAAGTGACAGTAACGTTAGATTGTGTGCACAGTAGTTGTGCGATATCTGCTGCGAGTTGTCCTAGAGTTGTTCTAGCTGAGCTTCTCGTCCAGTTTTTTTTAAATGTACATTAATAACGCTATACTTTATAGTATTTTACCTTTTCACCAAATAACAAGAAACAAGTTGACGCTGCTATGAGTGTATATTTGCAATGGCTGTGGGAGTGACGGTCATATGACGTCACGTCACTGCGTTGCCATTGCGCGAAATGCAAATCAAAATGCCTATGTTTTGCATTGTTTATGGTTACTTAAATCGATCAAACCATGAGGAGTTTTTAATCATGTACCATAATTTGTCGATCATAAGGGGGAAAAATGCAAGAAATTGTCTGAAAAACTCCGGAAAAACGGCTTGCAAACCTACATCTGCGTTCTGGGGGAGCCGAATGGGAAAATGCCCGTGTGTGCAGTGATCACTTCGTCAAAGGTGAGTTAATACAACTTTAGTGGCTATGTTTGTGTAACGTACCAGTTTCCGAACTTTGTAAAGTCAAAGTCTGTAAGGCAAGTTAGTTGGTCTTACCGCCTCGATGGCAGGAAAATCTCAATTGACTTTATGCACAGCTGCACTACTTCCTGAACTTAAGCCAGCTCCCTTGTTTCCTGTCTGCCATTATTGGCCAAATTGATTAGTTCAGGTGTGCCTGACCTCAGTAGTCACGGCAGCAATAATCAGACACACCTGAATTAATCAAACTTGGCCAATAATGGCAGACAGGAAACAAAGGGAGCTGGCTGAAGTTCAGGAAGTAGTGCAGCTGTGCATAAAGTCAATTCAGTTGAAAAAATTGACTCCTCTTCATAAAATAAGGATCACATCCAATGTTTGATTTTTTCTTTATATCTTTCTCTTGTATTAGCAATTAGCATAAAAAGTAGTACAGTACGGACTTTCCTGCATCTCGTCCATTGCGCTCTTCACTCCCTGCCCTCCATCTGTATTTCGCGCGTCATCATAATCATGTGACTGAAACCCAGCTATTTGACTCTCTTCTGACTTCCATTTTCAATCTCTTTCTATTATTTCCCTATTTAGAAAGTTGTGAAAACACTATTGTGGAATTTTTCTTTTGCTTTTTGAGCGAATTTGAACTCAAAAATATATAGCCTATTTAGTTGCCTTGTCATCTCCAAGTACTATTGAACGAGCCAAATGGAATTGGCGTGTGTGATTTGCATCATTATAATACGGAAGTGTATGCACGCACCAGTTGCCTTTCACTTCCGAGTCTATCGTTTGATGTCTCTGAAGAGTTCTGTTGTTTACAATGAACAAGTGTGTCGTGGTTTTTTCTGCAAGACTCTCCCAGTGCTGATGGTTTCTACAGCGCGGTTGCTAACTTTGAGCTCTCAAATAGTGTGTGCTTCACTATTTTATTTCACTGTTCAGTGTTGTTGCGGTCATTCCCCTGTGTGCTCCGGCACTGGTGATGGGTCCTTTTTCCTGAAAGAGCAACACGGCTGAGTTTGCGTCTTTTTAAAGATGTCTCTGATGGAAATTTCATCCAGTGACGGGGTTTAAGCAAATGCACAGGGGGCACCTGGCATGGGGCCACCTTCCTGGGAAGGTGGTACTCGGAGGCATTGTCTTCCTTCTTGTCATCACATCGTTGCTGCATAAATGCGACGGCTGGGCCAAAGAGAGCTCGTCCGGGCTCTACCGGAGCTGACGAGCATTATGGAGGACAAGGTCCTAAACCGTAAGGACCTCCTTCCACAAAGATAGTGAAGAGGTTCCCTTTTCCAGCGGTTGCCCTAAGACGCCCAAGATCTCCGCCTGGTGAGAGGAGGGAGGAGACGTTCAGGGACCTGACAGCCAAGGCTGAGGACTTGTAAGCAACCTGGGGAACTGAGGCAGAAAAATGGTCCGTCTAGTTGGGCAAGACTGGCTCAGGGGGAGAAAGCAGTCTGCCCTGGGTGGGGTAAAGGTGCCTGGCGATGGAGGGCTCAATAGTGGAGGGGTCAAACATGCCAAGAGTCCCAATATCCGATACCTCAAGCCTCATGGCAAAGACCGTGGTTAAGATCGAGAGGGCGAGATGGCCTCCTTGTCCTCTGAGACCTCAAGAAGGCCCGAGTCATCCTCATTACTGGAACCGACCAGTCCGTCGACAAGCTGGAGGTTGCCTGTGAAGATGTAATCTACGGGGAATGCAGCGTTGGGCTGGTCAGCCCATATAAGTGAGGTAGCATGGTAGCGCGTCGTCAACACCATGTCCCCCATCCGAGTCAGAAAGGCTGAGCTCGGTGCACTGGGTCTCTGTGACTTTAAGACGATGTCGCCAAAGCTTCTTGGGCAGCATAAGGCACTGACTGCAATTCTTCGGGTTCTCCAAAGATTCTTCAGTGTGCTTGAGGTCCAAATAGACCACGCAAAAAGAGGTCCTTTGTGGCAATCAGCGCACGATACACGGCTGGGCAGGCCTATGATAGGCTGTTCCTTGAGAAGTGGCAGATTTAGACCGTGACATACACGATATACTCTGCTAATCAGAGGCTAAATGATTTCGGTTTATTCTTTCTTTTCTTTCCTATTTTCAGTATTTCAGAAACTGATGATCAGTGACCTCACCACACCACTTTAAATATTGACCTTAAAATAATAGTGAACTATCACTTAAAATCATATAATCAGTTTGACACTCAATTCTCATTTAACATTAATCATTTGATTTTTAAACACGTTCACCATAACATATTAAGCAGACAAAAGTGTTTAGTTTTTTGTTGTTGTTGTTGTACTATTTGGGTGTTTGTTTTGGAATGTTATTTGGGTTATGTTTTGTTTTGTCCCTATTAGTCTTTTTTTTTTTTTTATTAGTCATTGTTGAGATGCAGATTCAGGGCCTTGTTGCGCTTTTTTGTAGCCATTTGGGAAGACTGTGTTACCTTGGAAACTCTAATGTTGTGTGATCAGACAGGAGGGAGGTTGTTATGATTGTTATAAAACTCTTGTGCTACAGTACTGTATTTATGTGGCCTCTCTTTAGCATTGGTTCATTGTAGAAGGAAGGAAAGGTAAGAACATGGATGAGAGTCTGTGAAAGAACTTTCATTGTAGATGAACATGATTGGAGTATTGTATTGGAGTAATAAACAGATTTATTGTCCTATTTGGTCAAGTTAAGTATTGCATTTAAAATCCATTTAATTTTAACATGTAAATAGTTCATAGAGATGCATAAACGAAGCTGCATTTTTGAAGGCTGGAATTGACTTCTCTCCCTTGTTTCAAACAGGGAACCACGAGTGAATTGTGTAAATGGATGTACAAATACACGTCATCAGCCATAATGGAATACTGGAAAAGCCTTTTCTTTGTTATGAGTTTAGTAACAGATCTTGTCCGAAGTTTGTCTATCCTTTGGAAACTCGAATATTACTCTACATTCTCTTTAGTGTCTCTTCGATTGTCACAATCATAGGAAACCTGTTGGTGATCATAACGGTCATTCATTTCAAGCAACTTCACACACCAACTAACTACCTCATCCTGTCACTGGCCGTGGCCGATCTGCTTGTAGGAGGAGTTGTGATGCCTCCCAGCATGCTGCGCTCCATCGAGACGTGCTGGTATCTGGGAGATTTGTTCTGTAAAATACACAGCAGTCTTGATGTCACTTTGTGCACTGCGTCAATTTTAAACCTCTGTATCATTTCTTTAGACAGATATTATGCCATATGTCACCCCTTTCATTATCACAGTAAAATGACGTCACTGGCCACACTAGTTATGATTATTATCAGCTGGACTGTTTCTGCTGCTCTGGGGTTTGGCATGATCTTCATGGAGCTTAATCTTCTTGGCATTGAAGATTTTTTCTATGAGAACATTGACTGTGATGGAAGATGCATATTGTTTCAGAGCAAAGAGGCAGCAACTATTATGTCATTGGCCTGTTTTTATGTTCCCGCTTTTGTCATGCTCTGCATATATCTGAAAATCTTACATGTGGCTAAAAGGCAGGTGCAGGCCATTCAGAGTGTGAATTCTGAATTTAAAAAAGAAGGAAAAGCCACTAAGACTTTAGCCATCGTCATCGGGGTGTTTCTAACTTTCTGGACACCTTTTTTCCTTTGTAATCTTATCGATCCGTTCATTGGGTATTCTGTACCTCCACTGCTGTTTGACTTGTTCCTGTGGGTCGGCTACTATAATTCTACATGTAATCCCATAGTGTACGCCTTCTTTTACAGCTGGTTCAGACAAGCATTCAGAGTCATTCTGTCTAGAAGAATATTTCAGAGCAATTCTTCAAGAACAATGTTATTGTAAATGTAATATCACAGTGATCCAAGCCAAATGTGTTTATTGAAATCATAACTCGCCCAAATATGATATGATTTTATAAGTGTTGTTTGCATTATTCAGTAAAAATAGCTCTTTGAAGAAAGTACACTCTGAAGATCTTTAGACTTGATTTTGGTGATTGAATCTTGAATAACAGTGTAAAATTTACATGGAAGTGAAAAAAATGCCACTGAAATAAGACAATCTACAGTTATTTTCTAGATTCATTCTTAATGTTACAGATTGTTTTTTCTCAAATGTATTTTGTTTCATGGAATTTTAGATACTTGAAACCTTGCATAAAAATTCATTAAAGGTGCCATATGTAATAATTGAGGTAAAAATTTCCAGAAAATTAGCTACACGCATCAAAAGAATGCAAAGAAATAAGTGCAATGATGTCATTAAAAAACTGACAAGTTACAGTGCTGCTGAGATATAAACCTAAATTAGCATGCTAAATTACTAGCCCCGGCCCGGCAGGTGTCGTAATACCAGTTTCGGCCATGGGAGGCGGTATGCGGGCGGGCAACATAACCACCAGCCAAACTGTGTATTGAAACAAGAGGCGTGACATTTACAAAACATGGTGGTAGCGGTTGACCAATCACAACACACTGGTCCAGCTGACCAATCAGAGCACATTGCGCATTTTGAAACTAAACAGGATTCGCTGTACAATGATGTAACTCGCTGCTTAACCAGCATAGTACGATGCATCTTTGTAGAAAGTCCCGACTTCCCCAAAAAACATTATAGTCAATTTACATAATCAATAGAAAGCCGTTCATTTTTTAATCACGATAATATGCAGTACTTTGGCATACTCCAGTCCCATATACATGTGGTTCATTCGGCCAACTTTCTTCACGTAGTAATGAAATGAGGACTACTTTACTGTTTTGTTCCCTGTTGATTTTCGAGCACGACTGTATTGAGGTTAGATGTTGTGGGAAGAAGGAGGAGAAGGAGGACCAGGCGAACATTTAAAGACTTTAATAAATAAACACAAAATGAAAGTAAAGACGGCAGCCCCTCAGGGACTACTGCCGCTCCTCATAATAAAACAAAACATAAAATAAAACAGTCCAGGCCTGGTCCTCTCTCATCCTTCTCAATCGTCGCTCCTCCTTTTATGCTTCCAGTCCTCCATGAGAGATACGAGACCAGTGCGTCAAAGATGAGTTTTAAGGGATACAATTATTGACTACAGGTCTCTTCCCACAATGTCTTCATATTCCCAAAATATGCAACGCCATTAATGCAGCATCAGTATTAGGGATGGGCATGATTAATCGACGATCGATTATTGATCATTAAGAATTTCGTCCATCACTTTAATTTGTTATCGATTATCATTAAACTAATGCTGCTGCGTTGCGTAGTGTGAGTGGAAAGTGAACGTGTTCCCCGGGCTGGTCATGTTAGCGCGGAGATACCTGTGCATCCCGCCGGCAACGCCAGTCCCCTCATCAGAGCGGTGTTTTCAGCGGCTGGACTGAAGCATTTGTTTACACTCGACGCGTCCGCACGAGCGTGAAGGTGCGCGTGGCAAAGATGAGTGTAAATATAAACACCTCGTCCGTTTGGGGAGTTGCGCGCGCAGTCTGCAGAGACTCGCGCTCACGCACTGAAGTGCCAGGCGTGACGGTCACCATGCAGGTTGCGGTTGCGTCTGACCCCAGATCATGCCATCAACATGCTTATCTTTTTCAACAAAAATCAGTAGACTGGAGCAGAAGTTGTATGCGAGTTATTTTTTATGAAGCTTAAAGTAGCATAGCCTAATTGATTGTCATGTAGGCTAATCTCTCTCACCCTTTCTTGACTCCGTGCCTTGATTGAGTTACATGTTGACAAAACCTGTCAGATCTAAATGTTATTATGTTTTTGGTTAAGTTATTATTTATTATTTTGGAACAAACGAGGGTCTCACGAGGGCCAACTCGCAGCTGCAGGTTCAGTTGCGTTAGACGAGCACCGCCGCGCATATCTTCAAATTTAGCCTGACCAAACGCCCAGTTTAAAGTCCCCGTGAACCGGAAGTTGCAAACGATTTTTCTCCAGTGCTGTGACGTATTTCCAAGTGAAACGGAATATTGAACAGAGGGCAGGGTTTTACTCTAGCGCTCCTCCTCTCCATCTCTCGCTCATAGCAAACTAACGGTTTGAGGGGAGTGGTTAAGCGTTTCCCCACCCAAACTGTGAAACCTACGTCATCAGAAAAAGAAACCGTTCCAGACCGGAAGTAACTTTTCAGATTTTGATTAAAGAACATTTTTTTATATATATATATTCACTTGCACGGATTAATTGTTCACCACAAGACTAGTAATATGCGCTAACAAAGTAAATAGGTTCAATTTTGATTTCACGGGGACTTTAACAAGTTGATCATCTTGTAATAAAGATCTAATCGAAGAAAAAAACTCGCTTTATTGTTGTATTTTCATTGCATTTTTAATTTATAAAAAGTGAAATATAATAAATTTAAATACAAAAATATGAATGATTAATCGATAGTCGATCGTTAATTCTTCCGACGATCGACTAAGAAAATTTAATCGAATGCCCATCCCTAATCAGTATTTTCTGCCATCCTTTGGCTCAACATGACATCATGACTTTTGCATAAACATACACGCCACTTTCGAGTCAAGTGGCATGTTATCTTTATGCATTTTGAGCTATCCGCGTGTATGCGTGTAAGTCTACGCCATTAACGTCCGAGTGATTCCGCGTGTCTGTACACGCCGTCAAATGTCCACGCGAAATGAAGCAATATGTAGATCTACATCTGGGGAGCGATCTTTTTTTTTTCCTAGGATGGTAAGGGAACACTCATAAATGCAATTAACCCCAGTGACGGTTAGGTTTAGGGACGGGGTTGGGGTAGGTCATATATTTATAGTAATAACGTTAAGTCAACAGCGTTCATAAACACGCTGAAAAGCGATTGTGTGTCTTGATAGCACGCCAAAAATGGAAATACGAATTGGCGTGTCATACGCTACTTCATGAGATCAGTCTGTTTGGCTAGGTTATATGCTCACGCATTATATGCTCATTATATGCTCACGCTCTTCTTCATGCAAATGCTTTAAAACCAATTTCCTGTTTACAGAGGTAAAGGGTGATCATTCGTTGATAAATGGTTTCACAACAGATAGTGGTTGGAGTACAGAGTCAAGGCAGACGCAGCATTTTGTTTTTGCTGTCGGATGTTCAGCTTTACGAGAAAATCTGGAACATTGGATGACTTTGCGAGTGTGGACTAGCATAACTGGAAACTATGGCCAAAGACCGTGGATTTCATAAACATGAAACTTTAAAGGACCACATGTATTGCTATACAATGTGGAAGGAGAGGGAGATGCGTTGCAATACGGGGAATGAGGTATATCAACCCTTGTCAATGCAGATTAACTAAAGAAAAAACTTTATTATGTGTCCTCACTTATAGATGTGGTTGGGTTCTTGGTTGAAAATCAGTTGACGCAATCAGAAGATTGATGCTTTTGATGACATGTCAGAGGGTGGTCTGGACTTTTCCTTTCCATACTTTATTACACCATCCAAAAGGATTCTAAATTGGCTAATGTGGTGAAGACAATCCCTCACAATGGCACTTACATCTGTCATGATATACAAAATGAACTTATAAAAACCACGTGACAGAGGCTATAGTGAAGGAAGTTGGTGACTCTTATTACACTTTGAAAGTTGAATATATCAATTGTGCTTCGATTTGTAAATGAGTCTACTGTGCATCGCTACGGCTCAAAGATCTTCTTTAACTCCTGCTGGTCATTGTTCTTTGTTATCTCCCTTTCATTACAGTGTAATGGATGTTTATAATGATTATTCACATAAGTTAGGATGGGGATGGGGAATGGAATTCGCTATTGTTCTTTTCCTAGACCATTTTAACTGGGGGGCCAGTTGTGATTTTATTTAGGCAATAATATAAAACAATATAGTCTACTTTAAATGCCGTATGTACAAGTAAACTGAGAGAGTTATAGTAACTTAGTTGAAACATGTATATGTTGCAAGTGCATTTATTACATATGAGTTATTCTATCATATTACAATTTTGTTATTAATAGCGATACTTAGATATCACATCACAAATTATTTTATCATGTTAAGGATTTAAGAGGGATATAGATGGGTATCGTCAACATAAGACACAATAGGACAGAATTAGGAGGTAATATGAGTCAAAAGGCCTCAGTTGATCTTTAGGGAATGAAAGCACACCAAATGTCTTATTTATGTATTGCATGATTTAAACACAAACACAGGTTTGATACTCAAGAAGCATTCAATTCCTTAGATTATTCGAGAACAAATGATAAAGAAAGAAAGGCAGTAGGAAATGTGCTTCATTAAAGCAATGATCAAAACATCATAGAAATAGAAAGCTTGTTAACAGTGACTGAATATGTGCATGCATGTTCTGTATATTAAATTAAAGTATCACAATTCATTATAATAATTTATTATTGACTATTCTAATTAAAATGATTATAATGTGGTTCAAAAACATTTTATTATAAATAGAAACTTTACATGCAATGAAAACGATGTTAATGAAAGAAGCAGGAAACGTTTAGAAGGAAATAATGAAATAGCATGTGCTTCTAGATTTCATAACAGGCACTTTAGCACAATGTACACATATATAGTTTTTTTGTATAAAACTTTGGATTTTTCTCTGAACCAGCCATAAAAGAAAGCATAAATCAACAGGTTAAATATTGCATTCATGTAAGCCACCCACATTAGAACCTCATATAAAAGTGCTGGTATTGTGTGGTTAACAATAGGATCTATGATGTTACACATGAAATAAGGTGTCCAGCAGGAAATAAAAACTCCAATGACAATAGCAATCGTCTTAGTGGCTTTCAGATCCTTTTTACTAACTGATGAGCTTGAAGGATAGTTATTTATAACACGAACATGTTTCTGTGCTATAACAAAAATCCTGCTGTAAATGCTGACAACTATAAACATGGGGAGGAAATAAAACACAATCGAATATGTCACTCCGATTTCTCTTCCATGCAATGCCAAACACCCTCCCTTGCAAGCAACGTGCAGCTCCTCGGTTCTTTTTACCTCGATTTTCAGCCCTGAAAATATGATGCCGAAGCCAGTAAAGGCAGAGAAGCACCAGCTGAATAGGATCATGGCTATGCTCACACGTGTGGTAATTCTGCTGTGATATTGCAGTGGTTGACAAACTGCGTAATAACGGTCAATTGAAATGAATGTGAGGTGCAAAACAGATGCGTTACACAGCGTAAAATCAGTGCCGGAGTGAAACTTGCAGAAGAAGTCTCCAAAATACCAGCACGTCTCCAAAGAGCGCACCATACCGGGGGGCATGACAAAACTGCCCAGGAGCAGGTTGGCTACGGCCATTGAGACGATCAGGTAGTTGGTGGGTGTGCGGAGCTCCTGGAAAAAGGAAAGGGTGCAGATGACCCACAGGTTGCCGAACACAATCACAATGATGGTTATAGCAAAGAGGAAGTAGAGAGGAGCACGAATGACAGGAGAATAGACCGTCTTTACACATGAGTCGTTCAGTCGTTCGAAACAGAGGCCGAAAGACTCTGCTGTCCACAGTTGACTCAGAGTCATTGTACAGGCACTTGAATACCTACGAAAAAACAACTTGATTAGGCCTCATTTTTGGTGTAAATGGAAAATGTTAAACATAAAATATTGTATAAAGACCCAGTGAAGTTAGTAATTAATTAAAACTATATATTTAAAAAGTATATTACAAAAAAAAAGATAAAATTACATACTTAAAATATAAAACTGTACGATACGTGAATGTTTTGTCTCTTCTTTTTTGTAATCTTTCCACAGACTTCCTGCGATGATGGAAAGTCTGTGTTTTCTTGCCTTTTGAATACTTTCACACATGAGAGTGTGTTCTCTTAACCAATAAAAAAATGGCTTTGCCTTGTCATGTGATGAGGAATTCCTAATTGGCTTTTGTCTCAAGATGCTGCAAGAGTAAACCATGTGTTTCTAGCAGTCAGTTTGGCTGGTTGTCCAGTTAGTCCCTGCTGATAGATATTTTCAACATATCGTGCCCCCCCATATAAGGCTTGGGGCCAGAGGAAACATTCTCGCTCAAAGCCTGAGGACTATCTCTCGGGTTAAGATGGCCCTGATCAAGAGGTCTTGTCGTAACACGATTATGGGCGTTCCCCCAGGAGGGCGAGTACAAGAGTCTCACCCTCTTATGTAGCCCATAGGAAATCGATGTTTGCTTCTTGCCGCCGATGGCACCTCGGGACACATCGGCTACCAGCAAACGCCAATCACAGTGTCCGCCCGAAGACGTTGTGGCCCTGTCGAGTTGGCCACCTCTCAAAAGGTCTGTAGAGAGCATATTTCGGTTATTTCCTGCTAGTTAGGTCACGAAGCCGTGTGGAAATTTATAGCCGAGGCCAGTCTCGAGGGACTGGTCCCCATAATGACATCTAGACACCCCGAGGGGTCTTCAAAATACAGCCTAGGGTCTCCTGCATACAGTGGAGCTAATATAAAAATATTATCTACTAAGAGTGGTTCACATTAAGCGTGTCGCAATATACCAGTGTTGACGATAATCGTGATATTTAAAGGATGAAATGGCCTTCCTCTTCCTCTTCATTTAAGTTTAGGAGCACACACATTAGGAGCAGTGAGTAGTGAACATTGGGCAGCCATTCACTTTGCTCAACAAGGGCACCTCAGTCGTTTTTTTCAGCCGATATTGAGAATCGAACCCCATGACCTTCAGGTTTCAAGTCTGACTCTAACTATTAGGCCACAACTGCCCCAATGATATTACTGTCAGAATGTTGTAGTGAGCATGACTGTCAAGCTCTGAAGTTGGCACACAAATAAACACCATAAAAACATAAACATAGTCTAGACAGCTTGTTCACCAGCACTACATTTCTAGTCCTCTAAAGTTTTATGTGATAAAGACTGCATTTTAAGTTATTATTCATTGAAAATATTCCCCTCTGCTGCAGCTCTCAAATGTCTTTTTACAGTTGTAAAAAAAATCTTCAGAAGATTCAATTACTTATATTTTCATATTTGAATATTTTTTTATCGTGCTCTGCTAAGCTATAAGCTATACCAGGTGTCATCAGTGTCCAAAAGAGAGTCACTGCATTGATAACTGGTTGTCGGAACATGATTAAAATAGCAGTAACAAAAGCAGCTCATTTTAACATTTTCTGTGCTGAAACGGTTTAGTCATGTGTGCTATCATGCCAATTCTTACTTAAATGCATTTACTACTGTATATGCTGATAATTTATACTGTAACAATGCACTCCTGTATGATTTAATACTAAATGTTTATATAAAATAATATACAGTGGTGGAATGTAACAAAGTACAAATACTTTGTTACTTTACTTAAGTACATTTTTCAAGTATCTTTACTTTAATTAAGTAGAATAAATAGTGTATACTTTTTACTTTTACTTCGTTACATTTTGCAGCAATTATTATACTTTCTACTCCACTACATTTCTACAACTTCTGTTACATTTTCATTACATTTTCTGATCAGTTTTTCCCCTGCCAAAAGGTAATCTGACCGTCGGCTCGTTGCACGTTTGTCTCACCAGTGACGTTTGGTTGCCATTGTGTCACGGTTCGGGTTGTGTAGAGTGGAGTGAGGACTCAAATGCAGAGTAGATTTGAAGCTTTTAATTAAGTGAAACATAAATCAAACAAACCAAACAAAAGAAATCCAGGTCTCAAAACTAAATCCAAAGACATGACGTGGCAGGCACAGACCTACACACAACATAACCATACCATTAACAACGAACGAGCACAGGACAGCAAACACAGGAAGGCTAAATAGGCAGGCAACAATGAGGTAAACGAGGATAACAGGTGGGACAATTAAACCAATGATCAGATAACAAGGGGAGGGATCAGACAACGACAAGAGCACATGGCTCAACATAACAAAACTCATGTGCATAACAAAGACAGGACAGACATGTGACACTACCCCCTCCCTACGGAGCGGCTACCAGACGCTCTATCAGGCGGAACAGGAGGGATAGACCAGGGCGGGAGGGGGGGACAGACCAGGGTGGGACAGGAGGGACAGACCAGGGTCGGGACGGGAAGAGCAAATCGTTTAGTCCTGTGAGACACAGGCAAAACACAAAGTCCATTGGGTGGCCAGAACGAGAAACAAAGTCCATCAGGTGGCCAGGGCGGTGAAGAGCCCTCGGACGACCAGGGCGGAGCAGACATTTCGGGCGGCCAGGGTGGTGAAGACCCCTCGGGTGGCCAGGGCGGTGAAGACCCCTCGGGCGGCCAGGGCGGTGAAGACCCCTCGGGCGGCCAGGGCGGTGAAGACCCCTCGGGCGGCCAGGGCGGTGAAGACCCCTCGGGCGGCCAGGGCGGTGAAGACCCCTCGGGCGGCCAGGGCGGTGAAGACCCCTCGGGCGGCCAGGGCGGTGAAAACCCTTCGGGCGGCCAGGATGGAGCAGATCTTTCAGGTGGCCAGGGCGGTAAAAACCCCTCGGGTGGCCAAGGCGGTGCAGACCCCTCGGGCGGCCAGGGCGGTGCAGACCCTTCGGGTGGCCAGGACGGGGAAGACCACTCGGGCAGCCAGGGCGGTGAAGAACCCTCGGGACCAGACACTGGCTCGTGAACAGGCGCTGGCTCTGCATCCGGCTCGGGAACAGGCGCTGGCTCTGCCTCCGGCTCGGGAACAGGCGCTGGCTCTGCCTCCGGCTCGGGAACAGGCGCTGGCTCTGCCTCCGGCTCGGGAACAGGCGCCGGCTCAGGAACTGACACTAAAACAGACACAGTCACAAGAACGGACACAAACACAGACAAAAACACTCGGTCCTGAACCAACATGAGCTCCAGCTCAAGGACAGGCACCAGCTCAGGGACAGGGACCGGCTCAGGGACAGGCACCGGCTCAGGGACAGGCACCGGCTCAGGGACAGGCACCGGCTCAGGGACAGGCACCGGCTCAGGGACAGGCACCGGCTCAGGGACAGGCACCGGCTCAGGGACAGGCACCGGCTCAGGGACAGACACCGGCTCAGGGACAGACACCGGCTCAGGGACAGACACCGGCTCAGGGACAGACACCGGCTCAGGGACAGACACCGGCTCAGGGACAGACACCGGCTCAGGGACAGACACCGGCTCAGGGACAGGGACCGGCTCAGGGACAGGCACCGGCTCAGGGACAGGCACCGGCTCAGGGACAGGCACCGGCTCAGGGACAGGCACCGGCTCTCGCTGGGCAGACGGGACGTGAACAGTCTCTCGCTGGGCAGACGGGACGTGAACAGTCTCTCGCTGGGCAGACGGGACGTGAACAGTCTCTCGCTGGACAGACGGGACGTGATTCCTTCTCCGGACCACCGGAACCGGGACCACCGGGACTGGGCTCACCGGGTCAGTCACGGAGGAAGTCTTCCTTCTCCTCCTCCGTTTCGGGATCACCGGAACTGGGACCCCCAGAAGAGGAACCCTCCTCCTGGCCAAACGAGTTCCCTCAAACGACCGTCCGTGTTCGATGGAAGGGGGCTTGGAAGATTCTACCACCATGGTCTCCTCCGTAATACGAGCCCATAATGCAAAGCACTCGAAAATATTCATCCGAGGCGGAACCTCCCCAGATTGCGAACTCCCCCTCTGCTGCTTCCTCTCATCCTGGGTAGCAGGAGAAGAAATACGAACCTCCTTTTTGCAGGAACCAGACATCATAGCTTCAAATCACTCCCTCTGCTGAGTCCTCAAATGGCTCGTTCGTTCTGTCACGGTTCGGGTTGTGTAGAGTGGAGTGAGGACTCAAATGCAGAGTAGATTTGAAGCTTTTAATTAAGTGAAACATAAATCAAACAAACCAAACAAAAGAAATCCAGGTCTCAAAACTAAATCCAAAGACATGACGTGGCAGGCACAGACCTACACACAACATAACCATACCATTAACAACGAACGAGCACAGGACAGCAAACACAGGAAGGCTAAATAGGCAGGCAACAATGAGGTAAACGAGGATAACAGGTGGGACAATTAAACCAATGATCAGATAACAAGGGGAGGGATCAGACAACGACAAGAGCACATGGCTCAACATAACAAAACTCATGTGCATAACAAAGACAGGACAGACATGTGACACATTGATATATCAACCCGGTCACACTAAATGCGTCTTGCACGCAGTGCTTTTATCGTGCAATTTATACGCGAAAATTTGTTTTTACGTGCATAGGAAACGCGCACCGTGTGTAATATACGTTTGGTTAGGATTATGGCAAGCCAAGAGGTTCAGAATTACACCATAAATTAATCGCGTTTACTGCCAAACATAGTTATTAACATATAGTAAGGATAAGCATGATGTTCATATTGCCTAATTGCAAGCTTGTTTCAGAAATGGTGACAACATTTTTTTTCCATCATTATTGAACATCATTATAGAAGTATTAGATTGAATGAGTTAGAATTAAATGTTTTATTAATCATTAGAAAATAGACATTAAGAGACTAAATTGTTATGCAAGTACTTTTACTTTTAATACTTAAAGTACATTTAAAATCAGGTACTTTTTACTTTTTACTTAAGTATGGTTGTCATTGTGTTACTTCTACTTTTACTAAAGTAAATATTTATCTGGTTATTTGTACTTTTACTTAAGTACTGAGATTCAATACTTTCTCCACCACTGATAATACATGCCATTTTATTGAATGCTGTTTGTGTTGTTTTTAGAGTCCAAGGCCATCTGATCAATTCTCTCTTAATGGTACTGAACTCTTTCATTCTACTCGTTTAATTTGCTGTTGGATTGGAAAGTGTGGATTAAAGTGCGCTGTGTGCTGTTCGTCCATTGACTGGCATTTCATAGCACGCTTGGGATAAAAATCAGTGGGTGATTATGGGTAAACAGGCTGATGTCATACTGCACCTAATGGGTTATTAGTGCTTGGGAGACTGTTGTTGTATTCACTTAAATGACTGACAGTGTTAATGATGGGACTTCACACATTTGGATTTTGAGGCATTTTTTTAGAGTCATTAAAATGGAGTGGTTGTAGCAGGTCTCATGGGAACTTTTGCTCTCCAAAAACAAAACAACAACAAAACTGAAAACATTACATCACTACAGAGGTGTGTGTTTGTGTGTATGTGGAGTTTGTTTAGTCCTTATGCATATGTGTTTATGTGATAATAGATATGAAGCAAACACAAATGTAATTTTAATGTGAATTATATTAATTGTCATGAAATTTAAAATGTCATCTCTTATTAGAAACAAGAATACTTTAGTGAACCAATTGTGTTTATGTAGAACAGGTACACCCAGATATTTGATCGGCCCAATCTTTTGATTCTAAACTGTGTTTCTACAGAATCATACCTCTTTTAGAATCATGCTTTTATGCTCTTTTGATAAGCTTTGAACAGTGAAAATAAATATTATTTTTAGATGCTGCCACAATGCTGCCAATAAAGCAACGTCACATGGTCTCTACAAGACCCTTAATATGTCATGTGGTCTCTGGTACCAAAGCTCAAGTCCCAAGATCCTTCAAGTCCTATAGGTTGAGGCAGAGCCACCGTGTATCGAACTTGTTGGACTAGCACAGCCCACACAAGATGCTCAGAGATCTGAGGAATTTGGAGGCCAGAGCAACACCTTGAAATCTTCATCATCATTCCATTCTTCTTCTTATACCATTACTGAGTAATGTGTGCAGTGTGACAGTCTGATTATCCTGCTGAAAGAGGCCATCAGGGAACACCATTGTCATAAAGAGTACCTTGTCTGCAACAATGTTTAGGTAGTTGGGATATGTTAAATTTAGGTCCACGTGATTGGCCGAACCCAGGGTTTCCCAACAGAACATTGACCACAGTGTCATATCTCCCTTCCACCGACTTCCCCAGGTGAACGGCACACATGTAGGCCTACATGACCGTTCTTGTGATGTTGCCCTTGTTTGACAAAGATACTTGAGCGTGTTGTTGCCAAACATCATCTTACAACCAATAACCGTTTTGAACCCCTTCAGTCAGTTTTCCGTAAATTTCACAGCACTGAAACGGCGTTGGTCAAAGTTACCAATGACTTGATGATGGCCTCTGATTCTGGAGCTACCTTCCTTCTCATTCTTCTTGACCTTAGAGCTGCCTTTGTGGATCATAGTCTATTACTTGCCCATCTTGAAAGTGTGTTTGGTGTCTCTGGGACAGTTTTAAATTGGTTTAAATCCCATTTTGTTTCTATGTGTGGTTTTAGGTCTGATACTTGCTCTGTGCTCACTGGTGTTCCCCAAGGATCAGTTCTGGGCCCTCTGCTCTTCAATATCTATCTATCTCCACTTGGGCATCTACTGCGATCACTTGGCCTTCATTATCACTTTTATGCTGACGATACCCAAATATACATCCATTCTAAATCTGGCGGGGACATCGATGTTTGTTATCTTTCTGGCTGTATATCTGAGATAAACGCATGGTTGAACAATAACTTTCTTTGCCTGAACAGCGGGGAAACAACGGTTATGCTTATGGTTAAAAAGCACTCTTGGCACTTTTAAAGTTCTTCTTAAGACACTTTTTTTTAAAAACTTGCATTTGATTGTCTCTTCTTGATCGTTCAACAGCTAATTTTATAAAAAAAAATTCTGCTTTTGTTTTTGTCTATTCTGGTGAATTATGATTTTATGTACAGCGCTTTGAGAAGCTGCTTCTAAAGGCGCTATATAAAATAAAGTTTATTATTATTATTGTGCATTAATGAGACTTGGACGCTGGTTTGTCCCTCCTCTGACCACTATTGGTAAATTCTCTGCACTGCTGACCGGTAGCAACACACAAGCCTTGCCGTTTCAGAGATATTCGGATCCAGTCGCCTTGCCATAACAATTTGGCACTTGTCAAAGTCGCTTAGATCTTTATTTCTGCCTATCCACCACTTTGATTACAAGAACTGATTGTTTGCTTACCATCTAATCTAACTAGATCTCAATTTGTGGCCTTGTTGGAGATGATAAACGATATTCACTTCACCTGTAGCTGGTAAGTATAATAACATATAATAATAAATATACCAAATAAAAATTTTCTGCTAAGAAAACAAACAAATAAATAAATAAATACAAATCCTTCCTAAAACATTGCTCATTTTAAGTTTTATCCAGTCTATTTCTTATTTATACTTGTCCAATTAAAAAAAAATCTTGCTTTTTGCTATTGTTAATGTTTTACTTGCTGTGTTTCACGAGTCCTCAATATTGGGCCCGTAACAGAGGGTGGTGGAGGGATGCTGAAAAACCGTTGAGGAATGTAGGCGAGTCGACTGAGTGAATACATATGCTGGTAGGATAGACATGGTTGTTGATGACAAGTTGATGGATTGATTATTTGAACGTGCTCCTCCCGAACTTTGTTTAATGAAACATTATTTAGAACTCTATTATTTCTCTGCTGTTGTGATTAGATGGAAGCACAAAGAAGTTAAACGTTTTTTTTTGTCCTGTCTGTCTCCCTAATGATAAAAGTTCAGCTCTGTAGGGCATTATGGGTAAACAAGTCGGCTGTGATAATAATGTGACAGAATACAGCTAATAAGCTTCATGTGTAAAGCAGGTGAGAGGTGTGGTATTAACACCTTTGATTGGTCTTGACTCCTTTGAGAAATGGTGGACTGATAACAAGTCTCATGGGACCAAGACACAAAGCATCATTAATGAGGTGTGTGACTGGCAGCTGTGGATTTGAAAGCAAGATATTTCTGGAATGGTTTTAAATATATAATAAAAGTGTTAAGCAGAGCATTATAACCTCTTAAGAGATAAGAGATAGGCAGGACATGTAGGCCTTATATCAGGGTTCCTCAAACTCAGGACTGAATGGCCAGACTGATCTCATGAAATGGCGTATGTATGGCACGCCAATTCGTATTTCCATTTTCGGCGTGCTATCAACACGCATAATCGCTTTCCAGCGTATTTATGAACGCTGTTGACTTAACGTTACTGTATATATAAATATATGACCTACCCCAACCCCGTCCCTAAACCTACCCGTCACTGGGGATAATAGCATTTATGGGTCTCCCCCACCATCCTAGGAAAAAAATATTGCTCCCCAGATCTAGATCTACATCTTGCTTCGTTTCGCTCGGACATTTAATGGCGTGTATATACACGCGGAATCACTTGGACATTTAATGGCGTAGACATACACACATACAAGCAGATACACGTGGATAGCTCAAAATGTGTATAGATAACACGCCACTTGACTTGTCTAGTGCCGTGTTATCTATTTGGGCAGGTGTGAAGGCAGCAATCGCACTCGGGTACACACCAAATGCGGACCAAACAGTGTACCGAGACCTCCTCGAAGAGGTGGTCTCGGTACACTTTTAAACGAACTCTGGAGCGGTTCGTTCGTGGTGAGAACGTGATCCGACCTCGAACAAACCCAACTGCCAAATAACTGCGCACTTTTGGACTAAACCAGCTGCCGTAATAAAACAAAATGATTATTTATATAGCCAGTAGCTCTCCTTTTAAGCCATGACTGACTTACCGCATTCTGCACTCTCACTAAAACACTCATCATAAACACGGAAGTTGTCCACACTGCACAGTGAACCTCTTATTTATATCGCATCTATACTTTGTTGTTTATAAGGAGATTTGCAAAAGGATAAAGCTTGTGCTGATTCTGAACATGCATTGTGACTGAATTCTCCGGATTCAGCCGGATTTTGCTCCTCTTTGTTTACTTCCAGGAGTTCTGTTGGAATTTTCACGTACGTTAATTCTGACCAATCGAAGTGCAGTTATGGAAATATGTTCAAGACATATCTGGCCAACGAGTAATGTGGATGTTGTCACGTGACTATATTTTGGTTCGTTTCATCAACTGATTCGGACCAGAGCAATCAGTGTGATGTGAAAACGAACCAAAACCCCTGAAAAAAGCTACAAAGTATAATTTTTCGCCCTTGGTCTGGACCAACTGAACCGAACTACAGATGTGAAAGCACCCAAAGGACCTAAGTCTTATACTGTAAAGGCCAATTCACACTACACCGATACATACAGACTTCATCTCAGGTTTTTTCAGATTAGTGTTGGCGTCCCTGTTGGCGTCCATTGCCGTTGGTCTGCACTTGGTTTCACTGATTGAACATGTTGAATCTGCATTTCTCGGGTCATGGAGTGAGAAGTGATATGCTGTAATCTGGTGACTGTCCGTATTGGTCGCCGTCTGATGGTGTTTTTTGAAGTTGTAAATAAAAGCAAAGTGTAGCAAGGTTAGATGTTATGGAAAGAAGGAGGCGAACATTCAAAGACTTAAATAAACGTAAAGTAAACAAATACAAAATGAAAGTAAAGACAGCAGGCCCTCAATGACGTTAAAGATACGAGGCCGGTGCATCGCGCAGGAGTCGCTCATTATCAATCACGTGTTTTGTGAATTTTAATCATTAGTGAAGATTACTAGGTAATCTGAGCCATGTGTTTCCATTGAACCTATTCCATGAGTAAATTATAGATGTTAATGTGGTTGTGGGTGACGTTTCTGGAACATATGGGACAGGACCTCTGACCTTAGGGACGGCCAGTTTTGGCCAGTTTATTCCAGTACCAGTTTGTGTCCTTAACTAGAGACTAAACAGCAGTAAGGCCCTTAGCTGGGTGGGTGAAAGGTACAGCGGGTGAGTAGGAACCTTGAAAAGACTATGAGAGATGTCTCCCTGAGGGCTTCTCACACACTCCACAGTGTAACAGCTGTGTTGGCGACTGGGCCTATTCTTGCAAGAATAAAAAACTTGTCTTTCTTTGTTAATTTGACTCTTACGCAAGTGTCTCTTACGCAGTGATGATTTTTGCCACAACACACGCCAGCGGCTTCGCGCCATTCTCCCACGGCCCTAGTCCTGCTAGCCACACACAGATTTTTAGGTTATGTTTTTAATAAGAAAATACTGTTTCAGTCTTTGACTTCAAAATTGCATGTTTAATTCAATGCGTTATTTACTGTTTCTTAATTGGTGAAATTGAATAACAATTTCTGAATGAAGTAAATCCAACACCAATTTTTGTTTAGTGTAGACTTAAAAGGCTGTGTGGTCACTTTTGTTCTACCAGAAAGACTCGGGAGAATAATTCCATTACCGGTATACATTACATTTATTAACAGCTCACCAAGCACAATATGATATAAAGGTCTTAAGTGTAGGCCCCGTCCGAAGTTCGCATTCCGAGGGAGCGGAATCTGCATGTCCTGCCTGAAGACGAAGTCAGGGGCGCAGCCGACCCCCCGTTTATGGGACGGGACCATCCTGGTGATGGTGTTGGGGAGGATGGAGGGGAAGGGACATCTTGGTGGTGCAGGAGAGGATGGAGGATCTTTTATGTTACGAGTATTTAGAGCATTTGGACAAAGAGAATGTTAACAGTGACGTAATGATTTAGTATTCCCGGTAGAACTTACGCAAAAGCAACATTTCTCAGCATTTCTCAGTTGGTTGATTTTTTGTTGTTGTTGCTATAATCTCCAGAGTACATGATGTTTTTGTAATCATGATGTTTTTGTACATTGAGGTTTACTTTGAATATGAGAGTATATATGGACACAAAGCAGCTCTGAATCCATTGATGAAGTTAAATTAGAAGGGCATGTACTATGTATGTGTATATCTTTCTTTGGATATTCATCTTTGCCAAACTGTAATTTATGAAATTGTTCTTTGTATACTTTTATTTATAATTGTCAGCCTTTTATGATTACTAAGAAAATAATTTTGGGATTTGGGACAAATGTGATGACTTCAAATATAACTGACACTAAAAATATGTTTCTCTGCTATCCACTCCTGCTGAACTCCTGTGCAAAATCGCATCGTCTTACTGTAGTTAGAGTGGCAATGTATGTTTTCATGGTGCTGATGATCCTCACAACAGTTTTTGGGAACCTGCTGATCATCATCTCCATCTCTCACTTCAAACATCTACAGTCTCCAACTCATCTGATCGTTCGCTCTCTGGCTGCCAGTGATTGTCTGCTGGGATCTTTGGTCATGCCGTACAGCATGGTGCGATCTGTTGAAGGCTGCTGGTATCTGGGAGATTTTGTGTGTAAAGTGCATTCTAGTTTAGACATGACCTTCTGTATCTCTTCCATACTGCATCTCAGTTTAGTATCGATTGACAGGTACTGGGCCATTTGTGATCCTTTAAGGTACAAAATGAGGGTCACAAACAACATTGTGACTATATTTATTACCTTCACGTGGCTGTTTTCATTTCTCTACAGTTTTTCTATTGTGTTTTCAGGTGTGAACAAAATTGGCTTAGAGTCATTTATCATGCAGGTTTACTGTGTGGGAAGTTGTGTTCTGTTTTTTAACAAACAGTGGGGTTTAATATGTCCAATTCTCACATTCTTCCTTCCCGGAATGATCATGAGCTCTCTTTATATGAAAATCTTCCATGTTGCAAGAAGACATGCAAAGGTTATGTCAGAAAGAGTGACTGTGGTGACAGCAGGAGGGTTGAAGAGCCAAAGCTCTGCACAAAGAGAAGGAAAAGCAGCGAAAACTCTGGCCATTGTCATGGGAGTTTTTTATCTTTGCTGGCTGCCTATTTTTATTGCTACAATCATTGACTCTAGTCTTAATTTTGTGACTCCAGCCAGTGTCTTTGATGCTTTGGTTTGGTTTGGATACTTTAACTCCACTTGTAACCCATTGATATATGGGTTTTTTTACTCTCGGTTTCAGAAGGCCTTTATGATTCTCATATCATCCCGTATTTATGGCTTCAGTGATTCACGCACCTTGAGATTTGAATGAATATGTGAGCAAATATTTTGTAATTTAAATTTTTAGGTTATGCTTCATAATAGGGACTTTACTTATCTTATTAAGAAGAAGAAAATATAAATACGATATTAGGAACATTGAAATAAACTGATCAAGAAGGTGTTCTGTATCTAAGAACCCTTGATTTAAAGTTGTGATCTTCTTGTTTATTATTATTCCTCTTAACTGGAAGAAATGACAATGTTAACCTAAACTGTTGCAAGGTTATGCAACAGTTTAAGCTAAACTAGAAATGAAGTAGATAAAGATACAAATATGATATACAGATGCAAAAATATTGATCACATATGCTTGATTTTTGTCTTTTACAATAAACGATCCCTTTAGAAGAACAATGTGTCCTAGTGTGTATTTGATTTACTTGTAAAAAAATATTTGTAACTTCAATATTTTAGACCATATCATTATACTCTAATCCCTATCAGGGAACTTCGAGCTGCGTGAAAACGCTGTGGGAACGCCCCTGCGTGAGTGCGTCATGAATTACGTATGAAATCAGTCCAATGGCGAGACGGAACGTCATAGGTGGGTGACGTTATCGACCAGAAAACAATATAAGCACCACAAAACACAAGCGCGTCAGCTTCTGAGTCTTCAGCAAGCGCTCTGTGTATGAACAGTCTGTCTCAAAGTGTTTTTGTCTGTCCTTAGAAGTTGCTAGGCAGGAGTTTTTCACACACACACACACACACACACACACACACACACAAAGTTCAGAAAGTGTGTTCATCCCTGCCCACGTTAAATCATGGGTGGGGACACTTACGATCTGTGTGTTGTTTGTTTGGGAGAGCAGCATGCCCAGTCAGCTCTCGATTTAGCTGATTGTGAGCACTGTGAGCGTTTGTCCATGAAAACACTCTGCTCCCGCAGAGCCCTCTTCGAGGAGAGTGGTTTGGTGCGCGCTCCACGCAGTTCGGGTCCCGCTGCTGCCAAGGCACAGCGAAGGCTTCAATCGTGGGGATCGCAAATGGATCTATCAGCGGGGATTGAGACGGGCTCTGCCTTATCTCTGCCCTTACCTGGTAGATCCAGCGCCTCAGATCCGGGTTTGGAAGCACGCGCCGCGGTTTCTTCCACCCGGGCTGAGGCACCATTACTTCAATTATCCAGTTCTGAGGAATTGGATGTTGAAAGTGTGGATACAACTAGGGCTGTCGCGGTAACCGCAATATTGTAGTACCGCGCTTCTGACAAGTCAACCGCAGAGGATTGCACGTAACCGCAGCAACCGCGATATTCACTTTTTTTTTTTATATAAGGCTATACCCTTCTTGTTTTGAACTTAATGCATGTGTTGAATGTTAAACAAGTTCATAACGATAACAAGACTGTTTATCATGGTGATGTGTAGCTTACAGGCTTCACACAGACAGTGAATGAAAGAGATCGGCAGAGCGCGTCACGCGCTGCGCGTGCAATTACCTGCGTCTGTCTTTGAAGTCGTGAAAAGCTTGTCGTGTCAAAGGGAAGCGAAATATTAGTCGCATCATCATTTTAACGTTCTCTTCATGGGTATTTTCCCATAAATGCGCGTCAGCAGCAGCTCTGGTCAGCATCCCACAACACAAGGAAGCCGAAATAAAATCAGTGAGTCACGCATTGAATCAATGGGTCTCTAATAAGTGAAGCATCAGCTTCAGCGTTGCCTATGTGATGCATTGCTGCTCAGCTGAGCCTTGAAAAGTTGAATCTCAAAGTTAAAAATAAATAACATCTTGTTGAATCAGCTTTTTTTAAACGTGTTCGTCGAATGAACGGTTCAATGACTCGCTCAAAGTCCGTTGTCATAACAATATGCGCGCTGAGTGAAAGTCTTTCAATGCGCATATACTGTAGACGCTGTTTAGTTTCGGTTACATTGGTTACTGAAAATGTCCTCGTTTTTTTTCCACATCGTAAACATTATTTATATAGCAACAAAACCATATAATTATTTAAACAAATAAATAAATGGCGGTAATACCGCATATCGCGCTATTGAGTCACTCAACATTACCGCAAGGGAAATTCCATAACCGCGACAGCCCTAGATACAACAGAGTCGGGGTCTCGTCACTTCAGTGTCCTGCTAGTGAGGAGCTGATGGAGGTGCTCACTCGTGCTGTAGAGAAATTAAGCATCGATTGGCCAGGTGATAGGCCGGTATCTTTGAGAATATTTAGCCAGCAGACATCTGTTTATTCTAATATTTATGGGGCAATGCCTAAGGCTGAGGAAATATTAGCGAGCCATTTATCTCCAGAGACGGCATCGTCCTTTAAGACACCGGCATTGCCCACCAAGCCATTAAGAAATACCTTGGCTTTGGTGGGTAAAGCTTACTCGGCGGGTGGTCAAGCATCAGCGTGTTTGCATAATATGTCTATTTTGCAAGCCTATCAAGCAGACCCATTAAAAGACATCATAGGGGGATGAAATTGGTGCGGACGTGATTCGAGAATTACAACAGGCAGCTGATCTTTCTCTCCGTGCCACCAAGGAGACGGCCAGATCAGTGGGCCGTTCTATGGCAACCATGGTGGCCACGGAGAGGCACTTATGGTTAAATCTATCTGATATGAAAGATAAAGAAAAATCTTTTCTTCCGGACGCCCTGTTTTGGACTGCTGGCCTCTTCGGTGACTCGTGGTCATCGAGAGGTTTCAGGAAGAACAGAAGCAAGCGGTGGCGCTGCCTCCGTGTGCATGTCTCCTGGGCTGCTGGGCGGGAGCAGCCCCGGCAGTCGAGTAGCTCCTCACACTGGGCGCAACAAAAACGCCGCTCTCAGACGAGGTCGTCCAGGGGCAAGGCTGATCTGAGGACAGTTATTGTTGCCAGGAAGGCCTCGTCAAAGATGAAGTCCTGGATGTCAGGATGAGGGTGGTCCCAGTGGTGTATTCTAGGTTTTTGTAGTGAGTATACTCATTCATTATTATTTATTTGTAGAGCACGTTTAAAAACAACACATGGTTGACCAAAGTTCTGAACAGGAAAAAATAATCAATACAAAGATAAAGTAAAATTGCAAATGCAGTCAGTATGAATACAGGCATACAGAATAAATAACACATAGAATACAATACAGTTACAAGTTAAGAAAGTAGATTAAGAATCTGCATTAAGAAAGTGTCTTTTAAGCTTTGATTTGAAGGTTCATCACAAGGGTGCCGACCTGGGACCTGGCAGTTGTTCTAGAAGGTCTCTCTCTAGCACCGTTCGAGCCCATTGAAGAAGTTTCTGAGAAATTCCTTACTCCTAAAAACTATATTTCTTCTTGCCAACTCTTCATTAAAAAACAATTGGAGATATTCAAGCCATTCCGGTCTATCCCTCGTGCTTAGAATTTTCACTCGGCATGGTTAAGGCTTTCCTCCACTCTAGACCGGGGTTTGTCCCCAAGATCCCAACCAATGTGGTCAGGCCTATTGTACTGCAGGCTTTCTGTCCTCCTCCCTTTCTGACGCCGGACCAAGAGAAACTAAATCTGCTCTGCCATGTTAGGGCTCTAGATGCTTATGTCCACAGAGCTGCCCTTTGGAGGAAAAGTGAACTGTTTGTTTGTTTTGGACCACCTAGGAAGGGCTGTCCTGCATCTAAGCAGAGGTTGAGCAAGTGGGTGGTCGAGGCCATCTCACTTGCCTACGAGTCTGCCGGTCAGCCTTCTTCTTTGGCTGTCCGGGCTCATTCAACCAGGAGAATAGCTGCCTCTAAGGCTATCTTGTCAGGAGTATCTATCCAGGACGTTTGTGATGTGGCAGGTTGGTCCTCACCGCACACATTCGTGAAGTTTTACCATCTTGACTTCAGCTCCACTCCAGGGGCGCAGGTGCTTTCGTCCAAATGTGCGCTTTGACTTCACACGACGGACACTTGCTCGTATGGCAACGTTGGAATTTGCGTTCCCACAGCGTTTTCACGCAGGACAGAGTTTGCCCACACCTGCTTAAAAGTAATATATTTCACCCATAAATAAAAATTCTGTCATCATTTACTGACCCTTAGGTCGTTCCAAAGCTGTATGACTTTCTTTCTTATTTGGAACACAAAAGAAGATATTTTGAATCTCATCCTTTTGTTTTTGTTTTCAATTCAATTCAAAGTCAATGGGGTCCAATGTTGTTTCGACCCCAGAGTTGCATGGTCTGACGAGTCTACTATTAAAGTTTTAATTATTATTTTGATTTAGTATTCTAGTTAGTCTTTTTATTGTTTTTCTCATTCTTATCAGTTTTTTTGTTGTTGTCAATATCCTTAATTGTGTTATGTGCTACATTAAACTACATTAATCCATTCTGGCATGTGTCAGTGGTTCAGGCTGATGGTGGTGTAATCCAACCCATCCGTTGATCTTCAAATCACTACACACAGTTTAATCTCCTGAGCTCATGTTGTTTTTGTAACTATGGGTTATATAGGCTAGTGTACAGGGGTTATCTCGAATCTGAGCATATAAGACTGAGCTGCTCTAAGCCCATTTAGGGAGCTAACTAGATGTTAACTATATATCATGTACTATATAAATGTTAATCTTTCTTTGGATATTGGCCTTTACCAAGCTATCATTTACAAAATCATTTTGCTTATCCTTTGCCTTATTAAAATTATCTCAGCATATGGAGCAGACTTGATTACGTCAAATGAAACTGACTCTGAGAATATGTTTCTCTGCTATCCACTCCTGCCGGACTCCTGTCCTAAAGTACATCGTCTTACTGTAGTTAAAGTGGCAATGTATGTTTTCATGGTGCTGATGATCCTCACAACAGTTTTTGGGAACCTGCTGATCATCATCTCCATCTCTCACTTCAAACATCTACAGTCTCCGACTCATCTGATCGTTCGCTCTCTGGCTGCCTGTGATTGTCTGTTGGGATCTTTGGTCATGCCGTACAGCATGGTGCGATCTGTTGAAGGCTGCTGGTATCTGGGAGATTTTGTGTGTAAATTGCATTTTAGTTTAGACATGACCTTCTGTATCTCTTCCATACTGCATCTCAGTTTAGTATCGATTGACAGGTACTGGGCCATTTGTGATCCTTTAAGGTACAAATTGAGGGTCACTAACAACATTGTGACTATATTTACTACATTTACATGGCTGTTTTCATTTGTGTACAGCTTTTATGTTGTGTTTTCAGGGATAAATGCGGTTGGAAAGATGCTTAAATTGCAGATCTCGTGTGTGGGAAGTTGTGTTCTGTTTTTTAACAAACAGTGGGGTCTAATATGTACTGTTCTCTTATTTGTCCTTCCTGGAATGATCATGAGCTCTCTTTATATGAAAATCTTCCATGTTGCAAGAAGACATGCAAAGGTTATGTCAGAAAGAGTGACTGTGGTGACAGCAGGAGGGTTGAAGAGTCAAAGCTCTGCACACAGAGAGAGAAAAGCAGCAAAAACTCTGGCCATTGTCATGGGTGTATTTTATTTCTGCTGGCTTCCTTATTTTACTGTTACTGCTCTTGACCCTTTTTTCAATTATTTAACACCAGTTGATGTTTTTGATGCTTTGGTTTGGTTTGCATATTTTAACTCCACTTGTAACCCCTTGATTTATGGATTTTTCTACCCTTGTTTTCAAAATGCATTTAAGATTCTTATATCCACTTATGTCTGTGGCATCAACGATTCAAACACCTTGACTTTAAATAAATAGGACACTCACACTTATTTAGAAAAATATGTTAAGTTATAATACAACGTGCAGTCTGTTTTTTCATAAACTTGACAGTTTAAATTGTACACTAAACTCACATTTTAATGGATTTACATTTATTGGATTGTTTATAGACATCTATAGAAGGCAAGAAGGATATCCCGTACCTGTTGAAAATGTGTGGTTTGTGTAGTTGGATGGCTGAGTTCCAGAAAATCAGTATCAAAGTGGCTTTGAATGGATTTTTTAACAGTTACAGATTAATAGAAACAATGTGGGTTTAAAGAAATCTTTACTCAACACAAAGAACCAATTATCATTAAAGCTTATTTAGGACGATATTGTTCTATGTGTGTGTGTGTGTGTAAAGAACCTTCTTTTTTAGAGTGCACATACAGTAAATGAAAGTTTTTTTTTACAGTTCATGAAAATATAACTTTCATTAAACATTGATGGAACATTTTGTTCACTTTAAAAAATGCTGGACTCAGCCCATATTTCATTTTATTGGATTAGTTTCATTTTTTTTTTTTTTTTTACCCAAGGTGCAGGTAGGTTTTGTGTAACTTAGTGGCTGGGTCACATTTACTGAGAATACAAATGATGATCAGTTCTATTTTTAAAGACTGTTCCCATCCTTTACATTACGAACTCGAGCTCCGTCCCCTTTGTCAGTTTGTGGCCACTTGGTGGAGAACAAAATACATTACAGCAATACTTTTGTACTTTTAGCGATTGCATTATTAAATAAAAATAGTATGAGATGACACACTTTGCCATGCATGGCACTTGAGGTTTGGGTAAGAGTGTGTGCAGAGGCACATTGTCGTGACATTGTCTTAGGAGTGTTTTATACTTTTAACTTTTTGATATATTTGTAACAATGTCCAAGGTTCAATATAATGAGGATGGAAGAAGACAAGGGTCGGTGTGACTGGGTCTCATACTGGGTCTCGTTTATTGAAATTTGTTAACAGAAAATAAAAATGCGCACGAGCGCCTTCACCATAGATAAACTATGGCACAATCAAAGAAAATAAACAGTTTTCAAAAATTCCCACTCCGTTCAAGTGTGCACGGGATCCCAGTCCCTCTCTCTCTCTCTCTCTCGATCTCTTCCCACGCCAATCACTGTAATCAGAAACAGGTGTTCGTCATTTTGCACTTGACCTACTTACTTACCGCTTGGCTCCACCCCGCTCTGCCGCTACAGACCTCACTGAACCACGCCTCCCTCACTACATACCCCCACTGCCAGACTTAGGCCGGGGAACCCGGGGAAGTCGGCCACAGCCATCTGTACACCCAGGCCTTTGGTTGTAAAAAGGTTGTAATGCTAGATACCAAATGGGTGATCCGCACGTTGGTATCCATCATGCGGTGGAGCCAGAGGAGCATGGTTCGAACAGAGGGTGAACTCCCGTCCCTATACAGTCCCTCCAGGATTTCACGATTTTTTTTGGTGATTTTTGCGATCAAAATGACTGATTTTGTGGTGGTTTTTTCCAAAAATTTGTGAAAAAATTTGCGATTTATATAACGTTTACCATTATAGTATTCAGTCCTTCCAGAAAAATGCGGAGTTTTTTTGTGATTGTTGCGGGCAAAACTTGATTGATTATGCGGCCCGTTTTTTTTAAAAATGCGATGGAATATGCAGGATATTTATGCAATGAAATTGCAGGAATTTGCAAAAATTGAGGGAAATTGCAAAAATTGCAGTTTGATGAAAAAGAGAAAAAAGTGATTCCTCCAACATCCTGTTCTCACTAGGCTAATGTAAGAGTCATTTCTTATTACTTCCTTTGATAAGCAAGCATCATAGAAAGTGTTGGAATATTTAATTTCTCATCTTGTTTTATTTCAGACTGTAACGAGTGTAAATAAGGTATGGCCCCTTTAAGAGCTGCGCGCTCCCTGTTGAACTCTCTGCAGTGTTATATGTGCGCCTCGAACACCCCATGTGTGCGGGTAATTTCTGTTTGATGCTACTTCTTTTATCTTATGTTGTTTATTAAGTAACGATGTGACGGTAGAACGTGTGACAGACAGTTATACGAGTTAGATTTGTGAGGTGTCGATCGCCTCCGTGAGTCTGTCTGGCGTCGCGTTATTGCGTCACTTCATAACGTTCCCATGGAAACAGGAGGAAATGGCTGCTCTTGTGTGAAGCAAACGCAACATTTTTCAACTTTTTGCTAAGATACATGTGACTTTTTTTGCAACGAAAATGCGAGGATTATGAAATAATGCAAACCCCGCATATTTTGCACGGAAATCGGCAATTTATGCGGCGAAAGTGCGGCGTATTTGAAAAAATTCGGCCCCCGCATAAATATGCGGACTTTGGCTGATTTTGCATGGAATTCAGCGATCGCATAATCGCGTTTTTCTGGAGGGACTGCCTATAGATAATAGCAGAGGGTGAGAACGGCCCACCTGATGGCAATGACTAATGTACAGCACCGGCCGCTCTCCACCCTCCATCTCCTGGGACAGGGCCACGCAATTTTTATCCCATTTTTACAATTTTTACTATTTTTTACAATATTACTATTTTTACGTGGCCATAACGTAACATACAAAGTAATGGAGCCTTTTATACATTGTCGTCTTTCTTTAGAAATAGATAATGGATAAATGGAGTCTTTGGACGCCTCAGATGTAAAGTTATTCGCTGTCAAAGTGACGCCAAAATGAATGGGAGTCAATGGGATGCTAACAGCAGGTGATAGCCCGCTACAATGGCGGCTCCTGGAGGCAGCTTCAACTTCCGGCTGATGGATTACCCCCTTGGTAGAAACCACCAGCACTGGCAGAAGAACACAGACACACTCGCTCATTGTAAACAACAGAACAGAGGTGGGGGACTCGAGTCACATGACTTGACTCGAGTCTGACTCGAGTCACAATTTTCAGGACTTGTGACTTGCTTGATTAAAGTACAAAAATGACTTGACTTGACTTTGACTTGAGAACAAGTTACTTGAGACTTGACTTGACTTGAAGTGGAAGACTCGACAATGACTTGAACATATAATAAACAAACAGCAATACAGTTAATTAAAATATATATTATGACGTCAGCATCAATATATCGGCATCTGTGCCTTTACGCTGCTCAATTCAAACCGCGCCAAACGGAAGTTCCGGGAGTCTCACGCATATTGATAGCGTCTCCCTGATGCCCGCAAATGAGTTAAAATCTCCCGGAATCTAGAGCGAGATACTGCGCGTATAACATACATAGCGTGCGGCGTGTGCACGGCAGAGATATGGGAAGCCAAACAAACCAAAAGTGGGACGAGACAGCGGGGCTTTACAGAGCTCGTGCCGCGCAGACATGTCATCTGCACGGTTCAATGATCCGAGCCGCGCAGCCGATTCGTCAGCGCAGCGCGGACGTGTTTCCTAGCGACACTCAATAGTCAGCGCTGTACTGACCAATTTAAAGCAACGCAAACCATATGCTACATACTACATGCAAATAAATGTACAATAAAGAAACCCCTCCTTCCTTACAAAGAATTGTTCTCTACTGAAGTTTAGGAGTTAATTATGGAGAATTCCATAATTAAAACAATCATTTGTTAATATTTATGTAAATTTAATATATAATATACTATACATAATATTATTTAATATGTAATATTTATTAAATATAAAATATGTTAATATAACATATTACCATTTTTATTTTATATTTATTTTAAACATATTTTAAATATGTATATATTTAACCCCCCCCCCCCCCCCCCCCCCCCCCCCAACATTACATTCATTGAGATATACCTCCCTGAAATGAATTCTTGTAGGTTGGGATGTCTGTATGCAGCATAGATATATACACGGCTGTGCAGCTGCAAATGCGTTTTACATATAGGTTTCAGTAAATCGAGGAAAAGGAGTTTCCGAAGACATTTGTTGGCTATGATAAGAAAAACTACTGAATTAAAAAAAAATTGCATTTTATATTCTCATACATTTCATACATTTTATATTTAAACATTTATATAAGATATAAGATATTACATTTTAGATTTCATACATTTTAGACCGTTTCAATTAAATTGAATTAGACAGATTGGATTATACATCTTAGAATCGATACATCTTAGACTCTGAACGTTTTGTGTAAACAACACAATTTTATTTTATTTTCAGATATTAATGTAGCACAGATATGCATATGATTAATATAGCAAATGTAAGATACATAATATATGTATAAAAGTTCATCTTTTCTGTGCAAAAATAAATATATATCGAAAAAATTTACCTCTATTTATTTTAGTAGTGTGACTTGACTTTACTTGAAACTTATCAGGACTTGACTTGACTTGCTTAGGGTGAACCCTTGACTTGACTTGACTTGCTTGATTTATCTGAACTGCGACTTGAGACTTGACTCGAGACTTGATGGTTAAGACTTGAGACTTGCTTGGACTTGACCATGTGTGACTTGTCCCCACCTCTGCAACAGAACTCTTCAGAGACAGCAAACGATCGGCTCCGAAGCGAAAGGCAACTAGTGCGTGTATCCACTTCCGTATTTATATTACCCGTGCTGCGGGGCGGACAGTTATGTCATCACGTACGCCAATTCCCATTGGCGGTTGAGTAAATGATAACAATATTTTCATTCTTCGGTGAACTTTAAAGCAGGCATGGAGAAACTCAAGTTAGCCTGAGCCCCCAACCTTAATCAAACACCCCTGAACTAGCTAATCAATGTCTTCAGGATTACTAGAAAGCTACAGGCAGTTGAGTTTTCTCAGGGTTGGTGCTAAACTCTGCAGGAAAGTGGTCCTCCAGGTCAGAGTTTGCCCATCCCTGCTTTAAAGTAATGTATTTCACCCATAAATTAAAATTCCAAAATTCCGTTCCAAACCTGTATGACTTTATTTGGAACACAGAATAAGATATTTTGAAAAATATCTTTTTGTTTCTTTTCATACATTGAAAGTCAATGGGGTCCAATGTTGTTTTGACCCCATTTGCATGGCCTGACGAGTCTTGGTTTCTCAGTGCAGTGATGGAGATCTGAATTTTATGCAGTTTTATTTTAGTACCATTGAGATACTATTATAGGTTTAATTAGTATTTTGATTTAGTATTTATTTTCTATTTTCTGATTTCATTCTTGTTGGTTTTAGTCTTTTTATTGTGTTTTTGTCATTCTTATCAGTTTTTGTTTGTCAATATCCTTAATTTTAGATGCACTACATGAATCAAATCTGCCATGTTCCAACGGTTCAGGCTGATGGTGGTGAAATGTGTCTCAAACCCATCCATTGATCTTCAAATCACTACACACTGTTGAAGTATTAATTTTTCTCCGTCTAATCTCTTGAGTTTATGTTGTTTTTGTAACTATGGGTTACATGGACTGGTGTACAGGGGTTATCTTGAATCTGAGCATATATATACGAACAAGACTGAGCTGCATTGTGCCCATTTAGGGAGCTAACTAGATGTTTACTTATGTTAATCTTTCTTTGGATATTGGTCTTTACCAAGCTATCATTTACAAATTTATTTTGCTTACTAAAATTAAAGAAACCATCTCAGCATATGGAGCAGTCGTGATGACGTCAAATGAAACTGACTCTGAGAATATGTTTCTCTGCTATCCACTCCTGCCGGACTCCTGTCCTAAAGTACATCGTCTTACTGTCGTTAAAGTGGCAATGTATGTTTTCATGGTGCTGATGATCCTCACAACAGTTTTTGGGAACCTGCTGATCATCATCTCCATCTCTCACTTCAAACATCTAAAGTCTCCAACTCATCTGATCGTTCGCTCTCTGGCTGCCTGTGATTGTCTGCTGGGATCTTTGGTCATGCCGTACAGCATGGTGCGATCTGTTGAAGGATGCTGGTATCTGGGAGATTTTGTGTGTAAATTGCATTTTAGTTTAGACATGACCTTCTGTATCTCTTCCATACTGCATCTCAGTTTAGTATCGATTGACAGGTACTGGGCCATTTGTGATCCTTTAAGGTACAAATTGAGGGTCACTAACAACATTGTGACTGTATTTACTACCTTTACATGGCTGTTTTCATTTGTGTACAGCTTTTATGTTGTGTTTTCGGGGATAAATGCAGTTGGACTAGAGATGCTTATATTGCAGATCTCGTGTGTGGGAAGTTGTGTTCTGTTTTTTAACAAACAGTGGAGTCTTACATGTTCAATTCTCACATTCTTCCTTCCCGGAACGATCATGAGTTCTCTTTATATGAAAATCTTCCATGTTGCAAGAAAGCATGCAAAGGTTATGTCAGAAAGAGTGACTGTGGTGACAGCAGGAGGGTTGAAGAGCCAAAGATCTGCACAAAGAGAAGGAAAAGCAGCGAAAACTCTGGCCATTGTCATGGGTGTATTTTATGTCTGCTGGCTGCCTTTTTTTACTGTTACTGCTGTTGATCCTTTTTACAATTATTTAACCCCAGTTGATGTTTATGAAGTTATAATTTGGTTTGCATATTTTAACTCCACTTGTAACCCCTTGATTTATGGATTGTTCTACCCTTGTTTTCAGAATGCATTTAAGATTCTTATATCCACTTATGTCTGTGGCGTTAATGATTCAAACACCTTGACTTTAAATGAATAAGACACTCACATTTATTTCAGACATTACAATAATGAACAGTGATCTGTGATCTGATTTTTTTTAATAATCTTTTGAAAAGAGGGGCTTGCATGACTCATGCATGGCTAAAATCAATGTTAAACATTCTCATTTTGGCAGTTTAATTTTCATTTCCTGATTTGTATCCAGGCGATTAAAGAGTATCCTCAACTGAACAACTGAAGCCGACAAAATATGCGTGATCTGTTCAAAAACTGAAAAGAGAAAAAATACATTATTGGTAGGAAACCAGTTACAATTTAAAAGTCAAATTTATAGACATCTATAGAAGGCAAGAAGGATATCCCGTACCTGTTGAGAATGTGTCGTTTGTAGTTGGATGGCTGAGTTCCAGAAAATCAGTATCAAAGTGGCTTTCAATGGATTTTTTAACAGTTTTAACAGATTAATAGAAATAAGGTGGGTTTAAACAAGAGTTCTTTACTCAACACAAAGAACCAATTATCATTAAAGCTTCTTTAGAACGATATTGTTCTAAAACATACACACACACACACACACACACACACACACACACATATATATATATATATATATATATATATATATATATATATATATATATTTGTAAATAACCTTTTTTAGAGTGAACAGTATATGACTTCATGAATTTAAATATCTTTTATTCAACATTGATGGAGCATTTTGCGCATTTGTCATTTCATTGGATTAGTTTCATTACATATTTTTTTACCAAGGTGCAGGTAGTTTTTTTGTAATTTAGTGGCTGGGTCAAATTTACTGGGAATACAAATAATGATGAGTTCTATTATTAAAGACTGTTCCCATCCTTTACATTACGAACTCGAGCTCCGTCCCTTTTGTCAGTTTGTGACCACTAGGTGGAGAACAAAATACATTACAGCAATACTTATGTACCTTTAGCGATTGCATTATTAAATAAAAAAAGTATGAGATGACACACTTTGGCCATGCATGGCACTTTATGCTTTTGAGGTTTGGGTAAGAGTGTGTGCAGAGGCACATTGTCATGACCTTTTTCTTTTCTTAGGAGTTTTTAATACTTTTAACTTTTTGATATATTATATATACTGTATTATAAATGTATTTAATGCATGTTCTGATGTCTCATGAATTTGTCTTAATTATGGATTGCTGATTCTCCTGTCTGCACAACAAATGTACCCTCAGTTACTAAAAAAGACACCTTAAACCCTCTCACACAACAACCCAGCGCTGGGTCAGTGTTATTGAATGGATTGGAACAGACATATAGCCAACTGATACAAGTTGTTTTCCCAAACATTCCCAGACCACATCATCTGCCACAATGTAGAAATTCACCTCTAGCCAAGTCAGCAATCATAAGACTCATTCATGCCAGGTTAGGGTTGCACACATAAGAGGTCGACCGCTTGATCGGCTGGACAATTAATCAGGTTGATTTTGGGAATTTTTTTATGAATCGTCATCGGCCGATTGTGCTGCAAATTAGGCTGATTAATAGGTAGGGGCATCTACAGGCAGCTAAGTGTTGTGGAATGTGACACTGCCTCTTGGAGCATGAATATGGGCTCTATGCACGCCGGTATTTCCGGTGAAGGATTAAGGATGCTCGATAACTTCCGCCGATCGTAGAGTCCAATGCAATACCGAGAATTTATATTGAATTTTATACTCCATGGTTATACTAAAGAAACGTTAGTCACAAAAACAGATAAAACAGACACCCCTCGTTGTGTTTATGCTTCTTTTTAAAATGATATTAAATAAACATAACTTAATATAAAATTACATATAAACGTATGAAAGTTTCGTTTCAAAATGGGAGGACAGTAAATTTTGAAGACTGCCATAATCCCGTTTTCCTCGGTTTTCCTCCGCTTTAATCTCCCCAACCGGAAACTGAAGAGCATCCTTGCGTCAAATGCGGAACTTATGCGTGCATATAGACCCCTTTTGCGCCGACGTCACAGTTACGTCACGGCGCTAGCTGGAGGCAAAACAAAGTGAAAACTGGAGGCGGACAATGCAAACCAGCACAGATTCGGCTACATAATGAGCTTAAATTAATTTTATGATTTTTTTTAAATGTCATATTATTGTGTTGTTTGGTGCAAGTATGGATGAAAAATGAATATGCTGTATCTGGATTTTTTATTTCTAGAAAATATTCACATGATTAAAATCGCACCGAAATGACACTCTTTACATTGTCGTCTTCTCTGCCCTAGCTCGGCAGAACTGCGGATCATACACACACGTCTTGTACAGGACCATTCAGAACATAGTTATAGGCATCTAAAGATTTGTATGCCCTCAGTTTCTCTTTACGATCGGTTTCTCTATAAGGTGGGTGTAGAAGTCAGGCCACTCACCCGAGGTAACGTAACGTTAATCCTGTCAGATTGTCCATGCATCGAGTGAGCGTGTAGGTGGCTACGGGTCGGCCAATCTGGTTCCGTCCGTTAAAAATAACTTTTGAAAATAACAATTGCGGTCCTGGAGAGTGAGTGACCTTACACATTAAAATAAAATCTGATTTTCTCCAGTCATTGTTAAAAAACAGGCTAATAAAACTCGCTAACTAGCGTTAGTGAAGCGGCCAGAGGGATCTTTCTGCCTCCACCTAAGCTCCGCCCACAAAAAAACGTCACCATGTTTACCAACTGTAAAAGGGTCTATAGCCTATTGGCAGAAAGAACCCATTAACCGTGCCGGAGCACACAGGGGAATGACTGGGTCAACACTGAACAGTGAACTGAAATAGTGAAGCACTCACTATTCCACCCTCTAACCAGCTGTTAACACGTACAAACCTTTAGAAATTTGTTGCTGTTAAAACAGTAGTTGAGCGCTCAAAGCTTGCGATCACTACTGCACTCACGCTGTAGAAACCACCAGCGCTGGCAGAAAAGCACAGACACACTCGCTCATTGTAAAACAACAGAACTCTTCAGACACAGCAAACGATCGGCTCCGAAGCAGAAGGCAACTAGCGCGTACATCCACTTCCGTATTTATACCCGCGCTGCGGGGCGGACTGTGTTATGTCATCACGTACGGCAATTCCCATTGGCTTTTTCAATACTCGAAGATGATTAGCTCACTGGTGTGATCCCCATTCAGTTTACGTCGACTACGTCTGACATTCTCGACTAAAAGGGAACTGTTATCCTTTTTGATCACCAGGTGCCACTATGCCCTACGGTTAAGAGTAATTTCAAGGCATGATGCTTAAAGGGATAGTTCATAAAAAAATCCCTCTCAAGTTGTTCCAAACACGTGAGTTTCTTTCTTCTGTTGAACACGAAATAAGATATTTTAAAGAATGTTTAAAACCATACATTTGACAGTAACCATTGACATCCATATTAGGAAAAATAATACTATGGAAGTCAATGGCACCCCTGAACTAGCTAATCAATGTCTTCAGGATTACTAGAAAGCTACAGGCAGGTGAGTTTTATCAAGGTTTAGAGCGATATTATGCAGGAAAGTGGTCCTCCAGGACAGAGTTTGCCCGTCCCTGCTTTAAAGTAATATATTTCACCCATAAATTAAAATTATGTCTTAATTTACTGTCCCTCAGATCGTTCCAAACCTGTATGACTTTCTTTCTTATTTGGAACACAAATAAGTTTTCTCTTAAAATAATCGCTTTTTAGAGGGCCTAAACATGCTCGAAAACTCATGAAACTTTGCACACGCTTCAGAAGTGGTGAAAATTTACGTGTGATATGGTTTTTAAAATTGGGTGGGACGAATTTTTTAAATTATTGCCCCCACATTTTGCCCCGGCTCTACGTTTCACGTACAGGTATGAAATTTGGTACATACATGTAATGACCAAATACCTACAAAAAAGTCTCTTGGAGCATAGCCCTAAACACAACAGGAAGTCAGCTATTTTGAACTTCCTCCTAGATTTTGTGTATTTTTCGTAATTTCCTGATGTTGTACTTTAACGAACTCCACCTACAGTTTTGATCTGATCCTCTTCAAATTTGGTGAGTGTAATCTTAAGGCCTTTGCAACGTTAAATTGCAAAGATCTTGAGTTTTCATCGAAGGGTGTGCCCTTGGCGGCCTGACAAATGTACACCCAATTTCAGCCTTTTGGTGATTTGTGCTTGAATATGTCATATAGGTCAATATTGCTTGCAGTTCCGATGTTGCTAGGCAACCATAGACAGCCTGCAGTAACTCAGGCATACAATGTCCGATCTGCCCCAAACTTCACATTTTTGATAAGAGTCCTGTCCTGAACACATGACCATGCTCATATTTGGTTATAGCAATAGCGCCACCTGCTGGTAGCAGGAAGTGTGCAAATACAAATCCTTTGACATAGTCCTCCTATATTTATAATCATTACATACTGCCCACCGTGCTCTGTTTTCCTAAAACCGCCGGGCGGTGGCAGCACGAGTGCGAGAGCCCTTTTCAACGCTGCTTGCAGCTTTAATTTGATTTTGATTTGTTTCTGTTCATACATTGAAAGTCGATTGGGTCGAATGTTGTTTTGAACCCATTTGCATGGTCTGACGAGTCTTGGTTTCTCAGTGCAGTGATGGAGATCTACATTTTATGCAGTTTTATTTTAGTACCATTGAGATACTATTATAGTTTTAATTATTATTTTGATTTAGTATTTATTTTCTATTTTCTGATTTCATTCTGGTTGGTTTTAGTCTTTTTATTGTTTTTGTCATTCTTATCAGTTTTTGGTTCAGGCTGATGGTGGTGAAATGTGTCTCAAACCCATCCATTGATCTTCAAATCACTACACACTGTTGAAGTATTAATTTTTCTCTGTTTAATCTCTTGAGTTTATGTTGTTTTTGTAACTATGGGTTACATGGACTGGTGTACAGGGGTTATCTTGAATATGAGCATATATATACGAACAAGACTGAGCTGCTCTAAGCCCATTTAGGGAGCTTACTAGATGTTTACTATATATCATGTACTATATAAATGTTAATCTTTCTTTGGATATTGGCTTTTACCAAGCTATCGTTTACAAAATTATTTTGCTTATCCTTTGCCTTATTAAAATGAAAGAAACCATCTCAGGATATGGAGCAGACGTGATGACGTCAAATGAAACTGACTCTGAGAATATGTTTCTCTGCTATCCACTCCTGCCGGACTCCTGTCCTAAAGTACATCGTCTTACTGTAGTTAGAGTGGCAATGTATGTTTTCATGGTGCTGATGATCCTCACAACAGTTTTTGGGAACCTGCTGATCATCATCTCCATCTCTCACTTCAAACATCTACAGTCTCCAACTCATCTGATCGTTCGCTCTCTGGCTGCCAGTGATTGTCTGCTGGGATCTTTGGTCATGCCGTACAGCATGGTGCGATCTGTTGAAGGCTGCTGGTATCTGGGAGATTTTGTGTGTAAAGTGCATTTTAGTTTAGACATGACTTTCTGTATCTCTTCCATACTGCATCTCAGTTTAGTATCGATTGACAGGTACTGGGCCATTTGTGATCCTTTAAGGTACAAAATGAGGGTCACAAACAACATTGTGACTGTATTTACTACATTTACATGGCTGTTTTCATTTGTGTACAGCTTTTATGTTGTGTTTTCAGGCATAAATGCAGTTGGACTAGAGATGCTTATATTGCAGATTTACTGTGTGGGAAGTTGTGTTCTGTTTTTTAACAAACAGTGGGGTCTTACATGTTCAATTCTCACATTCTTCCTTCCCGGAACAATCATGAGCTCTCTTTATATGAAAATCTTCCATGTTGCAAGAAAGCATGCAAAGGTAATGTCAGAAAGAGGGTTGAAGAGCCAAAGATCTGCACAAAGAGAAGGAAAAGCAGCGAAAACTCTGGCCATTGTCATTGGTGTTTTTTATGTCTGCTGGCTGCCTTATTTTACTGTTACTGCTGTTGATCCTTTTTACAATTATTTAACCCCAGCTGATGTTTTTGATGTTGTAATTTGGTTTGCATATTTTAACTCCACTTGTAACCCCTTGATTTATGGATTTTTCTACCCTTGTTTTCAAAATGCATTTAAGACTCTTATATCCACTTATGTCTGTGGCGTTAATGATTCAAACACCTTGACTTTAAATGAATAAGACACTCACATTTATTTCAGACATTACAATAATGAACAGTGATCTGAATTTTTTTATTAATCTCGTGTAAAAGAGGGGCTTGCATGACTCATGCATAGCTAAAATCAATGTTCAAAAACTTTTTTGAACAGAAAAATACGTTCAATTATAATACAGCATGCAGTCTGTTTTTTTTTTCATAAACTTGACCGTTTAAATTAAATTTTAATGGTTGTACATTAAATGGTCTCATTTTAGAAAAACATCCTCATTTTGGCAGTTTGATTTTCATTTCCTGATTTGGATCCAGGTGATTAAAAAGTATCCTCAACTGAACAACTGAAGCAGACAAAATATACATGATCTTTTCAAAAACTGAAAATAGAAAAAATACTGTACATTATTGGTTTGAAACCAGTTACAAATTAAAAGTCAAATTTAGGCTATAGACATCTAAAGAAGGCAAGAAGGATATCCCGTACCTGTTGACAATGTGTCGTTTGTGTAGTTGGATGGCTGAGTTCCAGAAAATCAATATCAAAGTGGCTTTCAATGGATTTTTTAACAGTTACAGATTAATAGAAACAATGTGGGTTTAAAGAATTCTTAACTGAACACAAATAACCAATTATCATTAAAGCTTCTTTAGAACGATATTGTTCTAAAACACATATATAGTATGTAAAGAACCTTCTTTTTTTAGAGTATACTGTATATGACTTCATGAAAATAAATCTCTTTTATTAAACATTGATGGAGCATTTTGCGCACTTTAAAAAAATGCTGACATCAACCAATTTGTCATTTTATTGGATTAGTTTCATTATTTTTTTAACCAAGGTGCAGGTAGGTTTTGTGTAACTTAGTGGCTGGGTCAAATTTACTGAGAGTACAAATAATTATGAGTTCTATTAGTAAAGGGTCATTCCACCTCTGGAAAGATGAATGTGTATTTAAAATGGGTAATTTATGTAGAAGAAATGTCAAAATATTTTTGTATTTGGAGCTTTCTAGACTGAGAAAAGACAGAAAATGTATTTTTGGCTTATGTGGATGAAAGACATCAACTCCCAGAATACACTTGCTTCGCTGCCCTAGGAGGCCACGCCTACCAGTAACCGCGCAGTAGGTAAACAACAGTTTTGGCTACTGGTGAGTCTCCGTGATGAGTCTGCCCGAAAATGTGTTTCGAGATCACCCAAAATATTTTGAAAGTTTTACCTTTCACTGTTAGCCTGGCTAACGCCAGACCACGTATCATTGCGAATTAAAACGCGGTCTGGAAACCACATGTTAAATTTCTCGTATTTGAGGCATGGTTTACGAATGCCCAGAGCCGTATTATTGGGTGCTACGAATGTCTATCAAATGCGCCTGTACGTCAAATGCGCCTGTACTCCCTCCCCGTTCTGTGATTGGTTCCCTATTTCTGGGGAAAATTTGGTTCATGCTATCGGTTTGGTTGTTTGAGTCATTAGAGAAAAATATTTGTAAAATAAATGGTTATAAAACAGAAAGTAAAATAAGAATTAAAAAGTCTGCTTAAATATTGAGAACAGTAGAATTTATTAAGCTATTATATTTATTACGTAATGATTATTTATTCCGTGAGGTGAGTCATTTGGGATGAGCATGCGCAGTTGCGCCGTAAACTTCATAGAAGGAGTGAAATGGCGTCTGTTGTGGTTAATTCAGTGCGTTGATTCACAGCCCGTCGTCAGGAGCACACAGCCCGTTGGTATGTAGCGAACTCAGAACTTTTTGAAATGTTTACTAGGAGGCATGTAATTTGGGAACGTTTAGTTTCGTGCGTGAGTGATTGTTGACATTTGCCGCGCTTAGTCCGTGCAGAGAGACTTAATTATAGTTTGGTTAGCGCGTGCATTATTCAGCTCTCTCGGCTGGCGATATGTTTAAACGCTGGATAATTCCCACGTAAACTAATGTAGAGAGTTGTGGTTAAGCGACGGTGTTGTATTCATTTGGTAAAGCATTAAGTTGAAGTGTTATCGCTATAATGATTAATGCACTTTGCCTGCGTACTTGTGCGATAACTATAGACGAATCCGACGAGCGTTCTTGTGTAGGCTGCCATCTTGTGGCGACGCCATTACTGAGCTGTTACACCGGCATAGACATATGCACCGGTATGTAAACAAACCTCGGAGATAAGGTGACAACGCACCCCTGATGACAGCTACAGCCAGGCAGACTTGTTAGGTTGATGATGTTAGACATTGGCCTCCAGTCCAGTCACAGATGAAGGTACAAACGATCTTACAGATTATTTATGAAAATAGCTTGGCAAGCAAGCTAGGCTAACGTACCGAGGAAACTAAAAAAAGATCTGTCCATTTGGCAACAATAAATAAATAAATAAATGAAATCAAATAAACAATTTCATGTTTTTCATTTGTGTCCATTATTTATCTCATTTTTACATTGCAACGGGCAAGGGTAAGGTAACGTTACAGCTAGAAAGTATACATAATATCGACCAACTACTGTTTTTAAACCATGGAAAGAGGTCAATATAACAGCAGGAGAACAATTATGTCACATAACGTTACATTCAGCTCAGGAAAGCCATTTAATGACCATAGCATGTAAATTGAATAGAAAAAATAACAAGAGAGGAGATTTTGCTGATCACTAGATCACACATTTATTATATTTTTTTACTTATGTCATTAAATAATTGTTATTATACGCGAATGTCCGCGTCTTGTACTCGCCCAGGAAATCTGTAAACCGTACGGCACCAGACAGGGGCACTCGACCCGGGGTATTCACAATGTTTTCTCTTTAAAATTGAAATTTTACTGCCACCATTGAAACAATTTATAACGGAAACTGTTTACCCACTCGACATTATACAAGGGCTAACGTTGTAACGTTAGTGACAGTCGTAAATCGCGAGCTGTTTATTCCAGTGGACGCAAGTTGCAAATAAAACAATAGAAGGCAATGGGGCAACGCTACCCAGCAACAGCTCAGTAATGGCGCCCGCTTACTTCCGGTAGTTTCGCTGGATTCGTCTATACTCTGCACGAGCGATGCTATGCATGATGGGAAATGTAGTTTCTGTGGTGTTCTGACGCAACTGTGCAAGACATTATAGGGAATTATATGATGGTGTGTTCTTTTTTTATAACAGAAATAGATCTAGTTATTGTATTGTAACCATTTCATGTTTGCTTATTTGCATTATATATTCAATGGATATATTTGTAATACTGTTTTATTTGTCATTTCAGGTTTATGACCTGTGGTCATTTATATAAATAAACAAATACGAGATTAATGACAAACACGAGTCATGCCATGTGCGCTGCCTGTCACTAGCCCTTTCGGATGGCTGAAAAATCTAAAAAGATCCGAACAGTATCCAGACTGCCTAGCAACGCGAATAAAATCGCGCTGCGGCAAAGCAGAATGGGGAAACCCAGGCTATTCCACTGTGAAGATCTAAACATATTTAGATACAGGAAATCGCAATGGAAGGCGATTTCGATATATCTAAATATATGTTTAGTGAAAGGTAAAACTTCCGAAATCTCTGTGTAAACAATGAGTGACGTACACGCGCAAGCAATCACTTCCGGCGCATACGCAGACCGAAGCGCCCGTGCCGTCTGATCAGTTGGACATGGCTGTGGTTACACGAGGTAAAAACGATATAAATTCTGTTCGCTTTCTCACACAAACCGCTCGTTTTGTGTTATTTTTTTCATGTTTTTTTTTCGTGTTAATGTTTCCGTTTAATTTTTCTCATACACAACAACAGAAATGGCAGTGTTAAATCAAAGATGGGGTGGTGATGGTGCTGTGGATAAGACACATGCCTTTGGTGTGAGAGACCTTCGAATCCACTGTGAGACACCAATGTGTCCGTGAGCAAGACACTTAACCCCTAGTTGCTCCAGTCCAGAGGCATGCGACCTCTATATAGCAATTGTAAGTCGCTTTGGATAAAAGCGTCAGCTAAATGAATACCAGAGAATACCAGAGAACCTCTACAACATATAGTCACACTGGCACAAAAAAGCTGTCCGAAGCCTGTCTTGAGGTATTCTCGCGACCTGTTTAAACAAGTATTTAAGATTTAAAGTGTAAATGTGTTGAAACTATCATTCATTATTTGTATGTATCTTTGGAAATACATTTCAGGCACTCGTGGACTGGCAATCTCCTTTACAAGACAGACAGTGGGGATTTTTTTTAATCTCCTGAGTTCATGTTGTTTTTGTAACTATGGGTTACATTGACTAGATTCTGAGAGTATATATGAACGAGACTGAACTGCTTTGAGTCCATTTAACAAATTACCCTATATTGTGTGGGCATGTACTATATTTATTTTCATCTTTCTTTGAATATTTGTCTTTACCGTATAATTATTTATGAAATAATTCTTGGCTCAATTTGGTCAATTTTTGTGTGTCTTTTTACATTTACAAAACACAAATTGTGTTTTAAGCCTGCATATCAATCATTATCTGGGGCAGACGTGATGATTTCAAATGAAACTATCATTTACTCTGAGGAAGTGCTTCTCTGCTATCCACTCCTGCCGGACTCCTGTCCAAGAGCTCATCGTCTTACTGTCCTTAAAGTGGCAATGTATATTTTCATGGTGCTGATGATCCTCACAACAGTTTTTGGGAACCTGCTGATCATCATCTCCATCTCTCACTTCAAACATCTACAGTCTCCAACTCACATGATTGTTCAGTCGCTGGCAGCTTGTGATTGTCTGCTGGGATCTTTGGTCATGCCGTACAGCATGGTGCGATCTGTTGAAGGCTGCTGGTATCTAGGAGATTTTGTGTGTAAAGTGCATTCTAGTTTGGACATGACTTTCAGCATTTCTTCCATACTGCATCTCAGTTTAGTATCTATTGACAGGTACTGGGCCATTTGTGATCCTTTAAGGTACAAAATGAGGGTCACTAACAACACTGTGGCTGTATTTATTACCTTCACATGGCTGTTTTCATTTGTGTACAGTTTTTCTGTTGTGTTTACAGGGGTAAACAACGTTGGTTTGGAAGAACTACTATTGCAGATTTCTTGTTTTGGTGGCTGTTTTCTTCTTTTTAACAGAGAATGGGGTTTAATTTGTGCACTTTTTGTGTTCTTAATTCCAGGAACTATCATGAGCTCTCTGTACTTGAGCATCTTTAATGTTGTGAAAAAACATGCAAAGGTTATGTCAGAGAAAGTGTCCGTTGCCCCCACTGTAGGCGGTAATTGCCAAACCTCTTCACAGAGAGAGAGAAAAGCAGCAAAAACTCTGGCCATTGTGATGGGTGTTTTTTATCTCTGCTGGCTGCCTTTTTTTACCGCCACTGCTGTTGATCCTTTCCTCAATTTTGTGACTCCTGGTGATGTTTTTGATGCTTTGGTTTGGTTTGGATACTTTAACTCCACTTGTAACCCATTGATCTATGGTTTTTTCTATCCACGCTTTCAGAAAGCCTTTAAGATTCTCATATCCACTTATATCTGTGGCATCAGTGAGTCACACATCTTGACATTTGAATGAATAAGATATTATTAACTTTACCTGACATTAAATTTTATATATATAACAACCCTGCATTTTATAGAGTGTATGATTAAATGTTTCACTTATTTAAGTTTTTTCTTGAACTCCGTAATAAAATGTATTATTGCCGGTCAAGGCTAGAAGGGGCTTTCAGTCTTTTGTATTGATTTAGATGGAAGAAAATATAAATCAAGGTATATATAAACCACTTCCCATACCTCAACTATCGTTTATAAAATAGACGTAAAATCACACACACACACACACACACACACACACACACACACACACACACACACACACACATGTGAATGAGTGACATTTATGGAAGATGAAACATTGAAAACAATTGCCGCAAAATGTTTATTTGATAATGAGTTTTAATTTATAATTAGTTTCAAAGTATGCTGTGTATCCCATTTGGAGAGAGGTTAAAATCAAAGAAAACATTTTTTTGCATAATGCACACAATTATTTATTTGTAGGCAAAATATACAATACTTTATATGGGAAAATGACATTTCACAAGGACAACAGGGTTCTCCAGTGAGACAGTTATATTCTATATACAACTATAGCAAAATGGTAACACTTTATATTACGACCCACAAACAACTGTGTAAGTAAACCGAAATTACAGTGTACGTTTACGTAATTATAGTGTACTTCCATGTGGGTATAAGGGAACAATATCAATACGTTAAGTTTTGGGTAATAAAGGGGTACAACCAGATAAAGGCTACAACCTGCAAAGAACTTTGTAAGTAAACCGAAATTACAATGTACTTTTACGTAATTATAGTGTACTTCTGTGTAGATATGAGGGAACAATATCAATATGTTAAGTTTTGGGTTATAAAGGGGTACAACCAGACATACAAACAAGTTATTTATAATATAATTATTTTAAAACCAACAGGTACCTATATTCCAGGCAAAAATTGTACGTCTAGTTTTTATCACATTTCTGGCAAAATATGTACTTGTGTATGAATGTACTCGGCCACCACGTAGACTTTAAATGTGGACGGAGACCTCCCCTTATCCAACGGGCTCTTGTAGGAAACTGAGCAGCCACGAGACCCCACATGTCCGAGGGTCCAGATTTTTGTCACCATTTGGAGAACACAGACCATTTAGACGCATAAAGCTTTCTGGTAGAGGGAGCTCTAAACTGTGTAATCGTGTTCATTACTCCTTCTGGCGGGGCAATGGGAACCCGTTGATCAACCATGCGTGCAGAGACAAGCGCTCTGGATGGGGATGCCATCGAGCCGCAAGCTTGAGAGAGGAGATCTGTTCTCACCGGAATCGGGCATGGGGCTGTTTGTGGCGCATTTCCCAGATCCTCTTGATTACCGGTGGCAACAGAGAGATCAGAGGGAAGGCATTCAGTGGGCGGCTGGGGTGCAGGGACCAACGTTGTCCCTGGATAATTTAAACAGTGCAGCTGAGACCACGTGAGTAGGCGCTCTGTTTGGTCGCAGAGGTTCCTGGATCTGACACCACCCTGACGGTTCACGTAGAACACCACAGACATGTTGTCTGAACGGACTAGAACATGTTGGTCCTGTATGAACATGAGGAAGCGCTTCAGTGCATCCGGATAGATGTTGAACACGGCGCACACGCTGTATCAATAAAGAGTCCAGTTCTATTCCTAGAAAGGAAATTGACTGAGAAATTGACTATCTCGTCCAGATAGTTCATGATTCGCAAACCCTGATTTTTCAAGGGGGCGAGAGCCGCATTCATGCACTTCGAACGGCAGGACGGTGTATTGGTATACCTGTTTGTCAAAGGCGACTCTCAAGAATGGCCTGTGATGGGGTATTATCTGAATCTGAAAATAGGCATCTTTCAGATCGAGAGATATATACCAGTCCCCCTGGTCCGCTTGCGTGAGGAGTTTCCTGATTGTCAGCATTTTGAACGGTCTTTTCACAAGCACTTCGTTAAAAAAACTCGGATCTAAGAAGGGTCTGAGGCCACCGTCTTTCTTAGGTAAAGAGAGTAACGGCTGTAAAAACCCTGACTCGCTCAGAGAAGGCGGCACTTTCTATATACTTCCCTTTTGCACAGCAGGCTCGCTATTTCTGCATGAAGCAGATGTGCTACTTCTGAATTCAGAGTAGTTTCAAGCCGGCGGCGATCGAATTGTAGCGAATAGCCTTGTCTTATTGTGCTTAACACCCATTTTGATACCCCCGGGAAAGCTTCCCATGCTTTTATATATGCAGCTAGGGGTTGAAAGGCCTCCGCACTCTGATTGCCACACTGTATGGGCTTTACAGGCTGCGTCGGAGGTGTGTGCACGGCGGACGTGCTCATGGGGGGGGGTAGCTTTCTTGTAACGTAAAGAAAGCTAGCCGCGGTTGGCACAGCCGTAAGCGGCGCGTCCCCCATTCAGCACGACGGCAATGCAGCTCGTCAGCAGCAGTTGCGCGTTGGTGAGAGGGGGGCGGCTGCTTTAAATGCTTCGATTCGAGCCCGCAGGGTCGACAACGGAAGCTTTTCGCAGAGGTTACATCCGCCATCGGCAAGAGCGAGCTCTGCGTGTTCGAGTCCCAGGCAGAGAGCGCAGAAGAGATGGCGGTCTCCGGCACTGAGAGGGGCATGGCATGAGCCGCAGGTGGTGCGAGACATCTTTAAAAAGACACTTGCTTGTTCTTTTGTGAAGTTCACTTAGAACTTGTGCTCTAAAAAGGATACGTCAACCGGATGGCATAGCTCGCAGGATGGCTGAAGGTGGCGAAGACGGCCGGCTTCTTCAGTCGCTGTCCACGCTTGCTAAGATGCCCCTCAACGTCGACGTGAAGTGATGAAAATCAGGGATGCAGCCTACGAACCGCACTTATATACACACTGGCCTATGATGCAATGACGGAGCGAGTGCCTCTCATTGGACGCGAGTTCACTCGAGTTCGTCTATAGGCTGCAGCAGTTTGCCGTAAAGCAACCAATGAGCTCTCTAGCTAGCCCGCTCAAGGTCTGCACTGCGTTGACAATGGATACAAAAATTAAGGATAATTTTTTGGTTTCAATATCTCAGAAAAGATTAATCTTTCCCGAAGCGCAAGCTAGCTTACGCAATACGAGAACCTCTCGTAAGAGAACTGGGTTTTTTTGAAGCACGAAAGTTGTTAACATAACTCACTTTCTAAAAAACTTCTGAAAGAGGAGGGGGTTCAATGTCGACGGGTCTTCTGCATCAGTTGCCATGCTATCTTTTGAGTGACTTAGAGGAGGTTGACCATAGACTCGCAGCACTTCAAAATGCGTGTTTTTTTCCGCTTGGCAAGCCGAACGGACGTGACATGGGGGCGTGGCAGCATCAACGATTTTGAATTAATTTCGATCGGTTTCGATTTTAATTAATTTCGAACGATTTCGTGACACCCTTATTAAATAGTTTTTGTTCAATGCTTGAAATAAGGTCTGTGGTGAACACAAATAGTATGAAGATTATCATAAACAATACATGTAAGAATCATAAACTTTTAGTTGTCACAGAGCTTATTTTCTGCAATAATCCAAAAGCCAATGGAAAAAAAATCTATTGGATTTTTTTTGAGGGAATGAGGGTGATGCAAACTTCTAGGTTGGTCTACAACAATGTTTTATCACTGCAGAACTCTATCGCCAAATATAATTATGTAGTCGAAACTTACATTCTGCTAAATTAAAAGAGGAAAATTATTAAAAGCATATCAGCATATATCACACTGACATTTAGAAATTGCAATGTGTTTTCATACAAATTCTCATCCCATAGATAGATAGATAGATAGTAATTGTGTGGCCATCTGGGGGCGCCTCGTGTACCACGATTAGTTACAGCTCCATTGTTAGCATATTCAAATATGTTTATGAGGGTAGGGGCGTTACCTGTTTTGGATCCTGAGTATTCTGTATATATAGCTCAAACTGAGCTTCTGAATCCATAGACTATGTAGTTCTTAATGTGCATGTACTGTATATTTTCTTTGTTCTTTGGTCTCTATCTGACTGTGTCTGAATCCCCTCAGAGTTTCAACAATATCTGTGTGATTTTAGTTTTTACTTTTACAAAGGAAATATTTTTTTTTTTTTTTTTTTTTATCTGCATATCTATATCTTCGTAATGACCTCAAATGAAACTGACATTTACTCTGAGAATGTGCTTCTCTGCTATCCACTCCTGCCGGACTCCTGTCCAAGAGCTCATCGTCTTACTGTCGTTAAAGTAGCATTGTATATTTTCATGGTGCTGATGATCCTCATAACAGTTTTTGGGAACCTGCTGATCATCATCTCCATCTCTCACTTCAAACATCTACAGTCTCCAACTCATCTGATCGTTCGCTCTCTGGCTGCCAGTGATTGTCTGCTGGGATCTTTGGTCATGCCGTACAGCATGGTGCGATCTGTTGAAGGCTGCTGGTATCTGGGAAATGCTGTGTGTAAAGTGCATTCTAGTTTGGACATGACTTTCAGCATTTCTTCTTTAATTCATCTCAGTTTAATATCTGTTGACAGGTACTGGGCCATTTGTGATCCTTTAAGGTACAAAATGAGGGTCACAAACAACATTGTGACTGTATTTACCACCTTCACGTGGTTGTTTTCATTTCTCTACAGTTTTTCTATTGTGTTTTCAGGTGTGAACAAAATTGGCTTAGAGTCATTTATCATGCAGGTTTACTGTGTGGGAAGTTGTGTTCTGTTTTTTAACAAACAGTGGGGTCTTATTTGCTCACTTCTCACATTCTTCCTCCCTGGGACGATCATGAGCTCTCTGTATATGAAAATCTTCCATGTTGCAAGAAGACATGCAAAGGTAATGTCAGAAAGAGTGACTGTGGTGACAGCAGGAGGGTTGAAGAGCCAAAGCTCTGCACAAAGAGAAGGAAAAGCAGCAAAAACTCTGGCCATTGTCATGGGTGTATTTTACATCTGCTGGCTGCCTTTTTTTACCGCCACTGCTGTTGATCCTTTCCTCAATTTTGTGACTCCTGTTGATGTTTTTGATGCTTTGGTTTGGTTTGGATACTTTAACTCCACTTGTAACCCATTGATCTATGGCTTTTTCTATCCACGCTTTCAGAAAGCCTTTAAGATTCTCATATCCACTTATATCTGTGGCTTCAAAAGCTCAAACGCCTTGATACTTGAATGAATATTGACTTTTTTGCATATTTTAATGCTTGTCCACCCATGAATAAATAATATTAACTTTGTTTATTAAATGTAAACATGTTAATACTATTGAAAGAAATTATCAGGACAATAGTGAAATAATTTAATGCCTTAAATAATTACATTGTTTGAATTCATATTTTTTCTAGCTAACTGGGATTTGTATATGAACACATAACTCTCAGACAGTCACTTTTTATAACAGATCACTCTAAATTGTAATGTGGACGAGAGAGAGAGAGAGAGGTGGACTTTCCTAGAGAAAGAGGCTTGACTTTTAAGGGTTTCTTTAATATAAACATTTAAAAAAGTTATGAACGTTATAAAGGAAAAAGAAATATGTAAAAAAAATAAAAAAAATAAATTGACATACATTTATGAGTATTGTTTTGCAAGAAAAAACACTCAAATATTAAATTGCAAACATTCATCAGAGTCAACTTCACAAATACACTGATTAACTTCCCATCTATATTTGAACATCTCCAGATCATGTATCAACTTATAATACTTATATAACTATATTCTATGTTAATACGGGATTTTATTAATCCCTTTAATTCTGAAGTAACATCAGTTGATCCCTTATCACTCAATTAACTTTTTCTTGTCAACCAAATAGCCATCTTTGCTTGCTCAAATAAATAATTTAATAAAACATGACGCTCCCTTTTACCTCTGCTGTACTTAGGCCCATAAACCTTTCATGTGTAAAAGCTTCCCCCAGGGGTTGACACCACTCTTCCATTTTAACAAATAATTGCTGTAATCTCGCACAATTAAAAAACAAATGGAAGACCGTTTCTTGAATTACACAAAAAAGGGCAACCCTCCCCAACCTGTAGGTCAAGGTGTGCTCTGTGTCTGTTTGTAGCTATTATCCCATGCACAATCCTCCACTGAAGGTCTCCGGTTCTCTTCTCCATGGGGGATTTGTACAGGGACCTCGAGCCTGGTGCCGAGACCCATCGAATGGTCCCGCGATCAGCCTACCTCCTCCAGTGATTCTGAAGCCGTTCCGCCGGGGGTGTCCACCAGTACATTCCCAGGATTCAGCGCACTCCACTTATCCACTCCGTGCATACATCTCAGGGCACTGGCCACCTAGGGGCCAATGCCACTCTCTTTCTGCTAAAGGATCGCTTCTGGTGACCCAACCCATCCATGGATACTCAGATTGTGCCATCTACAAGAGCTCACGCCACCAACCGGCCGGTCGACCACTGTTTCCGCGAGAGCAAGAGGGTCTGGTATGCAGCCTAGCATCAGCTTCAGCAGGCAGTGCGACGTCAGAAGACCCAAGCCAATGTTCGAGGGTGATGCGAACTTCTGGGTTGGCCTGCAAAATGTGTCAGCACTCTTTAGCCAAAGAAAACTATGTAGTCAAAACATTGTACTAAATTAAAAGAAGGGAAAATTATTAAAAGCATATCAGCATATATCATATTGACATTTAGAAATTACGTTTACATCTTAATACACACAAATTCTCATTCCAGTTTAAACACGTAAATAATCCAAATTCCACTGAATAGTCAGACTGATCTCATGAACGGCAATTCGTATTTCCATTTTTGGCGTGCTATCAACACGCATAATCGCTTTTCAGCAGAGTGAGGCCGGTGGAGTGATTTCAGATGAGCAACACCAACGCGACGCACCGGTCTCGTATCTCTCACGGAGGAGCGGAGGCATGAAAGGAGTAGCAGTGGAGAGCGAGAGAGGAACAGGCCTGAAATTATGTTGTGTTTTGTTTTATTATATGTGACAGCAGTCATCCGTGAGGGGCTGCTGTCTTTTACTTTCGTTTTGTATTTTTTTTTATTTTATGTTATTAAATATTGTTGAACATTTGCCAGTTGGTGCCAGACGGGTCGGTCTGAGTATTTCACAATCTGCTCAGTTACTGGGATTTTCATGCCCAAATTTCTAGGGTTTACAAAGAATGGTGTGAAAAGGGAAAAACATCCAGTATGCAGCAGTCCTGTGGGCGAAACGCCTTGTTGACGCTAGAGGTCAGAGGAGAATGGGCCGACTGATTCAAGCTGATAGAAGAGCAACTTTGACTGAAATAACCACTCGTTACAACCGAAGTATGCAGCAAAGCATTTGTGAAGAAGACGCAACACACACAACCTTGAGGCGGATGGGCTACAACAGCAGAAGACCCCACCGGGTACCACTCATCTCCACTACAAATAGGAAAAAGAGCCTACAATTTGCAAGAGATCACCAAAATTGGACAGTTGAAGACTGGAAAAATGTTGCCTGGTCTGATGAGTCTCGATTTCTGTTGAGACATTCAGATGGTAGAGTCAGAATTTGGCGTAAACAGAATGAGAACATGGATCCATCATGCCTTGTTACCACTGTGCAGGCTGGTGGTGGTGGTGTAATGGTGTAGGATGTTTTCTTGGCACACTTTAGGCCCCTTAATGCCAATTGGGCATCGTTTAAATGCCACGGCCTACCTGAGCATTGTTTCTGACCATGTCCATCCCTTTATTGCCACCATGTACCCATCCTCTGATGGCTACTTCCAGCAGGATAATGCACCATGTCACAAAGCTTGAATCATTTCAAATTGGTTTCTTGAACATGACAATGAGTTGACTGTACTAAAATGGCCCCCACAGTCACCAGATCTCAACCCAATAGAGCATCTTTGGGATGTGGTGGAACGGGAGATTCGTGCCCTGGATGTGCATCCCACAAATCTCCATCAACTGCAAGATGCTATCCTATCAATATGGCCCAAACACAGCATTAGTAAGGTGTTCCTAATAATCCTTTAGGTGAGTGTAGATAGATAGATAGATGGATGGATGGATAGATAGTCATTTTGTCGCCACCTGGTGTCCCTCTTGTACCATGATTAGTTACAGCATCATTGTTAGCATATTCAAATATCAGGGTCAGGGTGTTACTGTTTTGGATCCTGAGTATACTGTATATATAGCTCAAACTGAGCTGCTGAATCCATAGTAGTTCCTTATGTGCATGTACTGTATATCTGTATATCTGACTGTGGTTGTTTCCCTTCAGAGTTGCAATGATATCTGTGTGATTTAATTTTTTACTTTACAAAGGAATTTTTTTTTCTGATCCTCCATATCTATATCTTCGTAATGACCTCAAATGAAACTGACATTTACTCTGAGAATGTGCTTCTCTGCTATCCACTCCTGCCGGACTCCTGTCCAAGAGCTCATCGTCTTACTGTCCTTAAAGTAGCTTTGTATATTTTTATGTTGCTGATGATCCTCATAACAGTTTTTGGGAACCTGCTGATCATCATCTCCATCTCTCACTTCAAACATCTACAGTCTCCAACTCATCTGATTGTTTGGTGTCTGGCTGCCAGTGATTGTCTGCTGGGATCTTTGGTCATGCCGTACAGCATGGTGCGATCTGTTGAAGGCTGCTGGTATCTGGGAGATTTTGTGTGTAAAGTGCATTCTAGTTTGGACATGGCTTTCAGCATTTCTTCTAAAATACATCTCTGTTTAATATCTGTTGACAGGTACTGGGCCATTTGTAATCCTTTAATGTACAAAATGAGGGTCACAAACAACATTGTGACTGTATTTACCACCTTCACGTGGTTGTTTTCATTTCTCTACAGTTTTTCTATTGTGTTTTCAGGTGTGAACACAATTGGCTTAGAGTCATTTATCATGCAGGTTTACTGTGTGGGAAGTTGTGTTTTGTTTTTTAACAAACAGTGGGGTCTTATTTGCTCACTTCTCACATTCTTCCTCCCTGTGGCAACCATGAGCTCTCTGTATATGAAAATCTTCCATGTTGCAAGAAGACATGCAAAGGTAATGTCAGAAAGAGTGACTGTGGTGACAGCAGGAGGGTTGAAGAGCCAAAGCTCTGCACAAAGAGAAGGAAAAGCAGCAAAAACTCTGGCCATTGTCATGGGAGTTTTTTGCATCTGCTGGCTGCCTTTTTTTACCGCCACTGCTGTTGATCCTTTCCTCAATTTTGTGACTCCTGTTGATGTTTTTGATGCTTTGGTTTGGTTTGGATACTTTAACTCCACTTGTAACCCCTTGATCTATGGCTTTTTCTATCCACGCTTTCAGAAAGCCTTTAAGATTCTCATATCCACTTATATCTGTGGCTTCAAAAGCTCAAACGCCTTGATACTTGAATGAATATTATCATATTGACTTATGATTGCATCTTTTAATGCTATCCATCCATGAATAAATAATGTTAACTTTGTTTATTAAATGTAAACATGTTAATGCTATTGTAAGAAATTATTTGATATGGCATGCATTTTCCTCTCCAGTCTAACCATCCAAAATATTAGACAGTATTGTCTAAAAATTAAACAGAAGGAGACTAAAATATCGAAAAAGTGAAGTGTGCTATTTTGATTCAGATACAAAAAATAATGTATGACTGGACAGGCTACCCTTACAACATAAATATATTTGGGAATAAACAAAAACTTGGTCCTCACTGGAAAGGCACCTTTGAAATATTAGAGTGCCTTGTATCTGATGTGGGTTCTCCTGGAGTGACATACAGGATTCACTGCCTCCTGGATCAGTCTGATAAGTCCCAGATTGTCCACTATAGACCTTACCATGCTCCTCTGCCAGATCGTTGACATGAGACACTTACAGTCTCTTTACAGTCCCAACTCCCTCGTTTGACTGCATTGTCAGGTGCTTTGCCCTTAAAGGTGCATTGCGCAACTTTTCATGTTAAAAATAGCCGTTTTCTAACCCATACATGCTTAAACAATCGCCTGATGGGCTGAATGAGCCCTTCTTTGATCACTGCGATCGCCTCTATAACCCTGTACAGTGAAATATATAAGAGGGATTCGGGCTCGAATCTGAGACTGGGCGTGACGTCATGCGCGTTCACGCTCGCCTGGCTATGTCTGGCAGGTTCGTGTAGCTATTCGCCGCCGTTCTCCGTATCAGAGAAGACAACTCGAGCGACACAACTCTAGTCAGCTTTCCACAAAAGTAAACGATGGATTCAAAGGGGCTGTTTAGCCTACACCTGGTCACTTCATGTGTCTTCTGTGATCGGATAGCTATTCGATCGTGAAAAGACCAGGGTGTAAATACCCTCCGAAACGCATTCGAGACGGATTTGAATTCGATCGCTCAAACCACTTGAGGACGTGGTCTGTGCCGTATTCCAGACGAAACTGGACAAGTGTAAATGCATCTGGTTGTTGAAACCAAGCTATATGTCATGATATTTTAGTCATATATGACGACGCGCATCACCTGAGCAGCTGAGCTGAGCCCCTTCATCAAGCGCCGCAATCTATCGCAAATCAAAGTGAATTAGTGAAAGTAAGTCGCAGACGCTTAACACTACCATCTTCATTAAAAGTAAAGAAATGAAATGATCTTACCAGGCCTGTTGCCGATCTCTCTTATTGCTGTCTTTGCTGATTTTGAAATTAGCCGATGATTAATAAAATCCAGCTCATATCTGTTGCTTTCGGTGACGTGCACTTCATTAAATCTGTATATGGCGCGGAAAGAGACCGGCTTGTAGCTCATTACAAACCCCAACGCAAACTCCACGTGAGACAGAAAATAAAACTTCTGTCTGTCCAGTGCCATGCGTCGGAATAAGACGAGAGTCAACATCGGGAAGCTTTCAACAAACGGAGAGATCTCCGGTCGTCTCTAGGGCTCAAACGGGTCATAGCCTATACAAAGTGATAACTGAACGTGTTTCCATAATAATTCAATCATAAGTGGATACAGTAAGCACAGGGAGATAGATGGAAACAAAAACCGAAGTTTTCTACTACCCCCGTTTCCCCCTCTCACACACATAAGTGTGTAATTTACTCGAATGCCTTTCCTTTCATATATTTTAAATGACTTGCAGATTTATTACTGTATTACCTCATTATGACTGTAACAAAAGATGTGTGCCGCACAGTGTGCGGCTGATGCTCCTTAGTTATGAACAGCTCGTGCAAACGTGCGTATGTGTGTGTGTGTGTGTGTGTGTTCCTCCATGAACGCGCACAGCTCTGGTTGCAGTTTCGCTTGTCGCCAGAGGGGGCGTAGTTCTGCAAAAACTCAGAGACTTGCGTTTAGCTCCTTTAATGCTTTTAAGGTTGGCAGCCAAAAAGAGCTAGACCTTATCTGGCCACCGCAGTACTCCCTCATTAGTCCCTCCTACTGGCCATTCACAACCTCGACCACAGCCCCAATCCCCAATCCCCTTGCCCCTTGACAGGTGCCGTGCCGTTGAAATGATAGGCCTATAATCAAAGTTATTCACGTCACCTGTCAGTGGTTTTAATGTGGCGCTGATCAGAACACATTTTTACGTTTTTGTCTCTATTTGGTGGATCAGAATATATATATCCTCTTTAAAAGAATCTGTTTAAACAACAAAACGCTCTGATAGTGGACTTTGAGGTCAATATTTCTCTGTCCACTGATTACAACAATATGATTGGGATAAGAAACAGGTAAGAAAGTGACAAAGATAAATTTGTAACATGGGTAATTATAGTTAATAATGGTTAGGATTTGGGGGTTAGGGTTTTAATTTGGGAAAATTATGTAATACAAAAGCAGTGCCTTAAGTTTTTATTAATATAGAAACATGTTAGAGTAAATTAAATGATACATTTCAGGGACATGAATGTGTTAACAGTTTATTTTCTACCAGTACAGAAGGTTATCAGACCAGAATGAAATTATTATTATTATCATTTTTTTTTTAAATTGGAATTGATTTATAAGAAATCAAACTTCATGGAGCACTCAATGGTTGCACAAAGCTAGCATTTCTTTCTGTAACTCAATCCTTAAATTCCTGCTCCCTCCACTCCCCAGAGTCACCTTTCCAGTTTTGCTATCAATAAAATGTGACCTGAACAACCATTGTAACTATAGTGACGAATGGGAACAAATGGATAAGATGAGCAAACAAGTTTGAATGAAACCATAACATTAACCAAAGCATAATTGTGACATAGAGATTATTAGGTTGTGGCTTGACCCAAAAGTGATGGTTGTAGGTGGTTGAATTCTTCTCATGACTCTTGAGAGGGAGCTGCAGTCAGTGTCATATTCCTAGAGAGAGGTCATGATATACATCTTAATACGTATTTACCATTTTGTTTTGGTAAATATATAATTCATACATGTTTTATATCATTAATCTTTGTTTCTGATGATTGTTCACCAAAACTGACAGTCAAACTCAACAGAAACAGTGCAATTACTACAAAATGTAAATACTTTTATTGAAAAAGCTTTTTTGCAGGTTTTATGCAATTAGAATTAATAACATTTGATTAGTTGCATTGATTTATTTTTTTATCTGCAATATTTGATCGAAATACTTACTAGTGTGGGATAAGACCCGATCTCTCTCCTGGTAGCTGGCATTGTTTTTACAGCAGGTGTGAGACTCAAGTTAACGAAGAAAGATCATGTGATTATAATTGGACCCAGACGTGACGTATGCAGTGTGGAGGTGGGAGATATCTTGAAACAGATCTTTTCACTTATTTGTCAGTTTTCTGTCAAAAAACAAAACAAAACAAAAATGCGTCTTTGCAAAGATTCTAACATTCTCAGTAAAAAGTCTGTATAAAAATGCAATGCATTTTGACGAGGTTTAATCTTGGTCCTGCAATATTTCCTTAAAATCTGGTTTCATACCAAAATAACACTAATAGAAGTAAAAACAAATAATTAAAAAAACTTCCCATGCCAAACAACAAGTAATCATTTAGATGAGATCACAACGTTTAAATCAGTTCTGCTGTTTACTAAGTGTGTATTTCTGATGATAGTTTCCTTACCAAAGCTTCAAGACAGCTTGATGAAGATTCCACCTGCTACATATGACGCCTGTAAACATTTAGATCATTTAATAGACTTCATTGCTGTGATAGTATATTAATAGTAGTAAATTATTTAAAAAAAAATTCTTTTAAACAATATTTATTAAAATACTTACAAGGTTTTATTGTGGGAAGACACAAGATCTCTCTCCGGATAGTTGCAAAACAATGGACAATATTACTTGCTACAGAAACCATGCCAATTATACAATTTCCTCGCTGAAAAATGCCTTATGAAGTTCCTAATCTTTCAATTACCATCAGCTGTTTTGGCATCCCTCTACCTCCCCAACAACACCGTCATAATTTATGCATCTTGCTACCAGATTTAGTTTCTAAGCATATTTAAGCTCGAGTTGAAGCTGCTTCCTCTAGCTCCTCCACTGCGGACAGCAAGCCAAACACGTAGCTTAAAGGGTTAGTTCACCCAAAAATGAACATTCTGTCAGTATTTACTCACCCTCATGTTGTTCCAACCCCGTAAGACCTTCGTTCATCTTCGGAACACAAATTAAGATATTTAAGATATTAAGATCGCTCCTGGATACAGTCCATAGGCTTCTTGAGGGAATGACACTTGCTGGCCTCAAAGTCATCCAAGACATCGTTAAAATAGTCCAAGTGACTACAGGGGCTCAATTTTAACTTTATCAAACGACGAGAATACTTTTTGTGCGCAAAAACAAACAAAAATATAACGACTTTATTTCAACTATTCACTTCCTTCTCTATGGGCCTGTAGTCAGTTAACGTAGTGTGTTTGCGTAGAGCTACGTCACACGTAGGCTCACTATTTGCCGACGCTGGTCATGTGTGTGATGCGTGTGACGTACAATAACAGAAGCTTACGCTATTAAACTAGTAACATGACTCGAGGCAGAGGGAGAAATAAACGAATAGTTGAAATAAAGTCGTTATTTGTGTTGTTTTTGCGCACAAATAGTGTTCTCGTCGTTTGATAAACTTAAGATTGAGCCCCTGTAATCACTTGGACTATTTTAACGATGTCTTTAATGACTTTTCGAGGCCAGCAAGTCATTCCCTCAAGAAGCCTATGGACTGTATGCAGGAGTGATCTTAATATCTTAAATATCTTAATTTGTGTTTCGAAGATGAACGAAGGTCTTACGGGGTTGGAACAACATGAGGGTGAGTAAATACTGACAGAATTTTCATTTTTGGGTGAACTAACCCTTTAAGATTATGCGGGCAAACAAACTTTTAAAAGTGTTTCTTAGTCCATCCTCTGCTCCATCCCTACACCTGCCACTCCCATCCCACCTAAACACTCCACTTTTTGGTTATCTTTCTTATTTTCCACACCAGATTTAACCCATCAACTTTAGGGTTGCTACAGGATGCATAATGAGCAAGACTAAGAAACACTGTTAAAATATATCTATATTTCCACATTTTCATTATAGATATATTTCTTTGTCATTTTTTTATAAGTAATTACTTTATTTTAGATATATTATATATATTTTTTTATAAAAGGGCTTTTTAACATTATAGAAATTAAAATATTGTCTGTTCTTTATGAATAAATAAAGAACAGATAGTTTATTGCAACCGCAATAAACAAGCTTGAGCTGCTGGAGTTCTTACTTGGTCAAGAAAATGCTATACAAATAAAATTGAATTGAATAATAAAAACAATCATCATCATACTTTAAAATTAAAGTAATATAAAATTAGTTTAAATAGTTCAGAAACAGAAAAAAATGAAGTCATGGGATTGTTTTCAATAAAATTTGTAACAAATTGTAAAGCTCTGCCATATTCCAAAGGTTTCAATGAGTTCTTTGTTTCAAAATCACCAATATATATTTCAACACACGTGTCAGTCTTACTTGAAAAAATAGGAGTTCCGCTGTCTCCGTCTTTGCCCGCTATAGGAATAGCAAATTCATTTGCTGACATATGCTTTTTCATGTCTGAATTTGGGTTTTTAGTGATTCCATTTTCAATAAAATTTCTATCAAATTGTAAAGCTCTGCCATATTCCAAAGGTTTTAACGAGTTCTTTGCTTTAAAAGCACCAATATATATTCCAACACACATGCCATTCTTACTTAAAATAGGAGTTCCACTGTCTCCGTCTTTACCCGCTATAGAAATAACAAATTCATTTGCTGACATTTGCTTTTTCATGTCTGAATTTGGGTTTTTGATTTCACTGCGTTTTCTTACAAATTGTCCTGACTCTAAAATGTTAAAATATACATAGTCATCTTTATGTAATTTGCCTAATTTTATGTTTTCTAGAGTATCTGAACATCCTTGTAATTTAATTAAAGCAATGTCCTGATTTACAAAATATCTATTAGGAAAGGGGGGTAAGGTATTGTAGCATTTATATATTAAACAATATTCAAAATTGTGCATTTTCGAACTTTCAAAAGTTGGGAAAAAAAGGACATATATTTTGAATTTTTTTAAATAGTTATTTCCTAAAACATGTTTGGCCGTCATGATTAAATTTTGTCCGTAATAAATCCCTTGACCATAGCTGATCTCACTTTTCTCATCCGATGGCCAAATTAAAATAAAGCAGGAAGGTTGTTTTTTGAATTTTACATTGTTATTTGGCATAATTTTGCCATTTTTGATAAGTAGAGGACCAGGTGTAGATTCCAATTTTTCAAAACTGTCATCTAAAGTTTTATTAAAATGAAAATTTGAAGCAAAATATGGTATTTTTAATTTATTCCCATAAGAATATAAATTTGCACTAGGAAATAAAATGGTATCAGTAATTTGAAAATTATTTTCTGTATTAGTAATAGTGCCCATTGTTTGAATCAGATCTCAATCTGTGAAAACAAAAGATACTCTGTTATTAGACAATACTGCAGTGCTGCAACTTAAACAACGTTTAGACTTAATTTACAGTGTACAATTATTATTCGTTTTTTTGTCTGTTCACTAATGATTTATTTTCCCTGGAAAAAGGAAGTTCTTCTATTTTTGTTCAATCTTACAAATTATAATAATGTAAATTAAGTTACTATTTCAATCACAAGATAAATTAACATTTTCCACGTGTAATAGATTTAAAACTATACCTTTTGAAAGAGAACCGATGTCGACCACAACTACGAAGATCACCTGGGCGTCTTGGTGATTTATAGAGGATCTGAACTCATCAGTATTCATGGGTTGTACTTGGGAGTTTCTATTGGAGTAAAATGAAACTTATACTTTTACTGAGGTGAGAGCATGAGGAGCTGTGTATGGGAGGACAAAGAGTAAAAGTGAAACTTAGTTGGAGAATCATAAAATGCCATGATTGATGATTACATGATTACTAAATGATTTGCTAAATTCTTCGAGTAGCTACATCATGAATCCATTTTCCAAACCGTGTTTTTGTCTTATTCTGAATCACTACAGTAGGCCTACACCTATAATAAGTTTTTATATTTGGACTAAGACTGTACCGCTGTAAAGTATCCCAGTATCTGTGTGACTCATAGACATAAACATAGAGAAGTAGATCCATCTACAATGTTCTTCCACAAGAAGCATGGAGCTCTGTTTATTAACCACTAGAGCACTAAAAGTTGTGGACTTCAGCTTTAATAGCTTGTTTGCACATGACACCACCGCCACGTTGTTGCGCGAAATGCAAATGAAGGGACAGGAAACGATTTTCTATAGTAAAGCAATATCACAAACTCAAATGTTTTGCGTTATTTATTGTTGCCCTTTTTAACTTTAAGAGTTGTCGCCTTTAAAGGAGTAGTTCACTTTTAAAAAAACTTTTGCTGAAAATTTACTCACCCCCAATGTCATCCAAGACCTTTATTCATCGTCTTGTGTTGTTTAAAGCCCTTTGAAGTTGCACTGAAAGTGTCTTTTGGACCTTGAACCATTTGGTTCCCATTGAAGTCCATTATATGGAGAAAATCCTGGAATGTTTTCATCAAAAACCTTAATTTCTTTTCGACTGAAGAAAGAATGGATATCTTGGATGACATGGGGGTGAGTAAATTATCAGCAAAAGTTTTAACTAATCCTTTAATGAAGTTATTCGTCTGCAGAAACTGAAATTATTTTGTCTTGGTTATATATTCTGATTCTTCATGGTATTGCAGAGAAGAGAAGCTATTTTATTGCAGTGCAATAGACACGTAGGTTCACTATTGGCCGATGCTGGGTGTGTGTGTGTACAACCTAAGCTTTGAACAGTTACATTGCGTGAAATCTTGAGGCCCACAGAGAAGGAAATTGACAGCTGAATGAAGCTGTTATTTATTTATTTTTCTTTTTTTTTGTGCACAAAAAGGATTCTCGTCGCTTGATAAACTTAAGATTGAGCCACTGTAGTCACTTGGACTATTTTGACAATGTCTTTAACTTTTTTGGGCCGGCAAGTTTCGATCCCTTAGAAGCCCATGGGAGGAGTGATCCAGCTCTCAGATTTAATAAAAAAATATCTTAATTTGTGTTCTGAAGATGAACAAAAGTCTTGGGTTGGGACAACATGAGGGTGAGTAATTACTGACAGAATATTCATTTTGGGGTGAACTAACCCTATAATGTACAGTATGTTAAGGATCGGGATGTGCTGGCTAATTGACAGTGGCAGTTCTGGAGCATTTCACATGAAATTAATTCACAAGCTTCTTTCCTTCAGAGTGATTTACAAGAAATCATTTTTCATATAGCATTCGGGCGGGGCTTGCACAACAACATTCTTTGTGGTATTTCTGTTCATAGTGAAAGAGACACTCTTTGCAAATATTTCTGCTCCTTCCTGCACATCACTGTCATCTCACTTTTGCAATCATGCTATCTCAAGAAGACGGAAATCCAGACCTGGAATATTTAAGTTGGCTTGTGAGAGCCAACTTACTGAAATTCTATTTAAACTTATTAAGTTGGCTTGTGAGAGCCAACTTACTGAAATTCTATTTAAACTTATTATTATTTATTATTAAGTTGGCTTGTGAGAGCCAACTTACTGAAATTCTATTTAAACTTATTATTATTATTATTATTATTATTATTCTTTTTCTGAGACTAAAATTTCCAACTCTAACTCCTCCTAGAGCTTTAACTCCACATACTCCAAACTCGGCATGGACACTCAAACTGTTCTGACTCGCGTTGCTATATCTTTTCTAACTGATCGGACTTACGGTTCTCCTAAAAATGACGATCAAAGTCGGAAAAAACTCCCATTGACTCCCATTGAGAAATTCAAACTGCCCAACTGTCAAAATTTCAAATCTAAATACCTTGAAGCCCCAGACTCAATCAAACTGCCATTCTATACACTATATGAGCCATTGAAACTCATTCAAACTAATGAACTCATCAATCTATGACACTTATCTATCTAATCTTAAACTCTTAAACTCACAATAAATTAATAAACTCTAAACTTAAACTCTCTAAGACTCATTTAAACTTATAAACTCTAAACTCATAAACTCTAAATTCATAAACTCATACTCTTTAAACTCTCATAAAACTATTAAACTCATAAATTAATAAACTCTGGACACTTAGTCATTTAAACTTATAAACTCTAAACCATAAACTCTAAATTCGCACCA